>LDDX01000271.1:544617-658659 GCA_012184315.1 Arthrobotrys entomopaga
TGATACGGGACTCGTTGGGAGATGGAGAGACGGGGAGATTATAAAGGATGCCATTGGGGCAGAATTCCCTCCCACAGTCGATGGATTCAATATACTATAATCTGTATCTCGATATTATAATAAATTAATATCATTGCATTGCCTCTCCGACTGCAGTACTGCAGAGTAGACGCATACTTATTTTCAACAAGCATGTTTGGGCCTTTTTGACCCGGCGCTGCAGGTGAAAGTGACCCTCGACGACAGCCAGCGACAAGGGGAGAAAGTAGTGTGCATGGTGACCAGTTTTATCTCGCTCTCCTCTCTCGTCCTTCTTCCGTTCGTTCGTTCGTTCGTTCGTTCGCTCCCTCTGATGATACTGCAATTATATTATATCTTGTAATCCTTCACTCGACTTCATTCCATTCGTCCTCTTCCTTTTTTCTTTTTAAACATATTTCAACTTCGAATTGTCGTCGTCGGTCGTCTAACTAGCTAGCTAACTTTTGATCTTTCCATCGCTTTCCTTCGTGCGGCGTGCGTTGTCGACTTCCGATTCGGCGAAACCGTTCGAATCCAACTCCAATCAACCTCTCTCCTCTTAATCTCCTTCTGATAATTATAATAGTCTCCTTCTTCTTCCCTACCTCGTCGCTCTCGCCCTCCTTATATTCATTCCCAACGGACACTGTCGTTCGAGGGTGTACTTTGATTCTTTCTTTCACTTCATCACCGTTCTCTTTCGCATTTACTGTCGGGGGCAGGCATCTTGGGAACTCCCCCTTCTTTCACTTTTTGCTGCTGCTGCTGCTGCTCCTAACCAATCTACGTCATACGGCTGGCTGGCTCCTGTCCTGGCCAGCTGACTGAACCCACCATCATCACCACACAAGTAACCCTCCCCAATAATCACCCATCGCCATCGATCGTTATTTCTACGAGAGACGGCCCTGTAGACGGAGCGAAGAGAGAGAGGGCTGAAGCTAGGAGCCTCATCTGTTTCTTTCCCTCAGGTATATTATTTATTGTTCTTCTTTCTTTTTTGACTCTTTTTTTGATCTGTTTCACCGTTTCTTTTGTCCTTTTGCGCTTCAGTCAGGCACCCTTCCCTTCCCTTCCCATCCCTACCACAGCCTGGTTCGCTAGTTACCCACTCTTGTGGCTTCGAAAAAACGAAGATTCATAACTCATCTCTCACACACACACTCACATGTACCACTCATAGCTTGTGAGATTACATAAACCTTATCGTTTCTTATTCTTGCTCTTACTCTTCTTCCCGGGGTGGAAAATACAAAAAGCACATCGGTGGACTTATTACCTTAAAAAACCCAACTGCTTCCCGCTCGATAGTCTTGCTCTTGCTCTTGCTCTTTCTTCCTCGTAAAGTCGTCACAGTTTCTCTCGCGACCAGACTAGCTAATATATAAAAAAAATCCTCCGATGAACAATGTTCAGCTATAGAATCTCCAAATACGGAGACCACCTCCCCGATACATTTCATAAACGTTGTTCCTGCAACCCTCTCATGATGCGTCAGTTCCGTAAACTCCTCGGCTGGAAGCAGAAGAAACCCCGCAAGAACGGCGGTGGTATCTCTGATAGTAACAACAACAGGCGTTCGGTATCCATGGGATCGGTGCGAAAAGCATCCACCATCAGCATGGCCATTTCATCCCTCGGTTTCTCGGTACAGTTTTCGCAATCAGAATCGCAGTTGGAGCAACAAAAGACGACGGGGCACGGCGGGGCTGAGACCGAGAGCGTAACAGTTAAAATGGCAAGCTCGTCGGGAGCTTTGGAATTCGGCAGCGGTGGTAGTAGCCAAGGTCATGCGAAGAAGCGCTCCACCACTTCTTCGCCGCCAGATGAAACCGCTGCTGGCGTGCCACCGAGATTACCAGAAAACACAACCGATAGCGACTTCAGAACACTCCAGCGCTCCTTAACCATCGATGTTATGCCACGAGTGGACGAAACGCAAGAGGATGTCGAGTCGGTATTCATGCGAGACTACGAAGATGAGATGGAATCTTTACAGGCACAGCTTCGAGAAGAAATGCCACCCAAAACACCAAGGTCTATCATGATGGAAGATGTGCGATTCGAGCGGGAAGAGATCCTGCCGTCGTTGAGCCCTCGGGAGGTCGTAAACGAGCCCACGAAAGAGGTCTTCGGAACCGAAGGATCCGCGACAACGAAATCCGAAACCGAAGTTCCCAGTCAGTCGTCGTGGAAGTCGTCGGCCACTTTACTTACTCTCCCTCCAGAATTAATCCTCGAAGTTTCAAAGTACCTGCCGTTCTGCTCCCACACCGCTCTCTACGACACTTGTAGCCGTCTTAACCACGTTATTCGTGACAATAATTCTTCATACTACGAACGCGAGCTCGCAAAGGCTGGTTCAAACCCTCGAGGCGATTCCCTCCTCACTCGTTCCATCTTTGCATTTCAATACCTCAACAGACCTTCCAATACACCCGAGGCCCATCCCGAATATTCCATCGAGAGCAGTTTCGGTTACATCCGATACCTCAAAGCGCAATCACAAACGGTAAAGGATATCGCTGACCTTCTCCAATCGGACGTGTATAAGAAATTCCTACTGAGCGATGAAGGTCGCAAGCAACTCCGTCTCACGGCACACGGAAGCCATGAACCCGAAGATCTGAGCCATCGAGACGATGTAGACCGGGACCTCATGCACCTTTGGGAGTTTGTAAACTACTCAATAGACAAGCTGGTGAGGTCTGAAGTACCGATGTATTATCCGTTCCTAGACCAGAAATCATTCTACGACGCTAGTATGCCGTTCCCCCTACTCTCTCCAACAGACGATGTGAAAGCCGAATCCCTCAAGAAGACCGTTACAAAACTCGGAAAGGACGGCCAGTTCCCGCATGACCATTTCTTGGTTTGGGAACGGAAACGACTACGGGATCTACGGAATGAGTATTGGAAGGAAGACACAGACAATCTAAGTAAAGTCGAAAGCAAGGATATGAGGTGGATTCTAGAGGTCATAAAGGCAGTTTTCGTGGGCGTCGTGTTCAAGAACTTTATGGAAGGGCCGAGGGAGAAAAACAAGGCCATTATGGAGCTCAAAGCGAAGGCTTTGAGGAGAGCTAGTAGGAACGGTACTCCGATGACGCCAGGGGATTCTTCTACGGCCGCCTCTCAAGGCGACGCCCCTACCCCTACGAACGAAGGCCGAAGGGATGACTGGCTTAATACAGAAGACTGGCCGGGAGCAAACCAGGAATCGCCCCTCTCGCCTCTGGATTCAATGTCCGAGAACTGGCAGACGCCACCATACTCACAAACGTATACGGAACAAGAGGTTAGAGCCTACGTGGCATATTTGATCGCTACCGGAGGAATGAAACTGTTATTAGCGATTATCAAAGCTGCCTCTGTGAACGAGGGCGTATTGACACCGGCAACGCTAGAGCAGGTGCTCGCGGAATGGGATGTACGGCGTTACAACGAAGCAGCCAATGCGGAGTACACAACGGGATTCGACGCGGACAAGGCACGAGATCAAGAAAAGGAGAAGAATCCGGATAAGGAAGAATTCGGATATCTTTGGAAACCAACGCGGATAGAACGGATTTGGGAGAGAGATTGTAAAAGAGGCGGATGGAGTAACTGGGAAGGATGGGTCGCAGAGTACTACCTCATCGCTTGATACCGGAAAATACCCGTCCTATATTGAATTCGACGAAGGGAGAGGATATCTGGTATCCCTGTGTTTTTTCCTTAATCGCTTTGGGAAACAAAGGAATATTTTGGATGATTTTTTGCTTTGCGCGACTTGTATTTTCAATTTTGACTTTTTCTTAGTTCATTGTAGCATATTAGCATCGTCCTCCCGGTTCTTTGACTCTTGATTGTACTCTCCGCCTCTTCTTCTTTTACCCTCCTCTTCTTTTCCTCTTTTTCTGTTCATATACCCCCATCCCCTGCCGGCATGCCCGCGACTTGTTGTCCAGCCTTTTCCCTCCTGCGTTTCCCTCGGACTGGTGTTCTGTTTTTTTTTATCCTGGCATGTTGCTTTTCCCCCTTCTCTCTCCTTTCTTTCCCCTCGGGTTGAAGTTTAAAGCTTTTACTGTCGTTAGTGTTTTTGAAAATAAGGTTGTGGGTGAGCGAGCACAGACTCACCTCACACTTTCTTTATCACTAAGTGATATATCCCCTATATTCTCTCCGAGGTTCAAACCTGTCGAGGTTTTGTTGGTATGGAGGAAGATGTTAAGTAACACCCTGTTTATTTGTATTCCATTATTTTGTTCTAAAATTTGCATCTTGTTACATGTTGACTTACTACATTTGTTTTTTCTTTGGCAGTCATCACATTAACGGCGTTTATCTATTTATTTTACTTTTTTTTATTTTAAGGATTTAGCTCTTTTTTGTTCTTTTACTTTTTCAAGATTTCAAGATTTGGGTTTACTTGTACGCATGCATGGTGGAGGCATATTATATATTTATTTATTTTGTATTTTTGTAAAGACTTTTATATTTGTAATTCCATTTATGGGCGGTATTAGTATTGGTATCGGTATCGGCAGTGGTAGTGGTCGATAGAAGCTAAGGGAGTATTAATATTGTATGTACTATTTTCCTTTCCATTCAAAGTTTCTTAGACGTTTTTCTTATAGGAGGTAGTTATGGTACGCTGTTGGGGAGCCTTATCGAGGAAGAGTCGTATAGGATGCCGGATGTACTTTCTTGTCATATTGTATACAAAAAGAATAAATACTTGAAAGTTGCTTACACACACACTAGATCAAATCCATAAATACTCTCACGATGCGATATTTGATCGAAGGCCTTGTTACTCCATACGCATAACGTGTAACTTGGTAAAGAGGTACATGGATACTTAAGTGCCTCAGTAGGTACGTTGAAGTGCGCAAGCGCTGTGATTAAAGCTCGCAGAGGACGGTTCGTTCCGCGAGGTAAATCCCGTTTAGGAAATTAGCCGAATTTGGATAAGCGACCGGATTTAGGGGAGAAAGTGTTGCCGTACTGCTACTTATGACGCGAATTCTGAAATCGACGATTAGATTAGATTCCTTTTATTCTATTTTATTTTATTCTCTTCTTTCTAAGTAGTGGAGAATTTCTTTAGGACTTTTTTGACAGATGAATTCTCGGTATCTTTTGATATAGCTAGTGAGGTAGACGATCTGATTAAGTTTTAGACTAGATATCAATTATATTAAGCCGTCCGTTTCGTTGAATCACTAAAATGCGTCTGTAATGCATTCCATGGGTCATAGAAGCACAAATTATATTCAAACACTGTATATTTTTTTTTTTCATTTCATAGCTTTTCTAGCTGACAACAGCCCCGACAGCTCCAATCCTGCCTCTTCCTTTACGATACATTTGAAACGACCGAATTCACGTCCCCTTCAAGTTTCCTTCCGAGGTCCGCCGACCGCACGTTCAACCTTCCCGGCAATACCCTCCTTACTAGCATCAAACTGACTCCCGATGATTCCATCCTCGCTGAACGGTCCGCCGACTTTATTCCCTAGTTGGCCGATATTCCCATCCGGATTGAATTGTTTACCGATCGCACCCTCGGAAGAAATAATAGAGTGACCGCCGGTTTGGGTTGTATTACTCCCGCTTTGTGGTGGTTGAGCTTGACGTTGTTCCTGTATCCAGAGATTCTAGTTAGAATATGTGATACTATATTCGTAAAGACAGAGATGTGGGGGGAATGTGGACTTACGAGGCCTGCGGCTTCGGCTTTTTTGGGCAAGGCGGGATTGGTGGCACTCTCCGATCGGGCTGTTGGGTTTCTCTCGTCTGTGGACATTTTGAACTTGAAGTTATAAATTCAAAGGATTGTAAAATTTGAACTTTCGGGTAATAGTAGGTTCGTTTTAAAGGTGAAGTTGATTGATTTAAAGTAGTTAATTTTGTTCAAGTATATTGGATATGTGAAGGAATATTTTTATAAAGCTATGAGATGTATCCCAATTTATATAAAATTTGAATTTTAAAAGACATTAATGTCGTTATTGTATAGCAGTATGCGTGTCATGATGACATCTTTGATGCAACAAAACCATCTCTGCGGCCGAAAATCAGTTGCCAAACACGTCCGGACGGATCGCGGTGTTTAGTGCAGATTACCACAGAGATACGTCAAACCCACCACCACCACCACCAATCGCATCGGACAACACATGGATCTTAGATCTGTATCGCTAATTTATCGCGATCACCCGCGACTTTAATTTGAGATCGGTATTGGTTTTTTTTCGATAAGAAACGGTAATGCATCGGTAAATCAACCGAATGGGTCGGTTGGTGATGTATTGGTGTAGACAACGCGGATATTCCGTAATAGAAATCACGCCCTTATAGCTTAGCGGCCGAATATAATCAAACTCTTCGGTAAATTATAAATTCTTCCAAACATGGAATTTATAAAACTTGAAATGAATATATACTCCTTGCGGGTAGGACTAATATATATCGTATATGATCTAATCAAGGATATTACATGTATACAATGTTGCTTCATTCAACAGAACCCTTCGAATTCGATTAATTCCTCGTGCGATCGTTACAAACCCCATTATAGCTATAACCATCAAGCCGCAATCGCTTTAAGTGTTACTCCAACCATACCTAACGTCCCCGCCGCTACAGCAGCCGCGGTACCCAGACACAACGAACCACGGTTATCAAAGTTATTATCAATACAGCGAGCAAACGTATTATATCCGTTACCCTGAGCCGTACAAGTCAAGATAGAACTCGGATTGATCGAACAGACAGCGATACCACCATAATAGGTCTCGATGAGAGAGAGTGGACCTAACCAAAGGTAGTTGACGTTGTACGCTGGATTACTACTAGAATAACCGTACAGTCCGCCGCTGATCAAGTAATTACTTCCGTCGAGAGTCCACAGTGACGCGTCGGACTTGGAAGTGACGACTACTGTGGCTCCGTTGGCCGTATCCGCTTGAATCCAGTTACCGTTCCACGTTCCCCCGCTGATTTGGATGTAGAACGGTGCCACCACGGTCGTAGTCGCTACGGCGGAGCTTACCGTGATTGTTCCCGTTGAGGTGGTGACTACGGTGTTCGTGTTGGTTTCTGTGAGCCATTGGGTATATGAAGTGGAGACAGTTGTGGGGAGTGTGATGGAGGCCGTCGCGATTGTGATTGTTTTTGTCACGGTGGCGTTCGTGTGAGCTGTCGTGGAAGTTACCGTGATGGGATTTATCACCGGAAGAATTGATGTGCTCGAGACTGTGATTGTAGTCGAGGGAGTGGGGACGGTGGTGGTGCTTCGGGTCACTCCCTGGCAGGAACAAGCGGAAACGTACGCCGCGAGGTTAGAACACGGCGAGGCGTAAGCAGGGACACCGGGTTCGGTGACTATGCGTTTCTTGACTTTCTTGAGCGTAACTCCACCGCCGCCAACGGTGGAGGTAACGGTTGTGGTTATAGGCTGAATAACGGTCGTTGTGGCGGGTGAGGTATTTGTAATAGTCGCCTGGATCGTAGTCGTGGATGTGAACGAAACGGTGTTTGTAATCGTTGAGAAGAAGGTTTCCGTGAGGGTTGCGCTTTGAGAATTCGTTAGAGTCTCAAATGAGGTTTGGAAGATTACTGTGGTGCTTAGCACAATGCTGGTCGATGTAAAGGAAAGCGTCGAAGTATGCGTCCTAAAACAAAGTAAAACGTTAGACATCGAATCCACAAACTGGATTACATTTTTAAAGAGAAAAAACTTACACTTGAGGGGGAGTAACGGTTGTGTGCAAGTAAGATACGCAATCCGATAGACGCTGGGTTACAGATTTGGAAGCCCGAACAGCTATATTATATTATCGCAAAGAAACCAATCTCGTTAGCCTCGGATTGCATCCATCGATTGATCGAAAATTAATAGCAGAATTTGCCAGAGCTAGATGAACTAATTCCAAATCTTATAATTACCTCGTAGACAGTTATTAGCCTGACAATCTGCCAAAGCTACTCCCTGGTTTGTCAAAACCGAGAGAAAGCATAGATATAAGAACTTCATGACGGAAAATTTATATTAACAACTTAAGGGACGTTCCGGATACCAGGTTTCCGAATTTCGAAAGGGGAAAAAGATGGACAAATCGAAAATCTATCGTGTCGCACCGGAACTGTTATTATCGCAGATGCCAGCTCCATTTTTAAACAAAAAAAATGCATAACTCGCGGTTAACGGTGAATTTATCAAGGTTGAACGTTGTATCCCTTTTTGCTCGAGCGCTCCCCTAGCTCACAGTTGTACATAGTCTCATAGATAAATTAAAGTTTGAGCTCTAGACCTAGAACATTCAGCATCCTCTAGCAAGCGGAAATGAATAATCTCAAGACACGTCGACAGCTGAGAAAATGGTCGCTCTCAGGGTCGAACCGCAATCAAAACCAGCGCGCTTGGCGCAATTGGCATACACTAGCGCGACGTCCGCGACCCACTTGCACGGACACATGTGGTCGACATGCAGTTCAGCCGGTTGGAAGGCACAAAGCCTCATTGCTTGGAAATTCCCCATGTAGACCGTAGAAAACGTTAAAACTCGGTGCCCAGGATTTTGGGCGTTGTTGCTTTCTTAGGAGACTGGTGTCCAAGCTGGTCAGCGCTGGCTAGTCGAAAAATTTAGCGTCGGCGATGGTGCTTTCAAGGTTAGAGCAAGCCATCGAGTGGAGCTCATTCAGAAAAGCGAAATCCGTCTGAGAGCGCTCCTTTGCATGGCTATGGGTAAAAAATTGAATCTAAGGGTTTCATCCGTATATTATGGCCATCAAGCTTTTTTTTTTTTCTTATAAAAAAAGGTTGTCCTAATGCATGCATTAGAATATAACCCCTTTATTGATACCATTTATAACTACCTAGCCCGCTCGGATTTAACCCCATTGTCAACTATCCGGAATATCGTCCCTTGTAGCATATAGACTTTGTCCCGCTGCTCTGGCGGTTAAAGCTTCTGGATTGCCAATGCTACCTTCCAAGGAAATCTAGGGAATATCGCTGATAACCAGCCTAAAGCAGTTATACAGCTCGGATGGATTACGTTTTGTACCCTTTTGAGTAAATGGAAATTCAGGATTGACAAAATTCATTGGGAAAAATGGTGCATAATCGTTCATTTCTATAACCCTGAATTTGAGCAGAACATCCTTGAGACAAGCTCTGGCGACTTTTGTAACGCCTAACAGTGATTGTGACTGTGCTGTAAGTAGGTCACCTAGCTCGACTATCATCATCGCTCTGCCTTGGAGACATTGTTGAGTTGAAAAGTCATTCCAGAATGCGGGAACCACGTGATCGTGGACATGGCCGTAAAGATGTCGGACGAGGGTGACATAATTGATCATGACCTAGTACTTCCAAGCGCGGCGTGTCTCAGGACAGGAGGAGACAGGTTTTACTTCTAATCCATGGCGACCGTGTTGGCGCTCCTGAGCAATATATCGCTTGCCGGCGTTGACCTCGGAAAAAAAATATCTAACAATCTCCAGGATCCGGAGAAAGGACTGAAGCTTACAAGCAGCTTGCTTACTGCTCCGTAGCTTATCATCTTCACGGCGTTGAATGGCGTCGAATTCCTTCATGTATGTATTTATATTTGTACCCAAATACGTTATTGCTTCATCCCGCTGAGAGGAACTTCCAACGAATAAACAGGACCTCAAGTTGATCATACAGAGCATGTTGCAGATGCCGAGGATCTGGCGATTGAGAGGGACGGTTCTAGCGGCTATGGAGGAGATTTGCTGAATAAAGATCCCATGGCCACTGTGGTTAAGGCGGCTATCGAACTGGGCTTGACGAAGTTGCGCGTCGTTTTGGGGTTTGTCCGGGACAGCTATGTTGAAGGCGTGATCTGGACTGAGGCCAGTCCAGGTTTGGCGAACTCGCGCCATAATTCAGAATTTGTGAAGGCAAACAGAAGGTGAAATGTAAATATTTTCTCTAAAATGGAAAGATTTTAGGACTAATAAGCTGCATGTGATCTAGGCGAATATAATATGAGGTTTTGATGTGGATTGAGAAATATGGGTGCTTCTCATAGGCTAGCCTGGGGTGTGCTCGAGGTTTAAATACGAAAATAGGATTCGGATTGGTCCCCTACCCAGAAGTCGCAGAGGAAGTCTTCGGATTGCGGGGATATTCTAGGTGGTTTCACTGCAAGATTCCCTCTCCGCTGACAATGAGTTTCGGATGGATGTAGGAATTAGAATCTGGTGTTATTGCGAGACCAATCTCGTGCAAAGTTCCTTTGTTCTCTTTTGAGGTCAACAGAATCAATTCATGTGGCGCGGTTAAGCTAGCTTGTTGGAATATAAATATTCGCACGTATACGATCGATTCAGTCTCGGCACTAAGCCCTAGTGCTCTAGTAAAGCAATTTCCCCACCCTCTTGCAATAAAGAAAACTCTTTGATCTATTGCTGTACTAAGCGATTAATCGCGATTGTCATTATTTAACGTGGCGCGTGGGCGTGGCCCAAGTACCAACTCTGTCAATATTCTGGGGATCGATCGATAATTTATAATATATATTTCAGTCAAGAGTGTCCGTTTATTCGAGAATCGATAGTTCAAATGTATGCGCAGACACCTGGAAAATATACTTCTAACCAAAACAAAAAAGAAACAAAAGAATGGACACCCCTTCAAAAATTAATGGACAGCTTTGCCTAATGTATAACTATACAGGCGCCCGATGCACTCGTAGAATCCAGCTTTTCGGTAGCCCGCTTCTCTATGAGATGCCAACTTTGCACGTTGCCAGCCCCATCAGAAACTTAGTAATATCCGTACCGTGAAGAAGAGCGAGGAGAGAACCAAGTACTAACTATATCCACAGCCCGTTTCCCCTTTTCCTTTACTCCTAGAGTTTTTCCACTCTCTTTCGTGGCTTCGTTGACGAGTTCCAGCGTGACCAAATTTCTCTTTTTCCCCACCTCTTTTACTGCTCTCTGTTCTGCCAGAGACGCCATCTTCCAATGCTGAAAACTCTTGGCTTCGCTAGGTTCTGTACCCCATTCCTCGTGTCTCAACTCCAGAACAGGCTTTTCTTCCTCTCCTCCATATCTCCGGAACCTATCCTCTTCCGGCTCTGATGGCTTAAATTTTCTAAAGTGTTCGCGCTTCGAATGTTCGTAGAAGCACGGTAAACACTTCTCGGTCTCCAACAAGATTGCTTTGTAACGCATCTCCTCTGCGAAATCCAGGGGAGTCATACCGTTCGACTCCTCACTTATGATCAAATCTGGAGAAGATGCGTCAAGGATAAGTTGATGTTCTTCTGGTGTGCAATTACGGGCAGCGGGATGAATTGGGAGCTCGGCGAATGCGCTTCTAATACCCATAATCTTGTCCTTTAATCGATCCACAACTGCTTTGATGCCAGCTTGTACAAACGGACTCTGAGGAGACGAATCTTGAACTCGATTGAGGACCGCACATAAAGGAGCATCTTGTTGAATTGCCCAGTCCAAGAAACCTTCGGGAAGTATATCGATACAGTCTTCAACTGTATCAGCTTGCTTGTCCTCGCAGGCGGCAATTTTGTGAGGGGAAAGTATCATGTGCAAGAGATTTTCTTTATGACCTGTGTGATCGGTTGTGGCGTATATATTAGCACCGAGGTTGAAGAGCGCCTGCATTGCACACTTGTTGGTGATGGAACCGGCCAGCAAAAGTGGAGTAAGTTTCCGCTGGTTCTCCGTAGATTCTAGAATCGAAGGGCCCGCTTTTGAAATAAAGTAGGTAATGTTGTTCTGGAGATGGTTCACTCTCTCCTCGAAAGATCTTTCTGATCCAAGGCTGAAGCCTTGGATCATAATAAAAAATGTATGAGTCTGGCGCAGTTAAGCGATTTGCAACTGCTGCATGGATGAGGAGAGGATGGTCAATCCCCATCCACCGCTTAAACGACTCCTTGTCGGCTTGTTGAAGGAGTCGCAAATATACCTTTCTTTTCCGAATTTGCTTGGTTTGGTACAAGCTTTTGCGGCGTTTGGCATCTTCATCCGATAACTCAGTATCACAGCTGAGAGCACGGCTTGAGTCTGAATCTGAATAATCGATGTGTTCGGAGATGACATTATTGTCATCGAGTTTTACTTTTTCTTCCAACTTTCTTTGGTACTCTCGAAGGGCGATTTCCGGGCCATCAGACTCAAGCCACTCGTAAACTTTATATGAGCCATAGTAAGCTGCGTAAAGAGCCAGGGGTTGTTGATGCATTGGGTTCATGTAAAGGTCGTCCCTACAGTCCTCAGAAAGCTTACTCCTCTCGGAGTAGTCACTAACAGATCTCTTAGACCTCTGGTGGTATTTTGTTCTCTTGTATTCTTCGTATTTCTCACCGAATTTTAGACCGCGATACCGCTTCGGATCTGTCGGAATTTTAGATGATTTTACAAGATCCACATCAAATGCGTGACTGAAAATGACCTTGATTCCTTTGGACCTAAACAGGGCTTCAAGTCCACTGATATTTTCGTCAAGGATTAAATCGGTAAGGCGTACGTGTTTCCAATTCCAGAATGGCTCTCTGATCCCCGAATGGTAATTTCTTTGTCCTGGTCTTCGATATCTCTGGTACTTTTTCGACCCCTTTTTACTTACTTCCTGGGAATCCCTCGTCTCGATGATGAAATCGAGTAACTTGTATGAATGTTCTCGTTCGCTCGCGATGGTATATGGTGTATCACCCATGCGGTTTTGGACAGCAAACTTGAGCGGTTCTGCCGCGTCGCCGTCCCAAGAAGGGAGACTATATGCCTTGATCTTCTCGAAATCGCCGTCCCAAGCAGCTTTGAAGAGATCATGATATGCACTTTGCATCTTCTCATCGTGAACTGAATCAGAGTAACCAAAGTTGAATTTCAGCTTTTTATCCGGTCCTTCCACTATATCTTTGAAGTCCCGAAAGTCCTCACAATTCATCATATAAATAAACCTTCTGTTCGAAACATCCGTTCGAACTAGTGCTTCTTTTATCGGTGGTAAACCTTCCTTGTGTTCTGCAATTCCGTTAAGCTGAGTGTAGGTTTTTCCTCCTTTTGATACCAGCCAGAGTCCGAGATCTATATATCGGTTGATATCTCTCTCTAGTCTCTCTTTTCGTTCTTCGAGCCGATCTGCTTGGGTATCAATGGTGGGAGTGTAGCCGGGGAACTGATTATCATGCAGTTTTACCATCCGAGCTGCGACCCAGCGCTCAAAGGTGCCAGACTGGTATTTAAGGGCGGCATTAACAATCTTTAGGTCTCTTTGCATTATCGCAATCTTTTCTAGAATAAGATTTAGATAAGTACTTCCTTTCCTATAGGACCGAGTCAGCTCCTTTTTCAAATCCAGTGATCGGATGGACTATATGTACAGCTCAACGTACCTTGCTCCCGCAGATGTTTCGCGAGTTACATCAATTTTTATCGTTGGAATCAATACATTGAGATCTATGCCGTCAAAGCTAGCACCAACATCAACGCATTTCTTAAAAACTTCCAACATCTTCAGATGAATTGCGAGCTCAGCAGGTTGTATGTAAGTATCTTTGTCTCTATCGTCTCTGCGGTCTATATAGTAGATCTTAGGCTTTTCTGTCTTTTTGGTTTCTAACTTCATAGTCGGCGGAACACCCTTTTCTAAGAGCAGAAGTGCCTTTTCTTCATCCCCCTCGAGAATCCTATTAATATTATTTAGCATCGGACCATGCCAATGAAAAAGTCCAAAAGTTCAATGGGGTAGAGAGCACTCACGCCAACATCAAGCAAGTAAGATACCCGCGTTCGTAACGGGAAGTTGAGGGCGCTAGGATCATCACCTCTTTTGCAGCTGCCAGCGCCGTAGCCCCGTCTTCTTCGAATATTATCCTAAGGCAATCCACATCTGCGCCATGAACCATCCAAACTAAAGCGTTTGCTCCATACGAGTCGGTTTGACCAGATGTAGCTCCCAATTTGAGGATGGTACGAAGCATGTCCTCCCTTTTCTTTTTTTCTGGGATGTACTTAACCAATACCATCGGAAGAATAATTGGGGGTGTCTTTTTGTCCCTCGAGTACCCAAACTCGGGGGTACGCTGTTGTAGAAATTCGGCCTTCTCGACGTCAACCCTATTTGAGTATACCGCCATATTAGTGATAAGCGTTTAACAGATTCAGAGAAAATGCGCGTACGGTCTTAGAATATCAGCACCAAAATCTGAAACAAGAAGCCTGACAACTTCCTCGTGGCCATTTACAATTGCATAATGCAGTGGAGTAAATTGGCAGCATTTATCTGGCATGTTGATGTCGAGAATATCGTCTGTGTCGACGGCATCATCCGGATCCTCGTTCTCCTTGTCGATTTTCTTGCTCACTTCCATGAAAGAAAAGGCGCCGGTATGCACAGACACCGAAGCACCCTCGTAAATGTCAGATATGACTTCGATGTCATCCATGTCTTCTGAGCCCTCGCTTGCAGCCTCTATCTCTTCGAATTCGTCGGAATCCTTCCTTTTGAAACGGCGATTGGCCATCAACAGCTTCGTGATTTTTTCTTCTTTGATTTCTTCGTTTTCGTCACTCTTTAATAAGAGAAGTTTGACTATCTCTGCGTTCCCTCTTGCGGCAGCGATGTGGAGCGCAGTGCGTCCATCAATGCACCGTGAGCTTATCCTTGCTCCAGCATTGATAAGAATTTCAACAATCTCTGGAGAAGAGGCTAGAGAAGCAAGTTGGAGAGGAGTGCGACCAGTGTAGTCCCGCCTACTGAGTTTTTTCAAATGTTTTTCATCTTGAGGAGAAGCAGAAGTGGCCCATAATTTGACCCTTTCGACGTCCTCGTCGACGATTGCTTGGTAAATTGTCACATCCTCTCCAAAATATGCCATCTCGGTCCATGCTTCATGGGATTGCGATGAAAGCTCATCCACCTTGTATTTCTCCAATACCAGTTTTCCTCGAATGTAAAGTTTATCATCCGATAGTCTCAGTTCCTCTTCTTCCTTTGATTGGGGTTCCGGGCAGGCTCCGCAGCAATCCTCCACGACCTCTGCAAGAGTCCCGAAAAAGATTAAATGGCGGTGAAGATAACCCACCCTGTCTTTCTGAGCTTCTCCTCCCCAGGCGTTCAATCTTTTATCTTCGTCATAAACGCCCTTCAACTCGACACTACGTCCCCAATAGCCATCCTGCTCAGGAGTAGACTTGGATCCAAACTCGCCATACATCATTTCTCTATTGATTAACTTTGCAAGCCCGTGAAGCTGACTGACCGGAAACTTGTATACCGATGGGTCGATGGCTTGACGTTGAATACTCGGGTAATATATCTCAAATCCTCGTTTTCGATATATATATAGTTGATCTTCGTAGGTATCATGCGGGCTATAACGAGAAGGGTCTGCGTCGTTGCACTGAAGCATCCAAGATGCGACTGCTTGAGGTGTAGCATAGACCTGTTTCCCATCGTACGCCACACAAGCACAATCGACGTTGAACTTTTCACTGTATAAGACTTGGCTCACGGTCTCGTACAGTCCTAGGACGATGCGTACGGGGATATACGGGTCACCGGAAACCATTGTTATCGAATGTGTCCTTCGGAGACAGACCACTTTCCATGCAACATTTTCGCGAAGCGTTGCTTCAATATCTTTCATGCGTTTGATGGCAGCTTCCTGGTCAAGACCGTAAATAAATACCTCTATTTGATTTGGGGCCCATGGATTTCTGTAGTGTTCCCGCAAACGGTCTGACGATTTATCTTCGCCTGGTATCGGAAGCATCGAAACTAGAACGCCACCGGCTGTGACAATGATATTGCTCCAATCCATATTCTCAAACATGCCTACGTACAGTATGCTGTCAGTCGTACCCTCCAGTTTTAGTTGCGTTGGTATTGTTACGAGTCTAGCTCGCGGGGATATGTGTACCTTCAGTGAATATTCTAAAATTCCTTTTAAACCCCTCAAACCCAACAATTGCCTTTTCTCCAGTTTTCCTCCGTTCCTCCTCATCGAGCTTAATCAAATATTTCGACTTCTCGAGCTCTGACTCGGAATCGAGATCGCGAGCTCTAATTTCGATACTTTCTTCCTGTCCGGCATACACAGGGACCAGTCCCAGGAGATTCTGTCTCAGGACTACATTTGACGGATCTCTAGCGAAAAGCTCACGGAGAGTCTTTTCATACTGAGCGAATGGTTTTATCAGTTCCCGTACCGGTTGGTCCTTATTGTCGGCTAGGTACTTTGGGAGATTTGATAATTCGACTGGGAGCCGCATCGCCGCTCCGGGAGCTGTCATGTTTGGCTAGGTGCACTGATACTATTGTGTTTGTGTCCTTGTGGTAGATTATGTCTTCAAGTGACGATAGGATATCGATGCAGTGGTGTTAATATGGAACCGAGGCCTGAAGCTTCAGCTTCCTCGGAGCCTATTAAGCATTTATATTAATTCGCGAGAGACATCAGTATCGATATCTCGGTCATATAGTTTGCAGATTTAAATGAGTCCAGCCGCAGTGCCCCGCCAGACGCCCAACACATATGAAGTGTGACTGTTCCTTGTTAGATCCTGTCGGCGCAGCGCAGGTAGTCCAGACTATCCGCAGGGTGCCACAGGGCCAAGACTGTCATGTTCTAGGATCGCACCAGCGATAAAATTTCAACCAGTTACATAACACGTTAACACAGGAACAAATATTCACGCCAGTACCCATCCCATTGGATAGATGAATGGAAAACCCTAAGATGGCCATCATCCGAAAGCTTTGAGATTCAAAGACCAAGGCCCTAGGATTCGATATCTTTGCGGCATACGATTCATTATTATATTGCGTCACCATTCACAATTTGGACCGAAAATCGTTAATACCCTCGTTTTAGGTTATATACAAAACCGAGCAATATTCATCCAGTATATTTAATCTTTGATTCACGTATATGCATATTAAACGGCCGCCGACCAAGTATCTTGAACCACGATGCTACCTTTTGTAGTCTCCAGTTGCCATTTCTGGAAGTTAAAAGTCAAAATCTCATCCAAATCCGTGAGTCCACTCTTATGCTCCACACCAAGAAGCTGGGCATTTGTGAACGTGTAGGTTCTCAGCGAGGTCGCGATTCCGGTATCTAATTATCAGAACAACCCGTCAGCGAAATTACATGTACAGATATATATAATTAATACCCTTTCTTCATTTCGTATATGATATCACTAACCTTGAACCGATTGAACAGTCAATTTGATTGTCGTCAACCTTTCGTTTGTGATCAACGCTTGAATCACTCGTGGCGACTGGTCGTCGATATAACGGGATACGACGATGGGGTTGTAATGTCGTTTTCCGCTGACCTGGCCGGTAGCTGCGTTGAGAGGCGACGAGATGGTAAGGTTGAGGCCAAACGCCGGGGCGGATGTTTCGAATCCCTTGAGGGTGCCTTTAAGGATGTTTCCAGATTTCGACCCAGTGATTTGAACTAGAATGTAGTTTAGCAAGAGCTAAATTTCTATATGCATGAAAGTGAAGGATGGGAGCTTTATCTTACGCAAGTATCGGGTGGTAAGTGCCGCCTCACTAAGGGCTAGGAAGGAAACAGCAAAGATGGCGATGCTAATGAACTTCATTTTGAATATTTTTGTAAATTCACTTGGTAAAATCGTAAGATAGTTTATGTAGATAGTGCTAGATGTCAGGTAAATAACAGTTTTGCAAACCGGATAGTAGTTTCCAATAAACTTGAAAAAGGGGATCTTCGGCAGCTCTCCTTTATATAAAAGAATCGCGCCGAAGGGGCGCCACATATAAATGTCGCACAAGCAGGCCCATGGCCAGAACCCGAACTAGACGCTTGCAGTTTGTATGCGAACCGCGATCCAACAGCTGTCAACCGTGGGGTATTCCAACAAGGTCAGGTTGCAGAGCTAATTTCCGCAGCTGAGCTGAGGCTGATTTGGTGCCATTAGTGCACTTTTATTTCTGACGAACTGAGCAAATGAAATCTTAGGGTTTCTGATCCCGCAAAAATCCAGCAAACGAGCCTTAGAAAGATCGAATTAAGTAATCAGAAAGCTTAATTCCTTTCGCCCATGAGGATTTGGAATATTTCGATTCTATAAATGCCGCCGTAAATATCTCGGAAGCAAAGCGTGACAAGCTCGGAAAACGTTGGCCCAAGTAGCCAACGTCATAGAGACATTAAATTATGCACTGTCGGATAAAAATACCACATATCAAGTCGCTATCTAGGAACGAGACCAGTATTATGCCGCCATGAAGTTTTTATGACCTTGTCTTGTTCGCTTCGAAGGTCTATCACAACACGGAAAGAGCTTATTTTCTCATTTTTGGTCTGAATTCTTTAGCAATCGTGTGAAGTTGTAGTGCGAACCCTTGTTGAGCTCTAGCTCATTTTCTGAAGTCCAAGGTTCTTTTTTATTCGTCCGTGGTTGCCCCATTGCTGTGCCCGAAGCTACAATTCCCAAGTTCTACGCTTGCGCTCAGCATGAGTAGTAGTATTCTTTTCAAAGTTCTTTATATATATATTACCGCGCCTTTCGCCATAGAATTTGCAATAATGATAGATCTTTTTTTGTACGAGTCTAGAACTTCTTAAGGAGGACGCTGTCGAACGTACGTTCCTCGCAATTACTGCACTAACAAATACGACACATCCATCAGTCTACCCATGCCGTGTTGTGCCGACAAGCATCTGCAGCGTTCAAATGTTTTGAAACACCAAAGAAACACGGGAACGAATGATCTTGCGGGATCCCGGTCCATGTATAGTAGACATTAAAAACACCAAACTCCAGGAAGCCAGTGCATGCAGTCTGAGTGTTTCTATCTACATGTACGTAGTGTCGGCGAAAACATAGTTTCAACGCATTTGTCTTTTGGCTTCTAAACCAAAAACTCAAAAGATCGAAACGGGAGTACTCCACGCATTTATCGATTCGGCTGTCTTGCCCGCCTACTCTTTCGAGTTATGGCTGTCCAGCTCCTAAGCTAAGCTATGCATGTCTAAGTATTTAGACTTCTTCGAGCCGTCAAAAATCTGGTCAACTGATGTCATATTCCGATCGCTCAAGGCAGTGGACTAAAATACTTGTGAATCATAGCCTTGGGCCCTTTTGCAAAAAGGTCTGGCCCTCCGTTAGATTACGGAGAATAAGATCGTTTCATCGATCAGCAATATATCGTAGATATATTAGGGAAAAAAGGTCAAAGCCCGTCTGTCAGCCAACCATGGCACCACGCTGGTATGGTACCAGATCCGACGAAAGCCCCACTCGTTGTTTACCTGTCGTGGACTCTTCAACCCATTCGAATAAAATGTTGAAGCTTTGACCCTTGCGGGTAGTACAAACGAAGGACCAATCAGCTCGCGTAGACGGACCAATTGGGGCAAGGTCGGCACAGAAGGGGTTCGGGGCCAAGAAAACCGGTGACCTATCCTCAAACACGCCTGAAAATAGGTGGGAAAAAAACCGGAGGAAGTGGTGAAATGCTATCAGTCGAGCTTTGAGGGATCTTATTGGCGTTACTATTTCCCCATGATTCCTGACTTTAAAATACTCAGCACATTTGAGTATTCTTTGAGGATACGGACCGAACTGGAAGGTTAGAGTTAAGTTTAGGCGGTACCTGCATCGTCCGAAGACCACGCTGGTGGGTGCTGGCTGGCTGGCTCGGTTTGCCTTACCTATTTTTATTTCATCTTAGGTTGAAAAATACTCGACTGGGTATCTCTATCAAGCACCAGGAGTTTTGTCGCGCGCTCCAAGTTTCATGTTGCTGGGAAAAGAATGGCGGCTTGGGGTCGAAAGTCTGCGGCAAAGCACGCTTCCTCCGAAGCTGGTCTAGTTCGACGAGGAGCACACCGATGCCTCGTTTCTTGAATCTATCTTTCCCTCTTGTGCCTCTACTTCTCTTTCCTTCCTTCTTTTTTTCTTTTCTCCCACTTTTCTACCGACGAATAGTGTTCACTGGTAGGATGACTGATGAAGCACGTATAGTTTGAGGACCCTGTTTCTTTTTCTCTCTCTTCCTTTCCATTCTTTTCGCTGGGCGACCGTTAGTTCTATCTTGCTTTCTCTTGGAATACTATCTGTTGAACAGAGATCCTTTACCTCTTATAGTCTTTCTTTTATTCCTTTTATCTGGCTCGACGCCTGTTATTCTTTTTTATACCGTCGTTGACGACGACGACTGCAGTTTTCTCTTTGAACGACACCGGGGTTCCGGTTGTGTTGTTTGGGGAACTCGACAATTTCGACACAATTTCAACGCAAAAGGACGCCGTTCAATCTTGTCTCGCTGGCCCGTTGGTGAGGGGTAAATCGACTCGGAATTGCAGCCACGCCGCTTGACGTGTTTTGATCACAATTGACACCGTCGGTGGTTGTTCAACTCTGTCTCTCCTATCAGTCGTATAACAATACTCCTTGTTCTCTCGACGATAGTTGGCGTCCGGCGTTCCGATACTTGTCGAATCGTATAGACATCTAGCTACTCGACTTTGAACGACAATACATCTCACCTCGGGTTTTAGGTGTTCTGACGAATATACGAGATATACGAGACAATATAGATAAACCCTTCGATATCTTGCTCCCGAACCATTTCTCCTGCCTCGTAGGCACACTCCTTATATACAATATAATCCTTTTCAGAATGCGGATACCTACCCTTTCAATAGCGCTCTTCTCGATATCTTTACTTCCTTCCGTTCTTGCAGATGACTACGATGTCCCTCCGGGTAAAGTCCGAGACGAACCTATCGGCGAGATTCTATCCACCACCTCGAAACGAAGCTTACTCCTAGCCCCTCGACTAGCGATACCCGAAAACCAAGCAAAGCCGCTACCGAGATGGTTACCCCGGAAGTTAAAGACTCGACAAGACGTGGCAGCGTTCGGAAACAGTGCCGCTGGTCTGACGTGCGTTAGAAACGGACCCTCCTGCGGTTCTGGGGCGTTCTGCAATAGCGGGTTAGGATGCTGTCTTAATGGACAAACGGGGTGCGGTGGTAACTCGTGCTGTTCGCAGGGAGAGTCATGCTGCAGTGCTGGTGGCGGGTGCTGCCCTTCCGGGTACGATTGTGTGACTGTTAATGGGAATCCGGGGTGTTGTCTTCAGGGTACGGATTGCACTAGCGCTGGAGATCTGGTGGATGCGGTTGAGGGAACAGCGAATCCGAATGATGGCGGGGTGTGTAAAAATGATGGGTTTGGGGTTTGTCCTAGCAAGCAGTTTTGCTGTCCAGCTGGGAGGAAGTGCCTAAGGGATGCGCAGGGGAAACCTGCATGCGAGAGAGTCTGTGAAGAGTGGGTATCTACATTCAAACATCTGATGATATTTTGTCATCGCTAACTTTGTACTTTTGCAGTTCCAACTTCTTCGTCTGCCCGACGAATGATTTCTGCTGCCCTAGTGGATCAACTTGCTTTATCGACTCTAGCGGAAAGAATAGATGTAGGGTTACCATTGTTACGACGATAACTTCTGGTCCCACAACGTCTACCTCGACATCCGATAGTACCACTATCACTCTTATAGATGTTACCACCACGTCCTCGAGCTCTGAAACGACGACGACAGCAAGTTCTACAACTGACTCTCCGACAGACGCGACTGCTACAGTAACCTCGATAAGTAGCAGCTCGTCTGATATCAGTTCAACTGATAGCTCGCCTGCTGCTACTTCCACTAGTGCGGGTAGTGGACAGAATCAGAATACCGAAAATGGACCATTACCCCCACCGAACGGAGATTTGAGCAATGTGTTTACCAATAACGCGGGAAGGGTTATGTTGACCTGGGTGCCAGCTACGACGGCACTTACGGTTGGTGTTGTGAGTTTCATTGTTGGGTGGTTATAATGATTGGGATGCTTTTTGGGATACGAGGGTCATGATATGATATCAAAGGTAATGCGGCATTTTGGCAAGGTCTATAAGGGTTGACGATGCATTATCTTTCATCCGGCTGGATCAAGTTTTTTTTTCCTCTGAGTTTGTTACCTGTCTTAGCATCAGATTTGTTTGGGGCTCGTTGATATTTGAAAGCCTTGTTATTACCTACCCATTACCCCTCACTTGCATTATTTTTGGTTTTCCTTTTTATGAGAAAAAGCGATAGTTACATAACCAAGGAAGTTAAATTTTGTCTTTTTTTTTTTCATCTTCAGCTTATCATGTCACTCATTAAAAGGCTAGCTATAAGGCACAGGCGTTTTGGTGTACTTTTTATTTCGGGGGGATCACTTTAGCTTATATAAGTATATATACACACTCATTTTTTTGTAATATCGCTTTGTATGGTACCTAAAGTAAGAGACGAACTATGCAGCAGCAAGTTTCACGAATTCAAATGTTTTAACATTTCTCTTTTCACAATCCGCTCCAACCTCATGGATCCTGGATTAAAACTGCCAGCTGCCCTCATGCATGTCGAACTCCAAGTACAATACTATACACCAACACATGGAAACAGTTGAAAAATCAGATATGGTCGCGGGTCCGCTAACCCCAACCAGTTACACCCGAGAAACGATCACAATACGGCAATTGAGAACGTTACCCGACCGGCGCCAAACGGGAGACTGGGAAGCCAACACGAAAATGTGGTGGATCGCGAGAGTACTGACCGGAAGAGGTACGAATCGCATATCGACTCGGACTCAGACTCGGACTCGGATTCCGATCCGCTGGCGGAGATGGCATCGGAACGCATAGAATTTCACATAAACGCCTGGAGAGAGGCTATGGCTACCGAAAAATGGCTTCTCGCCGCGGAACACGCAGAGGTTCTCCAGACTTGCGGTCCCCTCCCGTCGATTAATATCAAAGCTGCCGTGCAAGTGACTCCCGCGTTGGAAAAACTGGTCACAGGGTATCCTAAACGTGCGCTGGAGTTGTTGCACGGCATCAAGGATAAGAAGACGCCGCTCGCGGTGAGCGCTTTGACGATAGCTTCGATGAGGGTCGGTGATCTGGATGCTGCGAAAAAGTGGTGCGGTCGGTTGGTGAAATTGACACGCGAGAACACTTCCAGCTCAGCTCACCGTGGTGGGACCGCACGCGAGGAAATTGTGGAGCAACTGCGAGGCCCGGCTTTCTCTCTCATGGCGAGAATTCTATTGGAGAAGGGGAATATCGCGGAGGCAGCATTCTATCAGAGCAAAGCTACCCCCGATGAGATTGAAAAGCACAAATGGATGAAGGCTGCTTTGGAGGTTCCTAACAAGGAGGATGCCAATCAACAGGGTGTCGAAGAGGATGTGCCCGAAGCGACTCGGCGACCTGCGCCAACTGATCCTGTGGATACATCTGAGCATAGATTGCAAGAAGCCAACGTCCAGACTCGCGCGAATGCCGATTTCTATAATAGTGAAAAAATTGAAGAGATGAACAACGAGAGCGTTATGTTGAAACGTCAACTTCTTGAAATCCAAGACCAATTTGGAAAGTTGGGAAATGAGTTCAAGGAGATGAAAGCATCTTGCGATTCACAGAAAAGAAAAATAGAGCTTTTGGAAAGAAGCGGGTGTCAACTAAAGAGCCAGGTGGACGCAATTGAGAAAGAACTACCCACAAACGCCCCGGTATTGTCGCATAAAGCGTATAATATCCATATCACGCAGGATCCGAAGTACCGCCGTTCCGAATACACAGATGAATGCAACTTCTACGAAACTCAAATACGGAGCATCTTGACTTATTTACTCGACCTTTTCAAATTGCCGTTACAAAGGATCGACGAAGACTTGCTGGCTTTTTTGATGAGCGATGAGTTCAAAGGTAAGGTATACTTCCGTTTTGCAACCATTTTCTACCAGACTCTCGAATACAATATAAAAAGATGTAGAATGACAAATGTTACGTGCGATGGTATCGATACGTATCTGATGAAATATTTCTTTAACGGTACTGACACCTAGTGTTGCTTAGGTTCAACCATGTACTCATATGCGGAAAAATTGGATTTGACTGTCTTGTTCAGGTCTGGTTACGAGACTGGGGGGTTCTTTGATCATATCCATGCATTAATTCATCGATCTAATTGGCACCCAGACGCTGGCCGAGTCGACATGGTTTTTGGACCGTTGAGGGTAAAAGTGGCGAATAGTGATATTGTTGATTTGGTGGATGAGGCTAGTCGACAAACCCTCCGCACCACAAGTTGACCGAGACTGGTATTGACTCGATCTATATCTATCGCTATTAATTTATGCTAGAGTCAGGAACTATCCACTACTCTTCACTGTCAGATACAGGCATACATGCTGCTATGGAAATAATTGACATATTCTGGATGTTTCGGCGAATTTTGAGATGAGCGTTTTAAATTTGGATGATCTAAAGCCCGCTAAAACGTCCAGTCTCGGCACTAGACAAGTTTGGGCGCAGGTCGTGAAATGTCACTCAATTTTTGCAAATGAGCGTATACAAGAACTTTCATTTAGCACTAAGAAAATCGCTGGTGCTGAGCACATCTAACGCCGCCAACCCATTTAGCTTGTTGAGTCGAACTTTTACTCACGGCTAGGCAAGGGTAGGCCATGCGGGTATTTATATTTACAACGGATCAAATTCGAGTAGTTCACTATACGAACGTATTGGCAGCCAAAATGACGTTGTTATTCCAACTCCATTCCACCGTTCCTTCGACATGGTGACTTTGATGAATATTCTATTTTACCGGGCGCCCTTTCGTATATGTCATCTAGTATCAATAGGAGACTTCTTGCGAGAACTAGATATTGAACCGCGGTTGTTACGAGGGAGTACTACTGACCCTGTTTAAAAGGTGATTGCTCTAATAGCGAGTAGCTATGTATATTTGATGTTGGCCCTAGACAAGCTAGTGGTAACTCGGTATACCATAATATCTAAACCTAAAATGAATATATCATATTTTTGGTCTCGCTCAAGATATAAGTCATTTATATATCTTTGAAAACAAGACTGGTCTTCTGATTGATAATTGTACCACCTGTTCTACTATCAGAGACGACAAGGTGTTTGTTCATGTCAAAAGAAGTATAATACGCATTGTCGCATATATCCATATATGCCTTGCTATTTTGTGATATATCGATTCGGTATTGTAAGTTCTGCGGCTGAGATTGAAAATACCGCACAGAAAAACCACGGTTCCCATTTTGCAAGTGAACTATAATTTTTTATTTTTATTTTTATTATTATTGATTTTTTAAATATAATAGTGGGAGATTGTAGTGGGAGACTTAGTATTTCGATATTTTAAATTTGATTGATCTCAGTTGCCAGAAACAGCACTATTTTGATAATAAAATATGTTTTTTTTTTAACGTTTCTCTTCATGTGACACAAACCCGATACGACGGTTCGCACGTTGTGATCAATAATGGGGTTTCAACCATTCTCTAGAAGTTTCAGGAAGAGTTTTGTTCCTTTTTCATTCCTTGTTTCATCCTTCCGTTGACTCAGAATGTGGGAGGTTCTTTATCGGTGTCAAAGCCGAGATTCTCAAGACGATATGTGACAGACCAACGTCATTAATTCATTTCTGGGATAGGCTGCTCACATTCCATCATTGATTTGCAGACCCTTAAAGTTTCGCAACAAGATGCACTGATTTTCAGTGATAAAGGATCGAAATCGGACTAGTTTTTTTTCCTTTCGGTTTGTTTGTGGGGCGCGTGTCCCGGCCAATTGGATGCAGGGCGCATGGCCGATGCCAGCCATCAATTGGATACTGGTGGGCTCGGTTCGTTCGACTCGCAATGGTTGCCTGCCAGCACATCTCTCATTCGAGGAAAGAGTGCGGTGCGAAGGAGATGGATGGATGGATGCAATATGCTGGCTGCAGAGTGAGGCATATTATTATATTATTATTCTTTTTTATATCGGGATGCGTTATGGTATCATATGAGCCCCTCCTTCTTTTAGGAGAAAGCCTAGGGAGGAGAGGAGAATTCGAAGGAGCTCAGAGGGATACCATATAAATTACACCAGGGCCTCATTCATCATACCATGACCCTCTCCATTCTGTTTTTTCTTTTAAGATATATAATTATTCCCGTCCTACATTATTATTACAAACCTCGATATAAAATACCAGACCCAAGGAATCGAGGTTGAGACCCACTTTAAATTGCTTGTTGTCCCCGTCCCGCGGCGCCATCGAACCAATATTTAGATTGACAAGATTGACCCCTGACAACCACGCTCAACTCGGACAGGGCACGCACCCGCTCGCTCGCTGAGTCGTCCGGGTCCCCTTCCCGCGCCAACACCGCCAACCCCAACCCAACCCCAATTTCCTCAACCTCCCAAAAATCCATCTTCCCAACTTCAACCCAACTGCAACCGTCTCCTCCGCAAGAATCATCACCGATCGATTCATTCCATCTGTTTCGTTGCTATCTCGATATCGATACCGATTATTCTCTCTCTCTTCATATATACTCTGAACAATCCATCTTATACGTCTTCCATCGGATTTTCTGTTTACCGGCTCCTACACACACTTCGGAATACCATCTTCTGGCGACGGATATTTCACTCCATCTCTACCCGGTCTTTTTTCGCGTAGCATTCCACAATGGCGTCACAAGATAGCACAGCGCCGACCACCGAAGAAGCACGTTCGATAGAAGCAACTGTAAGTGATATAATCCGAAATTTTCAATCGTATTCCCTCGACAGGCTTTCTTTCATCGGCAGTACCCCTGCCGATGCCCTCTCCTGTCATAGGCACACCATCTTTGCTGGCAGTCAGCCTTTCCCCCGTCTCCCTTCTCCGTCTTTTGACATACATGGGTCCCCTTGGATCCAACAATCTACACAAACAACGACCGAATACTCGGTACATACGCAAGAAAAATTATGCTAACACTCTCTGTTCCCAGCAACACGCTCCACCATCTCCACCAGCTTCCGATCCGGAATCCCAAGACAGTGCTCCTGAGCCGTCATCCACTACCATTCGAACCCCGCGTCCACACCATCTAACTACTTCCACCCTCTCAAATCCTTCCTTTGCAGCCTCCACCTCTTCTTCCTCCCGTCGTGCTGCAGATAGTAACAATAATCACAATAACTCCATGGTTTCTCCGGCTGCAACTACTACCTCTACTTCATCCATCCGCAGCCGCTCCGGTGGCGACAGAGGCGGTCCAGGATCGGTCACTAGCAATTCTAGCGAGCGGAGGATATTCAGGAAGGGCCCTACCGTTCCACAAGACGTGGGACCGTATGCGAATAGTACATTTGCGAGCAGGCAGAGAAGTATTAATGGCGAGAACGATGGAAAGAAGTCAGGAGAGAAGCCCGCTTGGCGATAGATACATAACGCTCTATGACCGTTTTTCTCATTTCAAAGAGAATTATTATAATGGTCTAGTCGTGGGATTTGAAATGAAAAGAGGAGGTTTTTTTTTTATCTGTTTTTGTGGCTCGCTTTTTGTTATTCGAGGCACCGGAAATAAGGAAGCGGATGTGTTTTCGGATTGCTTCCTTTTACACTCATCTCTCTCGACACGGCATATATTTTCTATGCGGTTTTGAATCATCAACTCGACTTTGGCTACGCACGTGCGATTTTTGACATTCAGAAGGCTCTCTCTCGCATTGGTTTTGACCCGCTCGTTCTGTTTATTTTGATATACATCGGTGTTGGGACGGAGTTTTTCTTTTTTACATTAATCGTTTTTCCTTTCGTTTCTGTTGGTTTGGTTTGATGAGGGTTTTTGGTATCGGCATTGCTGAAATTGCGATCCTTTTTTTTTTTTTGTATTTTATATACCTGACTTTGCTAGTGGCTTGAATCATTCGTTTTAAACTTGGTATTTTATTATCGCTACTGGTTATAATTGCTGCAATTGTTGATATAGATAGATGGCTTTGCAATGGGATACATCTAGATTCTCACAGCGACCCAGTGCTGCTTTTGTGCCTCCCATCCGTAGCTGCGATTAAGTTTCCTATGTTTGATTCTCTTTCTTGTATTCATTAAAGCCTCCACTTCTACAATGTGATATTGTTGAAGCGTCAATACAAAATGGAGTGTTCATATGACGTTTTGCCCTGGCTGCTCTAGGAGCTAACTGGAAGTCGACACCTATAGAGATTGCGGCTCTAGGTTAGACAATTTTAAATGGCACCGAAATCGCTTTTCGCTTCCAAGACTTCCCAAATGCGAAATGCAACAAACAGTACGCTGACACAAGGAATGTGTAAAGGCAATACTAAAATGAAGGAGTTGCAGCGTTAGTATCGCATTGATACGGTCAACTGGTATCAAAGGAGCTTGAATATGGGAAGTATGATAAATTAATCCCTAATGATCAGGTAAACTGTTTCTTCCCTTAGTAAATTTTTATCAAAACCAATTGCCTTCAACTTGATATATACATTTATATGACCCCTCTCAATATTTCTATCCCCGCATAGTACTCGGCGCTCCGATATATATACATGTTAAATGCTTTCTACAAATTTACAAACTATCGTAATTTAGATCCGTCAAGGATCGCGATCCACTTATAGGTCTTAAGAATTGATTCCGTCCACGAATCCCTGGTAAGCAGGCTTCTTCTGATCGTTGTCGTCGAACAAAAGTGGATGCTTTCCTGTAATCCAGGACTCACTATCGTTGATACCCCCTATATTCATGATGCGTTAGCGTTGCAATCAAGTCAACCATAGAGATACGAGAGTACACTTACAGACGGTGATACCAGTGCAAGCTGAAGTTCCCATGCAAGCTGAGACGATGGTTTTATAGTCAGAGCTTTGCTGTGCGAGCAATGCGCTGGAGGTTGAGGTGCTTGGCATGGCGATATCCAGTTCGGTGATTTGGACTTCGCAGCCGGTTCCCGCCAGCATGGTGAGAGTGTTTTTGAAATTGGGGATATCGCTGCCTCCGACGCTAGTGTGGGTTTGAGTGCCGACGCAATCGATGGGGACGCCGCGAGATTTGAGGTCCTTGACGACTTGGATGAAGGTAGTGAGTTTTGCACCGGTAAAGTTGATATTGTAGCTGTTTGTACCCGCGTGTTCAGTCACAGTATCTTAATTGATAGCAGAATAATAAGGATCTGGGTTTTTTAGGGCAGAACGTACTCGTTTAGACAGAGTTTGGCGTTCGGGTCAGCTGCCTTAGCCGCCTTGAAGACAACGTCGAGGAAAGTCCAGTCGCCAAAGACTTGAGAAAACACAGAGGATCGCATGCCGCCACCGTCGGCTATGACCTCGTTGGCAACATCCCAAGCGTAAATCTTCCCTTTATATCGGCCTGCCACGGTCGCGGCATGGTTTTGGATAACGGAAGTCAAGGTAGCTTTATTGTTGATGTTCTTGACCCACTGTGGCAATTGGCTGTGCCATAAGAGGTTGTGGCCTCGAATCATCTTGCCATTTTGTGTCGCAAAGTTGACAAGAGCGTCCGCTCCAGAGAAACTAAATTGGCCTTGAGAGGGCTCGGTAGCATCCCATTTCATAGAATTCTCCGGGGTTAGGCAGCCTCCTTCTGTTTTCAGGATATTTGCATCACCAGATTTGCTGAAATCGCCTTGGTCGGTAGCAAAGCCTACGTATTTCTTGCCTTTAGATTTAATCTTAGCATCCAGGCCATTTCCCGATGCTTGAGAACCTCCTGTGGTAGTAGTAGCAGCACGAGTGGTCGTTACTTGGCCCCCAGCGGTGGTGGTAGCGCGAGTAGTAGTCTGTCCGCCGCCGCCGGCGGAGAGGCATTGAGCATAGTATGGGTTCTGCGTGGTGCATGCCGCTCCAGCTACACAGTTGGTTGGACCCGTCCAACCGATTCCACCACCTATATCCGAACGGTTAGTATATCCAATAATGATTGACGTCTTTTAAACTTTCAGAAGTCGATTCTGACTTACACTGTCCCCATAAACTTTGCTGAGCAGATGCCAGCAATGGGGCTGTGATAATGAGAATAGTGGTACTCCTCATCTTGGAAACTGGATATTGATTGACTTGGAGGTAAGAGAATGCTGCTGATTCTTGTAATTCGAGATGGAGTTTTTCTTTGTGAGGATTCGTAGCCGGCCATTCGAAGGAGCCTCCTTTATATACTCCCAGTTTTCATAGCACTCGTACTTATAGTTCTTTGGATATCCGTCCATCCCGCTCATTATACCCGAAAGCGAGAACATTTCCATGGATATCTCATGAATATGCCCATGCTTTCTTTTACCATTCTTTGGTTGATCTGGGGTTTGGGTATGATAACCACCTCGAGGGCCATCAATTGATAACCTATACTTCCCGGTCAACCCGGACTGCCCCAGCGATCCTTCGAACTTTCTCAATATCTCGGTACTCTTTGATAACATAGATCGGATTACCATTCCGTTGGATTTAATCAGGATACTACTAGCTTCCCGGAATCATATGACACTCTCCGATAATATTCTCCATGGTTCAACCAAATTGCTTTTTACTTCTTTCAGTAACGAGCGGTGATTATTCGAGCGAATGCGAGACAAAGCGAGGGGTGAATCCATGGTTTTGAGTTTTCATTTTACCAAAGCGAGTTACAGCCACCCTAGATCCGGATTGCTTACCGTGGCAGCGATATATCGCTCGTTGGTAATAGATATAAAAAAAGGACTAACTCTAACATGGTAAATTTAAAGGCGAACTCCTATTCCCGAGCTAGTTAGTTAACCACCTACACATAATGCAACGTGCGTGTGGCGGCTAATCTGCCATATAAGAAGGGAATCTGTCGCAAGTGTGTTTTTGGTAGAGTTATACCGTTGGATTTCTTGCTGCGAACAAGCCTTTTGGTTTAAAGACGAGACTTGGCGGGTCTTGGTAGGACTATATTTCCTTAACAATCGGCCCGAAAGCCGAGTTCTTCTTGGCCCGCTGGGTTTTGCTGTGTGCCGATGTAGATTTACCTTGCTATTCTATTATAGAATCAGAATATATATTTTATATTTTAGCTGCTATTCCCAAACATCTTTTGCCCTAAAAAAAAAAAAAAAAAAAATCCCTGGAACTCTAAACCCCTATTGACGGTTCGAATTGCGCGTTACCGCTCTGATTTTTGTTTTGGGTGTGCTCGTCATGTTATTCCACCTATGAACGACAAGGCTAGGCTATTAAAAAAAAAAACCCCCCCGTCTATCACATGGCATTTCCTCGCTCCAGGTACTATCCAAAAAAGGTTTGGATAGTTGCCATATTCGGGAGCGATTCTATATAGAGAGTAGTCTAGGTATGGAGAGTGCCACGATCGATTGCAATCCGACGGCATGAGCCGAAGCCTCTCCGCAATGGATAACTCTGATGAACCCAATACCGCGAAAGCCCGCTCGTCCTTCAAACATGGCTGCCTTATAGGTAACGCAAAAATTTAGAATTCGGGTAAGCAAGTTCCACTGAAACTAGCCTGCTGTGTGGGGTATCCCCATACTTTTGATCCGCCTTGCAGAATTGAGCGCCGGCCTAGCTTCATTGGGCTTTGTGTTACGAGACGTCGAGACCAGTCTGGGAGCTAAGCTTGCGTCGAGACGGTATGCTCCTCCAAACTAGTTGAGACGAGCTTTTGCCCTTCACCACAAAACGTTCCCCAACATCTTGGCCTGGTCAATCATATTTCGCTGAACGGATTGCTAAAAATTTGCCAAAACTTAGCGCGTAGGCACTTGAAATCAAGTGAACTACAAGATGGGCGCGTGGGTATATCCAATTGAGAATCCAGAAATACAATACGTTGTCTCGCAAGCCGGACGCCGTCCTGGTCCTGTGAAAGAACTATGGTGAGGCTTGGATAATAGGTAAAGAAATATATTAAATAGAGGTGAGTGAATTAAGTGACCCATGAGTTAGATAATCAAAATTGGTCAAAATATCTTTACGGCTACGCGCCGTTTTACGTAAGCTTCGGGTGGATGAAGAATAGCCAGCGATTAAATCATCAGACTAGTTCAAAATTTGAGTACAAGATTGAATATAAATTCAGACAGGAGCCCGGATACAAACCTCACACTGACCCTAATTAATTATAACTTCGACTACAAACCCTAACATAGTTTGCGATCTCTCTGCGAGTCTCAATTCGGTTCTTCCAGAATTGTTCTGCATTGCAACCACCTTTTGGTGAGCCGACATGTCGATATATTACAACATATCCCTTTGAGCCTATTCAAAAGGTTGATTGGTTAGAATGGGTTCCTACTGAGATAGATTGAGCTTCTGGAAAAAACCTTTTTGCCAGTCAATATAAGTACTTAATCATTAGTTAGTGCCAGTCACTTTAGGCAGTTTTCGGAAATATAACCCTCCGCCCAGCGTATGGGTACAAGGCTATCCTAGGTCATGATATAGAAGCAGTCGCTTGTCAGATATTCCGACGGGGTCAACCAAATCCATGGTACCCAGTTTGGATTTACATCTCATATAAAAATCCCCAAACCCCAGGCCTTGGCGGACATCGGAATATCAGTGGCTGTACGAGGCGCCCCATCCGTCTGAGCTAGGCTAAACACTAAATTGTGTGGATAAAACAATATATTCGGGATCCTGGTTGGCCGGAATAGATTCTCGGCTTTGAGAGTTCAGTGTTGTGAGATCTTGTAGCCATAACGTTGATTTTCGAGTGTTTTCTACGCAAGCGACGAAATATCGAAATTGTTTGAAATAGTAATACTACTTCATGGGCGCGGGGAAATATGGGTGGTACCTACATACCCGTCCGCCCAGTTTAGCCGGGTTCATCCGGAGGGATATAGGATAATCGCGGTGCCCTGACATATGTACATGTCGATATCGAACGTGTCAGTTCGCGACATGCAGCATATTTAAACAGCACAAGGCCCATTGCCATGTAAAGGATTAATATTTGACCCGAGAGCCAGGTCTTGGATCTCATTCAAGATAGGAGTAAACATCGCGTCTACCAGAGCCATTCTGGATGTTGTCCAAAATGGCGAGAATTACGACGGCCCTTCACGCGCTTTTTCTTGTAATTGTAAGCGTTAAAGCTTCCGTTCACTTTACGATTAATTCGGAAAATGGCAACGCAACTTCAGGCATGTTACACGGATTGTAAGAGCTCCATCCCTGCAAATATGAATCTCGAGGTACTTTTCAACGGTTTAACTAAACGCAATTGGCTATAGGATGTTCGAGGTGAGAGCTCAGACTGATGTTACCATATTTACAAAGCCGATCTTGGACTAAACATGATATTTAATGGTGAAAGGATATCAATTTCAGCGGTGACGGTGGTCTTTATGCAGAATTGATCCGTAATCGCGCCCTACAAGGTCCAGACCCTGATCTTACAGCATGGCGATCAGAGGGTGATGTTGTACTTAACGTCGATGAAACGGAGCCTCTTTCCGAAGCGCTCCCGAATGTCATCAGGGTTGATGTCTCGTCTTCTGCAACCGGTCAAGTCGGGTTCTCGAATGAAGGCTACTGGGGCATACCTGTCAACACGAACCAGTACAAGGCATCGTTTTATGTCAAGGGAGACTATATAGGCGATGTTGAACTCTCTTTGCGTTCCACCATTGACGGCACTGTCTTTAGCACCAAGACAGTCGCTGTAAGAGCGCACAGCGACCAATGGAAACAGTATACAACAAGATTCACTCCAGAAACCGCTTCTCCAAATGCAAATAATACCTTTACAATTCTCTTTGACGCAGAGAAGGTTCGCGGCAAGAGTTTGTACTTCAATCTCATCAGCCTTTTCCCTAAAACTTGGAGTAATAGGTGAATCCCCAAAATCTTATGTTACATATTATTCGAACGCCGTCAAGAATCTAATGTGGCAATACTAGCGGAACGAACGGTCTCCGAGTTGACCTTGCAGAGGCTCTTGATGATATCGGTGGCAAGTTTCTAAGATTCCCCGGAGGAAACAACTTGTGAGTTTCTTCCTTGGAATAACACCCTCATGCGGTTGCAGTTGAGTAACAAATAATAGGGAAGGGCAAGCTCCACCTTATTGGTGGAAATGGAATGAGACTGTGGGAGATCTTATTGACCGCCCAGCTTATCCCGGCCCATGGGGATACGTTAACACCCTTGGTCTTGGTCTTATTGAATATATGCGATGGACAAATTTGATGGGCTTGGAACCCATTCTTGCGGTTTACTGTGGCCTCTATCTGAACGGTTCGTTTGTCGCAGAGGAAGACCTTGCGCCGTATGTCCAGTTCGCTCTCGATGAACTCGAATTCCTCACCGGCTCGGTCGATACTCCTTTCGGCAGTCTCCGCGCATCTCTTGGGTATCCCGAGCCTTGGGTGATCCGATATGTAGAGATAGGAAACGAAGATAACCTTTGGGGTGGTCTTCCATCCTACCAAGACTATCGCTTCAACATGTTCCACGATGCACTTAAAGCGAAATATCCCGACATTACCCTCATCGCAAGTACTCCTGAAATCACCGGCATACCGGCTGGTACCTGGCTTGACTACCATCTATACGACAAACCGGATCACATTACCACTCTATTTGACCAATTCGACAATTGGGATCGCGAGCATCCGGTTCTTGTCGGAGAACTCGCTGTAATCGCTCCCAATGAGCCGGACAAGCCTGAAGTCGAATGGACAGATGGAGCTTTGAGGCTGGCATATCCTAGCATGATTGGTGCTGTTGGGGAGTCAATTTTCTTTATGGGTTGCGAGAGAAACGCTGACCTAATCAAAGGTGAATATGAATAATCAGCTAGTTAGCTCACTTTTCTTCAATATTTTAACCTCAAATAGCTGATATCATCTTATTTTTCATCTAGCTATTGCATATGCTCCGGGTTTCCAGAATTTGAATAGTTATCAGTGGGTGGTAAGTGAAAATATATGAATGTCGGTCGTAAGATTAAGCAATCGGATGCTAATTTAGCTTTTTTAGCCTGATCTGATCTCATTCACCGCTGACCCCGCCGATACTACATTATCGATCTCATATTACCTCCAAAAAGTAACTTAAAAGTACCCTTGATAATTGTCAGGCACTGATTGGAAAGCTAATATCTTGACAGCTCTTTGCTCAACATGCGGGTGATAACACAGTCGCCGTCGAAACAACGGAAGAATTCAGACCTCTTTTCTGGTCTGCAACATACTCCAAAAAGCATCGGGAATATTACGTGAAGATGGCCAACTATAACGGTACTTCGACCGATGTTTCCGTACACATCCCAGCTATCAGAAACGGCAAAGCAACATGGACAACTCTAAGTGCCCCAGATGGACTCTCCTACAACAGTCCACGCAATGAGACTAGCAAATGGACCGTCACCGAGATTCCCAAGTCCGGAGACTCCTGGACCGTTACACTGGATAACTTGATGATTGGTGTTCTTAAAATTCAGAAATAGATGCTAATTAGCGAAGTCGAATGCTCGGGCACTAGCTGCTGTTGATATATATGGCGTGTACCAAAAAAAAAAAAAAAAACAGCCTTACTTCAAAGATAAACCAGCACTACCGTTCTTGTTTTAATCTGTTTGATAGGCTTACGATTTCGTCATTTCGATATCATAAACATCTTGAATGCACAATAGTAGGGAGAAAAAAAAGTTTCCACCTAGTCATCCTGACAAGAGTTATCTTAGTATATCATGTATCATACAAATTGCAATCGCCAAGAAATATTGGTTGTTAGCTCCTATACAATTTGCCCAATCAAGATAAAAGCATCCAGCTGTGAGACTCATGTGGCCAGCTAGCGCTAGGACATGTCAACATGACACCAGATTAATATAGTCCTATCAACCCCGCTTCGCGACCCTACTATATTGCTATATTTCCATGCGAATTTTCCAATAATTCGAAAGGATAACTAGTCTAAGAAAGAGGGCATTTGGTGTAACGTATGTTTGAATCCAACACTGGAGCATTGAATCCCGCGGTCTGTCGTATCGCACAGCATATGCATATGCATGCATTCGAGTCACTGTCGGAAGCTTACAACAAAAACAACACCATTCTGCTAGAGAACTTCGTTTCCATAGAAGGTCCAGATAATGCATATATGGTGTTAATATATTGATTGATCATCATATAAATTAGCTAACTTGGATATCTAGATATCCGAATACCTAGTAGATAACTTTGTTTCTGTACTTCAATCAAGTACATGTATAATATTCGTTACGGAAACCCCAGAGCCTCTCATCATCGATCTTAACATCATGGCTTCAAACACACCTTTCTACTCGCTCCTCGCCTCCCTCGCAGTAGCAGTAATACTGTTCTGTCTTTTCTACCTCCAAAAACGAAACTCGCGAGCCTCAACTTTAACCAAACCAATTAAAAAATACTATCCTCCTTTCAAACTTTACACACCCTTCGAGATAGCATCCTTCGGACGGTTCCCAGATTACTCCACCCTAAGCGGTGTACCCCCTCCCACACCTTACACAAACTTCAACATCACCACCGCCAAGCCACGGCCGTACCGTCCCTTCCGTTGGGCATACCACCAAACAATGGCATTGAGTAAACTAGACCCTGATTTCTGGATAGAGTTGGAAAGCACATACCTCGCCCGTCTCGCGCAGCGTCACAGGTTGTACGAGGAACACAAGACGAAGATTATAGACTACCGTCCTGGTCCCTCGGCAGCAGACGCGGAAAGGTTAAGTATGGCGTGTAGGGAATTGATGGAAATGGTGATACAGTTTCTTGTGGTGCGGTATCCGCATTATTTCAGCCTGGATGTCTCAAAAATGGTGTTGTATAATGGGATACTGGACAAGCAGTTTGATTTATTAAACATAGATCCGCTGATGGTAGTGTTTAAGAATGTACCGGAGGATTTTGTGGTGATGATGGATGATACGGAAGGTGATAGGACGGGGGAGTATATTTGTAGGGCTGGTGTGATTTGTAGCAGTATCGGATGGAATCTGGGTGAGAAGATTGGTAAAGGGCTGGGGGAGATTCACGGTGGGGTGCCGCATATGGACCGAATGGGGGCCAGTATGGCGCGGTATGTACACACCTACACATGTACACATTCTCCTTGGTCACAAACCCGAGACATCAAAGAAAAGTCATATTTATGGGTACGAGACTGATGGGCATAAATATGAACAGATACTTCACAAAACTTCCCCCAAACAAGCCGATTCAACGTGGTTCATGGGAACTAGTCATCGGTCAGCCGTTATTCGAATTACCAGGACCCAAGCTGACAGCCCTAAAATCCCATCAAGATAGGTCTCTGAAGGAAGAGGATATAACTTTACGAGTAGACTGGCAGACGCTACAAAGGTTACCTCTCTCAGGTGCAATTGTGTTCAATTATAAAACTTTATTCACGCCGTTGGGGGAGTTGGATGATGAACCTGGCGTGCCAGTAATATTGGAGAAAGTGTTGAAGGAGGGGGATAAGGGAATTATGAAGTATAAGGGGGTTTGGCACATTGAGCATGTTGCATTGCCAATGTTGGAGAGGATGAGGAAGGCGCAAGAAGAGAAAGGACTGTGGGATGGGGCGAAGGAGGTTAGGACGTTGGAGGAAGCGCCATTTTTTAGAGGGTGGGAGGAGAAGTGGCGGAGGCAGCAAGGGTTTTGATATATACCGGTAAGCAATTGTAGTTTAGGTATTATATGATTCTGTAAAGTCGATCGATGTGGTCAAAATCTCCGAACTCCGTTTTCTATGCGTCTGTTATACAAAATATGAACAAATGAATCGTGGTACTTTTTGGCGATGGTGTCGGCAAAGTATATACTTAAGTATAAATGCATCTCGTCGAACTCTTGTATTAGAGACCGATATAATGGTGAAGGCTAGACTAGTCGTACCAGGCACCTCCACCTCCACCATCATCGTCCCCATAATCCACATCTCCATCGCCATCATCAAAGTATTGTTCTGCATTATAGTCTCCATCCTCATCGTCTTGATAATCATCTTCCTCCTCTCCTTCGTCTTCCCCCTCTTCGTCGTCATCCGCTTCCGCATTTCCATCCGATAACCCGTCGTCCTCTTCATCCTTATGACTCATCAACTTTGCGAGCACGGACTTCTTCTCCTTCTCCTTCTCTTCATCATCCTCTGAACCATCAGACTGGTCTCCGTTATGCAGTCCGCCGTTTGGAAGAGCGGTATTCAAACTCGATATCAACAGTCGCTTCTTCTCCTTCTTGCCGTTAATCACGACACTTCGATCCGCGCCAGCAGCGTAACTGGAGTCCATCGTCTCCCATAATTCCACGGGGAAGAATTCTAAAACGTAAGGGCGCGAGTCGAGCTTTGGGACTTTCCGTTTCTGGCGGTGATATTTTTTGGCAGAGTAGGTGACCACGTCTTCGAAGGGGTCTTCGAGACCTTTACGCTTGCCGAGGACGGTGTATAGTGGTCCCGAGTGGATTTTTTCGCGGTGGTCGCGGAAACGGGCAATGTGGATTCGTTCGGTGGGTGTTAGGGGATCTTGGAAGGGGATTGCGTAGTCCTATATATCATTATACCAATCAATATCGATATCGATATCAATGTGCGACATCTGCGCCGTGAAGAGAGAGCGTTACTGGGAACTGTTCGGTAGGACCAAAGTCGGGCTTGACGTCGAATTCGCGGGGCATCAAGGGACCGCCGTTGGAGGAGCCGCCCCGGCCACCACGGAAGCCGCCTCCTCTGCCTCCTCTGAAGGCCATTGTTAAATTCGACGACAGATATAAAACCGATGAGATGGAGATGAAGATGAAGATACAGAAGGGAAAAAAGTAGTCTCGGCGGAAAAAAGATGGAGAAGAAGAGGAAAAGAGTCAACCTGCCAATCAGAGCCGGCTGCGTTGACTAAGCAGCAGGCGGCGGAACGAAACGAACAATTTTCAGCGGTGCCGTTTTCAACCCCCTGTTTTTGTCTCGCCCTTAGAAATCAACCTCCTCTTCATCATCATCATCGGACATCGTCATTTGCGACCACGACTCTCCGACGTCTCCTTCCCCGTCCGCCGTAACGACGTTGTCCCAAATCAAATACGATTCGTCTGGCGAAACTATTTTCGCAGCATCCGACAGGCTTTTTTCTTTCATACGAAAAAGAGCTACTCGATCGCTAGCCGCCCGCTCCGATATCAAAGAACTAGCTTAGAATATATAGGCCCTTGTTAGTTATAACATCGCCACCATGGCAGGAATGCCCGATACCGCAAAGACCCTCCAGGCGCATCTCGAAGGCTTCACAAACACCACCGATTTAGACGTCAAGCTTGTTGACACCTTCCGGTTACAGCTAAACGGTGTGTGCACCCTGTTTACCCCTCCTTATCGATAACATGCCATATCATCCATTACCTGGCTAACTTGCATTCCAGAAGAGAGCCGCAAAGCCTCCCTTCCAATCTTCCTCCCGCTTCTCACAAAGACTCTGCCTCTAACAAGCAGTCCACAGCCGCTATGCGCTCTTCTTATCGCTCTTCTCGAACCAATCCGGTTCAGCGAGCTGCTCACCCTCACAACACCTGCTGAAATCCTACCCACTCTCACCTTTCCCAATGCTCACATACAGCTAATGGGCCTCAAATTGCTCCAGAAAGCCACAGCTTCGCCTTCGGAAGCACACTCGCTTGCCAGCCATCCCGAACTTGTCGCTTCAATCGTCAATCTATCGCTGGTAGCTTCAAACACAGAGGTAGCCGATCTAGCCGCCAGAACTCTTTTAGAGCTTCTCTCTGTTGACCTTGTTGGTCCCGGTGGTGTTGGTGATGGGCTTATATGGCGCCGTGTCTTCGGCGACAAGGATATCTATCAGTCTTTCTTTGACAATTGTTCGTGGCGCAACAAGTCTGCTTCCATGTCCCGAGCCGAGAAAACCCTAGCGCAAGCGCGACTTCTCGCCATGCTTCCCAAGATGGCGGGTATGAACTGGGAGGTCGTCTCTCGTTCGCACTTTCCGCAGGTCGAAGCCCGCTTCGAGGGCGAGGGTACGCTAGACGGACTCCTCGGGTTTGCAACCGCAATGGTTGAAATGGAATTCGACGTTCTAATGTACATGACCGTCATCGAATTTTACTCCGAATTCCTACTCGTTTGTCCCGTACCGGAGAGGGGCTCGAAATCGGAGGACAAGATATACTCTTCGTCAAAAGGGTTGGAATATCTCATCGCGAACAACCGGCATCAAACCACAATCTCATTGTACACCACCCCGGCGAGCGAGCAAGCCGATCAGTTCACAGCATCCTTCTTGACATCTAGGTCGGCGCGATACATCGCCACTTATGCGACGCATTTCCCATCTCATCTACGCGATTCGAAGGACTTGTTACCCAAGATCTTAAGAGCTTTGGGAACTTACATCCCCGGCCCTACAGGTCAAGGACCTCATTCCCCAAGTTTACATTTACTAGCCAGCTTGCCGCCCTCGGAAATCCTACGAATAGTACTTGATATTCCCCTGGCGCCGCCGCATCCTGACTATCTCAAAACTCTCGCGACAGTCCTCCCGAACGACGAAAAGGTGTACAGAGAATACATCACCAAGAATCCAAGCTTTTATAAGAAACTAGTAGAATACGCCAGCGTTATCGCTTTGAAGGAAAATGCACACGCCAGTTTGAAGATGATACGAGGATTAGTGTCCACTGAGTTCGGATTAAGAGATATCGTTGGCAGCACCAACGCGATGGAATTCTTGGTGACAGTGCCACAACGGGTCAACATCGCGGCGGGTAGGGGAGGAGATGAGGGCAGCGCTTTTGGGATTGCGATGAGCAGATATGAGATTATCGAAGTTGTTGCTAAGGGTATGGCTGGCGGTGGGAGCGAGTTTGATAACGCAAGACGGGTGTGGGGTAAGGTTGTGAACGAGCGGGTTCAGGGTGGTGTTTACGGAAGCGGGGTTGGGACTTTCAACGGTGCTGGGGGAAATGTGGCTTGGGAGGGTATGTAAACAGGGTTTAAAATATTCTTTTCGGGAACGGGCTTGAAGTTATGCTTCTTATATTACGACAGACGAAAAATAACGTGATGATGTTATGACATTGCAAGCATAGCATGTTATCACATACTCTGCTGGGTTAATTTGGGAACAAGGTATCATTACCCCTTTTTTGCTCATTTCAGGGACGAAAAGTGAACCGAGGTTCTTTCCGTCGATGCTTTTTAAGGAGATCGATTATTTTGGCATTTCCATGGAGTTTTTTTTAATTCTTCGCCCGAATTCGATATCTAGCTAGCTATAGTTACTTGGTTTTTTGGCCTAATGGCTGGCAGAATTGCTGGTATCTTTTCTACTTCATTTTATATATTGCTTTGATAGCTAGTTTTTATTGTTTTATAGCAGCCAGGCGGCTTAAGTTTTGGGTTTTTGAAGGGGAAAAATTAACTACCAGCGGAATGAGAATGCGGTTGCCTTTCCATCACCTTTCTTTCTTTCTTTCTTTCTTTCTTTCCTTCTTTCCTCAGTGGTATCGTTGCTTTATCCCCGTAATCATGCTTGAGGGGTCCAACAGTTCGTATGTTTTTCTTCGACTCTTTTTTTGTTTTCAAATATCCAATAATTAATATTAACGACAGACAGTTTACTCACATCTTCAAGGTGTAGATGATGAGATAGTATGCCAAGTAATTAGAATGAAGAAAAGACGAGTATGGGGGGCTAGGTTTCATTGGCCGGTTCGCAGATGCATTTATTTAGTATTTATGTAATCACTCAAGCATTTAGGGCTTGGGAATGTTCATAGGGAATTTTATTAACTTATCGCTCATACTTTAGATAATGATCTCTCAGTCAATCAATCAAGCTTGGGCGATGCATCTTGCGTATATTCTCGTTGTAATTCATTCATTCGCGTAACACAAATGTATATGCGTCAAGTTGATAGAAAAGTCCAACATAGCATAGCTATGGGGTCGATAAGTCATTAAATAACAGCAAAGTTATGCACTTCCAACTTGATACGGTCTCTTTGATGCCCTAACTGCCACTTGATATTTAGAAATATATTGAAAATATAATTCTGATAGGTGGTCGTCGACCTGGTAATGTCATGGGATCAAGGCGATTTGTAATTATGTTACCAACATTTCGAAACCTAACACTCGGTTCTCCTCGATCTTGAAACACTTCGTTATCATATAAAACCGTTGGAGATAAAGGATTGGTCTCCCCGCTTACCGAGTGATCCAACCGAAATAACAGCATACAGCTAGTTACTTAAAGTCAACCGCAGTGTATCAAGGGCGCAGGTACTTGAGTCACTAGTTGCTAGTACTTAGACGTCGATTTGGCATCCATTTATAATAAATATTTAGAAATACAACTGAAGAAGCAAATTACCATCGACCCAATAATAAAAAAATATTGGTTGAAAAACATTCAAGTTCTTTGAAGCAGTCCAACTTCGAATAAATACATCGCCAATGACCGGTGTAATGCCTTTAGCTGACAAAAATTTGTTCTTCTACTCTCTTCATATACGTAGTACAGCTGTAAGAGTTTGTCGTGGTAATATTCGAGTGAATTGGGTATGGTAATCTATTGAAATATATACTTAATGCGGACATACCACATGCTTTAGCTTGGGTCTTCCAAAGAATTCACTTAGTAAAATACCAAATCCTAAATGGTTATCTAAAACCTTAGTATATACGGTGAAAAGGAAGTTATAATTATAAACTTGAATATTATCGTGACCCAGAGCGAGGACTCGGCCCTTATGGTTGCGGTCCTAGCCTCATAGAGTCCCGTCTTTCATATTCTCCCCTAGGCCCAGAATGTGTAACGGTTATGTTGTATATGTTATTTGTCAGAACACTTGGTAGTTAGTGTTTTCTGTGCCCCATGCTTCTCAACAAAGGTCAGTCAGTGGAAAACCAGATTTGATGATTTTCAGATGTTGCTTTTGGAAAATCTATATAGGAAAGAATGACTTGCAACAGTATGCATGAACCAACCAACATCTAGCTCCCACACTAGCCTGTATCAGAATGTTTCCCCTTTAGATACGGGGCTACAATGCTTACAATTATGTGTGAAATATGATATTAACCTATCGGAACTCTAAATAAAAAGAACACTCAAGTGGAAACATAACACATTATACAAATGTACGAACAATTTAATATAATAGCTATAGCTACCCCGACCCGGTTCTTCTCCCCAACTTCAACTCGCGGACCTTTCAAATGGCATATAAGGGCACATTTGAACCTTGTAATCCTCTAACCTGGCCCGGCTTTATCTTATCTTAAACCAAACTTCTTTTAATATTTTCATTGCCGATATGGTAAACATCGTGCGAGTAGTATCTATTTTCGGTGCTCTTTTACAAATCCAAATCGCCGCCAAACATGTAATTGGCCCAAGACAAATTAGCATAAGTCCAGTCCCACAAGGCGGCCCTGACGAGGTAGGAGATGGATCAATTACCAATGCAAAAAGTAAATATGACATTCGTAATCTACCATGATGTTCCAGGATTTCAAGAGCTAATGAAGCGGGTTTTTATAAACAGTATACTTTATAAATGGGTCTAGGAAATATTGCCTGACGGACCGCTATGCTTCAAAGCCAATAGTAGAAAGCTTTATATCAAGTATCCGGAATCACTTCAATAAAACCTCTGCGGGTTTTGATGGCATTGCTACCCTCGAAGAGTGCTCCGACACTGATCCAGCCGATCCGCATAAACAATGGAACTCTCAAGGACATTTCACCTTCCCTACTGACGGTATTCAACGCATACGACCGGATTATGATACTTCCTATATATTCGACGCCAGTTCGATTAGCAATACAGCCACAGGCCGATGCCTTTATGCATCATACGAGCCCGAGTCGTTCTGGAAATCATATTTCAATATCAGTGGTGTACCAAAATCGCCGGATTATGATATCTTGGGGATCGTCCGGGTCGGGAATTGTACATCGATACGTGGGAGCGTTCAGATGGCCATGGACCACGGTGGCCTACCATCTACGTCCGTGATTTCTTCCTTTGAAACATCTCACTCCACAAGACCCTCGAGATTTTAATTGCTAATTTGAGAATGCGAAACACGCTTGATTATATAGTGCCGAAAACATATACCCTACCGAACCGAACGGTATGCCACCGAATACCAGTTATAGTTGTCAGGACGGTTTTACCAAAACCCTCGCGGTCCCAAATCTAAAATCTCTCAATACCTCCTCTATAGGGATAAATGAGATGGCGATACCAGCGGCATGGGGGTGTTCAAGGGTTGTCGTAGATTCTGATAAAAACTACATTACAAACATGGTCCCGTCAATGTGGAATGCTGGTGTTGACAATTATAATAAGCAGCGCAATAGATGGCTCAATTGGATCTACTACGGTTGTCCGGATCCGGCCCATGGTCGTTATGTAACCGATTGCGAGAATGATAACCCGCCAATACCCGATGATTATCATGATTACAGTGTGCGTACATGGCCCATACCCTAAGTAGAATACTAAGGGCTATATAAGTATGGTCTGAACGATTAGCTATAAGATTATTGGTCAAATGTGCTCATCAAGCCACCGACAAAGATGGACCCTTTGCAAATTTGGGGAGTATTGATCGCAGGTTCGATCAACCTCACAGTATATTGGGGAAATATCTACCTTCAATTCGCAATTTTTATGTTTTAGGAGTTTTTGGCTTCATGATACTCATCGATTCTATTCATAATTTACATGTATATACTTGAGTACTTATAACAAAATATCGCCAGGCACTGTAACCTCCATTGCAGATTCTTATAAAAATGGTTCGAATTATCAGTGAGAGATTCCGGTCACCTATACCTGCGCTTTAAACTTCAACTCTTTGGGACGCATCTCTATATATTTACATCGATGCGCTCAGTGAAAATGATAATACGCTTTTAGAGCGACGCGATTATGAACGTTTATATATATACTCTGATCTCAGTATCTACCATACTACAACTATTATATCAATGGCATGATCAATTGGAGTTGGGCGTCTGGAATACGAGACAGGCAAAGAACTATCAATTAATTATAATTATATATTAAAGATGACAGTTCTAAAATAGAAAAACATCAGAGCTTTGTTCCTTGTCCTTTTGATCCTGTGAGGCAGCTTCAACAATCCCATATGCTGCTAGCCCATTGAACAGCAAAACCCGCTGTAGCGACCGTGGTTGCAACAATATAATTTTACTTGTAAGTATATTGTTCTAATCTATTGAGCTATTTCACTGGGTTTAGTTAAAATTCGGATAGTGGAGGATGATACTATATATCCGAGAAAACAAAATACACGGTTTACACCATTCGCATTCGAATATTCTTTGGCCAGTGCCGCCATACATTGATTGTTTTGACAACCAAGAAAACCAAAATTTTGATTTACGGTACGGAGGCGCCTAGGCGGCGAATCTTTAAATATATTCTCTGTGGACTAAGCATATGCCGAGTTGTATTACCCGCTATCAATGCTTTCCGGAATTTCCGGTAAATATCATGAGCATCGTATCACTAGACCTATAAGTTTTCTTTTTCTTCATTTTCTTCTTCTTCTTCTTTTTCATCGGTGATACTACCAACCGAAGCGCAGAAAGACGGCCTGCATCGTGATCAAAGGAGTTCTCCAAGGTAACATCAAAATCTGGCCTCCTGTCCGCCTTTCGAGGCTAGCAATTGGTGTCATATGCGAAGATTTATTATTCTTTTTTTTTTTTCCGGCTAATAATCCAACCATATCGATATCGATACAAATACCCCTCTGAAATAAAAGGTACCTTTCGCTTTTACCTCGCAATGCTTTTGTGGTGTGGCGTGAATTTCCAATGTTCGCACTATGTTTCGGGATTCGGGATCGAAGTTGCATGCATGCAAGACTATTTTTAAACACTACTACTGTCTACAAAAGCTCGGATACGTACCCCCCCCCCTTGGCTGAAATTTTCGCCCTTCCAGATAAAGATGGAATATTCCTTTTCGAAACATCTGAACCTGCCGTCTATGGCGTATAAACAGGGTACTATGATGTACACTTTGCGCGCGCGCTCATGCATGGCCAATCATGGGAGACCCCCACAACAGCTGTACTTTTTGCAGTTTGTACCTCTATTAAATCTCGTGATATACAGATGATAACAGACATGCCATATGTCTCAAGCCGGTGTCAAAAGTGAAAGGAAGGGGGACCAAAGCATCTAGGATGCTGACAGGTTTACTTTATTTCGGTGAAGGCTGAAAAAGCTTAATAGAACAATTGAATAGTTCAAGTCCCAGGCTCGCTTCCGTTACTCCGATTGTATGAGAAACTCTGCAAGTCTCTCCGTCCGTATATTATATGCACAAATGATATCTGTATGTTTCAGAGATCAATTTAAAAAAAAAAAAAAAGTCGGAAGGAAGGCAGTAATCAAGCACATGTGATCACTCCAATCTGCTAGAAAAACACCCCACGCAGGCTCACCCAAATCAAGGAACTCTGCTACAGACACCGACTTGGCTTGCACCTCAAACCAACCGGTCGGTCTTCTTCGCTTCGCGAAGTTCGGCAAAACCAAGGCGGACATGGGTTCGGCCAACTCGAACTCTCGCTCTTGCCATTGACATACAGATAAACTACAAAAAAGAAGGAGAGAGAAGCACGTCACGACTAGCTTGCTTAGCCTCGATTTCTAGCTTGCTTTCGTGCTATCAATTGCTTGCTCTCCATATCGTATCCCGGTATGTATTCCAACAAAGCTCTGCAGCTGGCTTTCTCCGTTGCCTCCCCAGCTCGAGCATCGATCAAAGATGAAGGGATGTTGAGAGCCTAATCGGTAATAATATCTTAGAAGAACAAGATAGAAGAGAAATCGAGGTTTGATGCGAGAAACCAAACAGGTTTTTAGTTTGAGATAAGTGGATACGCTTTTGCTTTTGCCTTCTCTTTCGAAACGCGGGGAAATTGATGCCAAAGCCGGTGGCTGACAGCTAATCCATCGAAGCTGCTTGAACTTTGAGCGAATAATAAATGTTGGGTCTATACCAGGCTTATGCGGATTGCGTGTCTGGTTGATGGTAAGATTTTGTGCTGATAGCAGAGGCCACTAAAAACTCCGCAGCGAGAGCACTAGCATGAGGTGCTCGCGTATGGTTGGAAAGGACGCGTCTCCGGCCTCTTTCTACGAATCACAAAAATTACAACTACTAGTACTCCGAGGTATCCGGATACATTAGAGCTTCAAATCTTCAATCTTCAAGCGTAAGACGAAGAATTTTTCTCGTTAAATTACGTAAATTCCTAGCCAGCTGTCGACTGTCAATCGAACCATTCTTCTCGACCGTTCTCTTGTGTCTTGGAGTTTGCATTACCGAGCTGCTTACCGCAAGCCAAACCACTAAACTCCGTGAAATTTAAAATTTTTGATTCACAAAAAACACCGCACCGCACTTACATTAGCTCCCCAGCTGAATCCAGGTCCGAGCCCATATGCATAAAATTGGCAGTTTCGCTTCACAAAACTGTGCATAACGATTTGAGAGAGATAACGAGAAGGAAAGGATGTGATCAAATTCCGCCGTTTCGCTATCACTCATTCTCTTCAGCCCCAAACGGTATGAGATGGACACAAGTGGCGTTCTTGGAAGCTTGCTGGCTGGTCGAGCTTTTGGCGAGCATATAGAACTCAGCCCAAAAATGCAAACGAGGATTGGCACATTCACACGAAAGTCAATTATAGCAATGCAAAGACTTCAAAGTACTTAAGTGGCATCGGGTATGCCGGGCCAAACGATACCGCGCCAATGCCGAGAACTTTATGCCCGGGCCGGGGGATTGTGCCTCCAGCAAGCATAAAATATTTTATATCACGTAAGTACTTACGCTATTCAAGAATATTAGAATACTGAACCCTGGGAATGATACCTAGCTTAGTAGATGTATTCTATTAGGCTTTGTTGACATGTCTAGGTAGCAATTTACATAAACGTTCTCTCTCAAAGAAATTTTTTTTTTAACGGATGGCTGGGGTTTCACTTATTAGATTCCGATGTTGTGATGTTGCAATGGTATGTACCGTTATTTTGTTACCTTGACCTCGGATGGTAACTCTCGGGTACCAAGGCGTGATACCTCCTTAGGACTTTTGACAGGACTGCTTTTGGGTGCATGTGTATATATAGATATCGACCTGCTGTGTTTAGTCAGCGGTCTGGGCGAAAGGAAATGGCTGGTATATTTGGGTATATTTCGGGTATGGAACATGGGTTACATCTACAGATCGAGAAAACTATCATGAGGTCGTATATTTGAATACGAGATTGGGAATGGATTAATATAATTAATACTCCGACCCCGTATCTCATAGATCAATCACCAACATATCTCAGTAGCTGGGGACAGGAATCTTGTGCTGATACGAAAGGCAGGCTGGAAACGAGACCATGCTGATATATAATTATGGATGTTTGCTCGCGCTTTCTGCTAATTTGCAATGCAAACTAATAGTGCTCGGGATGTTTCGTAGCTGCGTAGGTATACTGGTGCCAAGGTTTATGTGCATACACAACGATCGTACGATGGCTTCGCCCTTTTGACTTACTAATATAGTTGGAACTTGGCGCCGACTGGCACGAATTCACTATGTCCGAAATTTGAAAGAAACCTCCTGAAAATTTTATTTTGTGATAGGATCTTATCGATTCTCGACATTTGAAGCCGAAAGTCGTAACTACTAGCCGGTAGCGCCTTCTCAAGTACAAGTGCAAGTAAGGGATCGACGTCAATTCCAAACCATGCAGCCGCTGTCAGAAGGCAGAAACAAATCGGAACCAAATTCGGAGTCCAAAGTATACTTAATTGTACTAACTTAGTTTTTATTTCTAAAACCCTTAGTAGATGCTAATGTATCAGAAAGCGGGAGCATTAGTCGAGGAGATTAAGTGTTAAATGATCCGTAGTTTGTTGTTGTTTGTTCGTATGATCGACGGATTAACATTCCAGTAACTCGTCTTGGGAAGCTAACATCCAAACCGCCAAGTGCTAGGCGCATGAAATCGAAAAGAAAATCCCCCAAACTAAAAAAGAGGGTTCGACACTATTTCGGACCCGAATCGAAAATCTCTTGCGCCTTGTTTTGGTTTGTAAATTTGATTCGCCGGATATGTCAACTGGATAACAGGATGATGGTATCATCGACGTGATTTTCTCATGTTTTAGCTTTGTTAGAGAGAAAGGCGTCGCTAGCCACACTCTAAATATGATCTTCGATGTTCAGGGACATGATTTATTTGGCCACCGTTAGTAACAACAAGCCGAGAGGCATTCACAATTGCAACTGCAAGCCATAATAAGTACTAAAGTACTTACTTACTCTGCCGCGGCGGATTCTAACGTCATAGACCTGCTTCGCCTGAGAAGAAAAGTTGTGGCAAAAGGCATATCGGTCGAGAGACAGTTAGAGCGAGCGCGGGAGATTGGATCAGCCGATTCATCGACAGTTGCACGTTGCTGTTGTGCTAGTTGGTTATGTATGATAGTTATCGCTGTGCCGGCATCCCATCATACTCTGAGCCGTGTGGGTGAAAGCGTGGGATGAGATGTAGTGGCGGTCGTCACCCCTGGTCTGCAATTCCCTTTTCGTCCCCGGCTTGAACGAGGCTTTCCCCCCGCCGAAGGTTCGTTCAGTGTGGAAGGGATACCCCTTTCGAGCAGGGTGGGGACATCCGATGACGAAAGAGATACGAGGTTCCGTTCGTTCCACTCTGTTGATAAAGTGATTTCGGCGCAAACCGGCTTAACGGACGCGCTGCAAATTTTCTCGTGATGAATTTAAAGAAATTGAATAAATCACAGCAGACTAACCAAAGACATGCAACTTGCTGATGTTTTACGATCAGGGCTTGGTCTTCCGCTAGTTTTTTTGATTGGCAATTGTATTCGCGCTCAACTCCTTTTCATCCTTTTCGCCTTGAGTTTGGTCTCTGATTGCAATTGGACAAAGCTAAGGGACCGTCATGCGAGGCTACTGCAATGGTTTCGATTGAATTGATCTGTCCACTACCACAAGGAAATACTTATATATTAAAAAAAATAAAATAAAAAAAAGTTGGCTGAGGAAGCTACGACCCTGCAAGGTCTGCATGCTTGGCTGCAGCTTTTGATGCGACATGCTTGCTGGTGAGGAGTTTCTTGTTCAAGATACCCAAGAGATCGGTCGATCTGAGGCGCTTCGTGGGGCCATCGATACCAATGGACCAAGTATCCGTGACCCGGACGTTTCGTTTAAACGCTCCTCCCCTTCCTGAGGCAAGCTTTTCGATGTTTTTGCGAGGTGTTTTCTGCGGGCAGGGGGGCTCCCAGGGCACAAAATGATGCAGTCGTCTCGACAAACACCATGCAGAAAACACCAAGGTGCATCTAACTTTCCTCAGATGGGACAATAGAGTTAGCCACAGAACGAAGCTGCAGATGGCCAGTTTTTTTTTTTTCCTTCTATGAATTTGTGAGGATTTGAAAAATTATGGCTTATGAAGACCATTTGCGTCCATTTGGCGCTCATGAAATTACATTATTCTAGTACTGTTTTAGCTGCTTGCATATATAATAAGACATTGAAAAGCTATATCAAACGGTTGCCACGGCCTTTCAGTTTGCGTACCGGAAAAGGATGTTCTTCCCATGTATACCTTGAGGATGCTTCGTACAAGCCACGGATATTTACGTCGTCTGCTAATTCAACTTGAAAAGAAACGAGCTCAGTTGCCAATGGATCCAAAGAACTTTTTCCACAAGAAACAAGAAACATCAGGCCTGAATCGCAAGGTCGATAACATTATTATTATTATGGCTTTAAATGCAAGTTTTTCGTCGGTATCGGATCATCTTTTTTGTATCACCCGAACAGGCACAGTACACTTTTGGTACAACAGAGGCCTGCCATCGCGAGTTTCCGTTTCTATAAACATCCCTGCTTGATACCAGATATTATTGTATTTCTGTTCTGCTCATTACCATAAACTCCGACTTGAATTTATAAGCACACACGATGGGAACCAGTCCACGTTTTGGGGGGGTTATCGTATCCCCATGCTTTTAGCGTGGCGACGCGCAGTTTTTTTAATTGCGAAATACTACTAAACCCACTTGCGGGTTGTCTGGAAATTGGTCTCATTGGAAACTCTGATTCTGACGGTTCGCGAGTTCCAAGAGCGTTCCGTTTTACTTCGCTCTCTTTGTTTCCGTATGGGAATGGAAGGGAAATGCCATTTTTTCTAACCGAAAAGCCGCGAAGGAGATGGGAAAGCTGGATGAACGCATGATGATATTTATCCTTAATATTATATTATATATCACCACCCCCTTGACCTTGCTATTGCCTTGTGGGTGTAAACTTAATATGTTCCTGACAACTGAGACGGGGTTTTCTAGCACCTCCGTCATTATATGAAAGCCCAAATGAAAGAACTAGAATTCGTTGCAGATTGGATGACCACGACCACCACCCTGCTTGTTTAAAAATGTCAATCGATCGGTCTGTTCAGTTGTGTGTGCTTCGTCAAATCTATGAAAAAGATACCCAACAGCAATTGGATTTAATGTTTTCTTCTTCTAATTAATTACTTATTCATCTGCTTCATTTTGCTCTCGGGGATTGCCAGTCGCCCGTGCGTGTGTGCGTGTGTGTGTGCCTGGGACGAACTGAGGTTGAGACTTGACCGATTCTGTCGATTCGGCGGCGGGTCCAATTTTAATTGCCAATCAGTTTGAATCCCACCCGACCTCTGCAGTTGCAACCCTCTTTCTTTCTTTTCCTTTGCTGTGGGGCCCCTTTGCAGCAGGTTGCTTGGGGTACCTTTCCTGCTTCGTGGTCTAACTTATTTGTTTTTTTTTTTTTTTCCTAGTTCGTTTCTTTTCTTCTTTGGTTTGAACAAGGGCCGGATGAGCAGTCGCAGAATCTAAGGAAGAGAAAAAAAAAAAAGTCCAAGCAAGGAAGTAGCGAGGGAAGGAAGAAGTCGAATTCCACTTTAACCAGACAGGCCCCGTTCAATTTCCCTTTGAACACAATTGGGCACTTCTCTCTCTTTCAACATCATCCTTTCTTCCCATCATCAACTATCATCATTGCCGTCGTTGTCGCCGTCGTCATTCTCGTCTACTGTTGACCCAAGACGATTGTAGATGGGCTTGACGGTCAAGTAAAATGCATCCACTCTGACAAGACGACAGCAAGAACGTCCCTTCGTTTGGCTCTGCTTTTGTTTTTACGGTTTACCGGGACGCTTTGCCAGAAAAAGTCTTTCGCTCCCCAACTGGTCGTTAGTGCGGTGCGGTGCGGTGCGGTGCGGGTTGCGGTGCGTTGCAGGAACAGCAAAGAACTGCGCTGCTGCGTTGAGGGATTGACAACAGCAACAACACGGATCCGTCGACAGATCACTTCTCTCAGCCTGCTGCTAACAACACCACAACCACCACAACCACAACCACGTCTACGTAGTACATCACACCACGCTCTCTTATACCCTCCCTCAGCCACAGAGGAGCAGGACGACCGTCCTGATAATATAAAAATATATATACCGATTCAATCGCTACTACTGCTGTGCCTTTCATTCAACTGGGCTCCTCTGGAATTATTTTCTTCTCGTTTGTTTCTCTTTGGCATTCTCGTTTCCGGCTCGGTTGCCATTTAACATTTATATAATTCTTTCTTTTCTCGTTCGCAACCGGCACACAGGTTCATTTCATCCCATCTTTTTCGGTCCGCCATCACCAGGCCAGGGCTTTCCGACACACGGTTCCTGGAGTAAATCACCCATTGCAACTGGGTAGACTCTCTGATAGCTCTTCGATCAGACTGCGGTGTTCCGAAAAGCCGACTTCAAACGGACTATAATTTTATTTTTACGACAGTGACGACCAGACCTAACAACAGCCGCCCCTCCTTATCCTCTTCTCTTCCCCCTTCTCCACCCCGTTGCTTCATCCTCCCGCATCTGCTTTTGGGAAACGGTTCCTTTGTTTTCCGACATCAGACGACAACCCTGAAAACGGCGAAGCGACAACGATTGTACGTTGCGAGTGTTAGTGTGTGTGTGTGCGTGGATGGTTTGGGTGGAAACAAAGTCCGGTATCTATTTTGAAGAAAACAGGAACCGAAAAGAAAAAGCTCGAGGATTCCTTCGAATATATTGGTCCCCTGTCGGCCTTTCGCACTCGCGAACACAGCATTCGCACGCATCCGTCCTGACGTCCTTGCTGGAACTCCATCCGTCCTGGTGAGTGTGTGGCCTCCCCTTTCGTTTCCTTCTTCTCCTTTCTTCCGATTCTATTCTATGAACAATATATGAACTTGTCCCTTTCTTCCTTCTTTTCGATGACAATAATGCAATGCATACAATGCCATGAGGTCTGCGGGTTGGTGTGGGATACCGCATTTCGCTACCATTTTTTTACATTCTCGAGCCTGGACGATCGTCTTGGCTGATGAGACAAATACTATCTCGTCCACCTTTGCCATTCGCGCTCATAGCTCATCTTCTTATATACTCGTCCGTGTTCTGTCCGAAATGTGGAAAAATACCCTCTTGCTTCCCCTTCCGAACGGCTTCCTTCCTTTATGCTAACCCAATGGTGACACCCGCCGCAGCCTCTCTGGATCCCCTTACATCGCACTGTCGGTCCGTTATTACGGTGTGTAAGAAACGGGAAGCTTCTATCCGAGTGTCGAGTCAACCCCCTTGCCTCGATATTTTTCGCCATTCCTCCTGTCGACCAACCTTTCCCGCTGTCGTGCATGTGAAATCGTCGCTGAACGGACCGATTCATTTCTGGTTTGGTCTCGCGAGCTTTATCCTTCTTTTCTCTGCACGTTGTAGCTTGATTTTCCCCCTGGGTCCGCTCGAAAGTTACACAAATACTCCACACTCGGTATAGGTGACGACACGGGTCTCAACCTTTTTCACTCTCTTTCAAAGGCAGCATGCCTGCTTCAACCTCTCGTTCGGACTCAGTCTGGCGGCCTACTACATCAATAACTAGACATCGAAGAATAGCTCGGCCCATGGGGCTCAAATGTACAGCCTGGCTACCGTTCCTGGTAGGCTCTGTGTTTCTCACAGACGTTGTTTCTGCCAACATAGATCTTATTTACTGCTCAAAGCAAAATACTGCAGGAAATTATCCAGTTTGTACGTGTATATATGCCTGTCATTCTCTACGAAGAAATATGCTAATCTAAAAATGTAGTCACTGACATCTACCAGTCCGACGGAAAGTGTCATGATCACTGTGTCGCAGACTATGCATTCGCCATCGTTTTGTGGCAGAATTGCTGGTGTTCCGACTATGCACCAACAGACACGCAGCCCCTTAGTGATTGCAAAGACGGTTGTCCTGGATTCCCAAACGACACATGCGGAAATCGAAAGGAAAACTACTACAACTATATCGAACTAGACCGACTCCCAAGTTCCCTGACGAACCTGCCATCCTCCACGAGTGTACGTTCCTCCCGGTTGCCTCAACCCGGAACAGAAACCGTATCGGTATCTGTGTCCGTCGATGTTACTGTTACTTATACACCTGTATGACACTATTACCGTTCCCTCCGCGCAAGATGTAATTATCCAGGGCCTCATCAGCCTTGATATTTACTCACTTGTCTCCCCAAACCCCCTCGGAGATGTAGAGCGGAGGCGTAGTGCGACAGATTGCAGGAATCAAAATGTACTGACAAGATTATCCGTTTGCTAGCCCCCACCCTCTGCTCAAAGCGAGACCAACCCCCCAACAACAGACCAGCCAACGACGCCTATAGTTTCGGTCGTGACGGTTTTGGGTTCCCAGTCAACTGTCACCATCACCCCGTCCGCAACAGGCACCGGCGCCAACAGCTTTCAAGTAAACGCAGAGAAAAGCAACGATTTATTTTCGGATGCTGGTAGGGTCGCTGGTGTGTTTGTTGGTATTGGTGCCACTGTCATCGCCATCATTGCATTGGTTTTCGTCCTGCGAAAGCGTCGTAACGACAGACGAAAATCTGTGGACTCATCCCACCATCCCGAGATGGGAATGTCCGGGCCAGGTTCGCCGACTATGGGTACAACTGGTAGTTCCAGCCCTAACACCCGACCACGCTCGACTAGTACTCTTGGTTTTGTTGGCGGGTTGCATGATAAAACACCGGCGATTACGACAACTGGTTTTACTGAGACGGAGAGGGTTACAGATCAACGGCTCGATCCTAATCAGATTTGGATGCGGTTTGATAATGATAATGGCAGCCGTGTCAGTTTGAGATCTCTCCAAGATAACCAGGACTATTCTCGGAGAGTGCTCAAGGTACATACAGTCCCCGAGGATTAAATTTTGCACATCTCATCTCCTTTGTCCTTTATTTAGTTAGCTTTCTTTTCTGCAGAAGAGATTGGACTTATTCTAATCTATTAAATTCCTTTTTTAATTTAGCTCGCGAATCCGGACCGTTGAGTTCTGTGAATCGTCACGGTACAATCTATTTGCCTCGATACTCACTCCGAGCTCTCGACATCTATGTGAGCTCCTGAAAGTCCCTCGACTCAGTCGAAATGTGTTTGCTTGAATTTTGAACCGCACAAACCGTAGCACGAACTTGGAATTCGTAACGAAACCGGCCCCCCAAACACGGCAGGGCGCCATTTATCACACATTCTCATTCACTAATCATTTGGAGCCTCTTTGTTTTTCCCTATCACATCCTCTCGGCTTTGTTTTCAGCGTCTGCTTTTTGTTGTTCGGTGTGTTCCTTTGTGTTTTCCTAGCATATAATTTTGCTTTGTCACGACACCTGCTCACTCTTTCCTACTTTTCATGGGCTCAAAACAAAACGTACATGCATACGTCTACTAGACGGTTTTCCTTTTCTAATATCATCAACTCGGCGTTTCATTGGTGTTTCTCACTTTCTTTTTTTGGGGATGGGCGGCTTTTGCTTGATTTGTTTTTTGCTCTTCGATTTTTCGCCACCACCAACCGTCACATACACCAAAGAACGATCGAGAGTCTCTTTTGATTCTTCCTTTTGATGAACAAAATGGAGAATTATCCCATTCGGTAGTAATGATTCGCACAAGATACACAAATCAAAAAATAAACGCAAAGAACGGTATAATGGTACAAGAAAAGAATTTTTGATATTAGGCAAAATAAATCGGATCGGGATTGGAAAATAACTTTTTCTTTTTTTTTTTTTAATTAAAAATTTTGTAAAGGGCTTGTATCCTTTTTTTTTCTCTTCTCTCCTCTCCTCTTCTCTTCTCACTTTTTTTCCCCCTACTTCTAAACACTGGGCTCTAGGGTGAGCTTATTGAAATATAATTCGATTTATACAATCTTACTTCAATGTGGATATTTTGGAATATTTAGATTTTGTGACTTAAGTACTTGTGCGAATTTAGGTTTCGGTTTCTCGTGTCTAGTGGTAAACCTCTTCCACGGCGCTGAAACGTCTGCTTTTCGTCTTTATCCGTTTCAGTTTTTCACCTGCTTTACCTTACCCATCATTCATACCGGGTTTTTCTTCCCTTCGGAAAGTTTATTTTTCGGGTATCAGGTACCTGATCTTGAAATTCGAGATGTGTCGGGTAGTATTCTCACGAAACTATCTTTATGAATAACCCACTCCGCCTCGCTTGGCAAACTGGCGGGCGGTAGGGAAAAGGGAAAAGACGTTCGAGAATAGGGCAGATCTAGGATACGAGTGTTATAGTAGGACGGAGATGTAGCTTTTTTGTTTTTGAAGGTCGTATATAATAGTGGAGGCGGCATGAAATGAAATGAGATGAAGTGAAGCGAGGTACATCAACCTGTGTGATGATGGGATCGACGCAAGGTTGTGATTGTGGCGGCAGGGGTTGTGTAACGTACGATGTTCCCCTTCTATGGTGGAGTTTATTCAAACGCATCGGATATAACTAGCTGCATCCAATTAATTCGTGATATGTTAACGTGGAATATTTATTGGTCAATCGATCGATTAATTTTTAAAATTTATGCTTATGATTTTGGGAAGGAGTAGATATAGATACGAATTGGGATATATATATACTTACTTAGGTATACCATATATTATATTATATTACGAGTTGGATTGGCAGGGCGTATCTGTCCGCGTTTTAAATCGGCCTCAAGGCTTTGTACTTGAGATTTTAAAGTAAGGGATCCAACCGTTGCAATACGAGGTGTGAAGAAGCTGATCGCGATATTGGGATAGCTGGGCACTCGGAGTCATACCTATTTGTGTAGCTGGGAACGCAGTCTTGGTTTTCCTTTCCCATTTTTAATTAAGTATGCAAATATTAAATATGCCTGTCAGCCTGCTGGAAATATATGGATTATAAATATTTATCATAATTATAAATTATAGTGTTTGATACATGCAAGGAATTTTTAAAAAAATGCTGTTATTTTTGCCGTATGAGTGGTGAGATGTAATATATAAACAAATGCTGTAATATGTTGGGAAGATAAATTTAAGTTCCTCGATGCAATATTCCTAAGCACTTCGTAATTTGATATCACAAAAAACGAAGGCCTCTTCCTCCTATGCAGTTCATCGATATCTCTTCATCTGGACTTCTTTCCTCTAAATCGCCATTCAAAGCATCGGATGATACTTTCTTTATCTTTTAACATCCGCACCCCCTACCCTCCCCAGTAGCAGCCACACTCTCATCAAGCACACAAGTATCCCACCCAAACAAAAAGTTACCCAACCAAGCACCCAAAACCACGCTGAAGAAAATGTATCCGTTATAATACATCACCAACAACATGATCAAATACCCGATACCGATCAAAGACGCATAAATCAGCGACTTTAACAAATGCTGGAGGACGGTGGGACGCGGCGTGTTTGACGTATGAGAAGGGTACGGGCAAAAACGGGAGAGGAAGCCACCGCGGGTTTTCGGTTTAGTTTTATTCAGGACGGTTGGCTTTCGGGATGGGTTGAGCGTATTGGGGATGGAGGTTGGATTTGCGGGTTTGGGAGGGAAGTCTTGGTCGCTGGTGAGGGAGGATCTGGGTGGTGAGGTTGAGTTTGAACCTGCTACTGCTGCTGTATCTGAGACTGCGCCTGGGGTTTCCGGTGTGGTATCGGTTGGTGTAGCGGTAACTTGAGCCGGGGCCTTGCCTTCAGGTTTTTCTCCATGGCAGGAGGGGGCTGAAGCATCGGTTGTAACTGGAGCAGGAACGGTAGTAGTAGTAGCGGTGGTCGTAGGAATTGCCGTAGGAGCATTGGTCTTCTCGGTTTCGTCCATTGTTCCATTTGTAGAGGAGATGGGAGGGAGTGAAGGCGCAGAAGCGGAGAGTCTCGGACTAGTCTGTTTCTCAACCCGTATGATATTGAAGTGCACACCGTCCGCTGCTGCTGCCGCTGCTAGCGCGCGCTTCCTCCAGTCGCGGACGATGTGGCGATCTAGTTCTCGTGCACCATGTCGGAGAGCTTCGACTAGCACGACGAGGAGGATGATGCCGATACAGGATCCGGCGAACATGCCGGCTGAAGTGATGTGCCATCCTTTGGACAGAAAGCAGGCATCGATGGTATACCAGTTCCAGTACATCTATTATATTATACAGTATCATATCAGTATGATTCAAATTAAACGTTTGGTTTGGTTTGTATAGAATTGTCGTAGAAAGACATTTGGAAGAATTTATAATGAATCTCTGACATACATCCATCTTGCACATTCCTTCAGCCATTACCATCTCGGCATGATTGTGACCCATATGATTCATGGTTTTGTTCGCGTGCTTGCTATGATCGTGTCCGGCGTGGGCATTGGCAGGTTTAGTGATATTCATGGAACGACCCATCGTGACAGATTCGACGCGGCGCATCGTGAAATTCAAATTATTATCCAGTCGTTATCTGGCTTGTATACTCAAAATATATCGTATTATATTTGAATATTATGGAAATGAAAATATTTATTATAGGTAAGAAGAGAATATGCAAGTCCAACTCCTAGCTTTCGACCTGGGTATATAGTTTCTCAAGTAGCAATAGATCATCCGATCCCCTCAACATGAGGTGAAAATTTTTTTCTTCTTTTACTATCCTGATATCTTGCTCACGGTTGCATCGTGTAGTATAGACACGCATCTCTTTACAATATCTGGACGGAGATGTTCGAATTGTAGTCCACATTGGGATTTGCCACGGCGGGAAGTTTAGCTCGATTGATTGTGTTGGGTTCTGTTGCAAAATGATCGCTGCGTGATTGGCTGTCACAAGCAGCGCAAATCTTCTCAAGCCCTTGACTGCATAGGTCGGAAAGAGGTTAATATAATGTTACGTACAACCTTAAATCGAGATTAAAAAAAAAAGTATTAAACTTCGATAATATCATCGACGATATGGTACTTGGTATTGTATTTTTTAGGTTCTACCAGCCATTGCGTTCCGTATCCTCACATCACTCATCCTCTCAAACCTATCCATGCTCATCACGAACGTGCCCCTCCCCTTCGTCATACTCTTCAAAACCTTTACATACCCCATCATCTTTGCCAACGGTACTCTGCACCTCACCAATTTAGTCCGCACATGTTCTCCATCGAACCCTTCATCGCCGAGATTTTTTCGTTTGTAGCTCTGCGGCGGCGCATAAACCTTTGATACATCGATTGGCTCTACATCCGCCTTCTCCCTCCCTGTCAAAGTATCAGAGGTATCATACGCCGAATGTCCACCTGTACCGGTGGTAGTCGTGACGCTAACCTCCCCTTCATCATCTAAAGCGAGTACGCTGCCCCCACCGGCGCCGCTGGTGATGTCGGCTACAATGTTACCCACATCGCCTTCCTCGCAACTGATAACCACGTTCATAAATGGCTCCATCATTCCTGTTCCGCATGCCCTGATAGCTTTCTCCACTGCCATCCTCGATGCGACTAAAAATGCACTAGGCGTGCTTTCAATATTGCCTCTAAAGTCAGAGGAGTCCAGCGTCAACACCACCCGTGTAGAATGCATCTCGTAGTTGTTCAATCCCCGTGATAGTGCTGCTATAGCGCCGTTCGTAAGATTGTCGATTAACGCTTCGGCGTCGATATAACTTGGTAACTTGATAGTCGGATCCTCCAACTCCTGGCCGGTGAGCACAGCGATTATAATTTCATTGCCTCCGACTGTAGCTTTAGACAGTGTACCCAGCGGATCTTCGGCTGGTATCGCCCCCTCATGGGTAGATATCGCTTCTACAGCAGCGGTGACACCGGCGTAGGACTTCTTGCCTAGCATTTCACGTTCGTAGACTTCGTGAACGACGGTGGACCCGATTATCACCTCCCTATAACCTATCCTGATATGACCCATTGTGCATTTCGCTTTCAAGTCGGACACGAGTCTGTTTCTGCTGATCTCGAGGTGCAGTTCGCCCATACCCGATAAAATCATCTGACCTGATTCGTCATCAGTGGATATATGTAGCGATGGGTCTTCACGTTCGATTATCGCGAGGGAATCTTTCATTCCCTTTTCATCAGATACGGAGTTTGGCTCAAGTGATGCGAAGAAGACTGGGGGTGGGACATCTATTGGACGTAATTGGAGAGTTGCGTCGGTCAGGATATCCACTTTGTGGCTGTGATCCTTCTCATGTTTCTTTTTGAACTTCTTTTCTCGTTTCTGGTGTTTGTGGCTTGTCGCGGTGGCGGTTTGGGCATTCTGTACAGTGTCAGCGTGGATTAGCGTATCTCCCGTGCGAGAGTTTTTGTAGCCGACGATGACGCCGATATGCCCTGTTCGGATTGAGGAGATGTCGACTGCTTCGTTGGCGTACATCCGGAGGAGCTTGAGGGCCCTTTCCCGCGTTTGTAGGGTTGTATTGAAGAGAGCGTCGCCCTGGCGGAGAGTTCCTTGAATATATACATGTTACTGGTGCAGCCCGGGGGTGATGGAAGTGGGATGTTCTTACCAGAGTATACTCTCACATAGGAAAGCATGCCACGCTTTGGATCATGCATCACTTTGAAAACTAGAGCGCAGACCTTACTGTCTTCTCGTAGGTCTAAGACTGCTCGCTCACCACGTACTGTAACCGGTATCTTGTCCTTTTCGCATTCTTTTGGGTCTGGAAGGTAATCTAGAACAGCATCCAATACTGGTTGAACACCCATGTTGGACCTCGATGCGCCCATTAGTACTGGGATAACTCTTGTGTGTGGATTCAAGGTGCAGTATCGCAAAGCTCTTTTCAAATCCTTCGGTGTGATCTGGCTGTGATTTTCCGTTTCCAGAAATTTCTGCAGGATGGCTTCGTCCCATTCTGCTAGTAGTTCTACGAGCGCGATCCTCGCCTTGACGGCTTCAGCATAGACCTCAGGATATTTGTCTTTTACATCTTCCAACGCTGTGAGCGTCATCCCCCGCCCTTCAGTTTCCGCCTTCCAGTTTACGATATTCATGTGTATCAAATCCACTACACCGGCAAACACTTCATCTCTAACCCCGTTATCCTTCCTCACAAACGCCGTGACGGGGATCTGTGTCACCGCGGGCCAGATATTCAATCGCGCGGCGATATCTTTCACGACCCGACCAAACACCGCTCCCTCACGATCCATCTTGTTGACGTATATGATCTTTGGAATCCGATACCGGTCAGCCTGCCGCCACACCGTTTCAGTCTGTGCCTCTACACCCGCCACACCGTCGAGAATGGTGACCGCACCATCGAGAACACGGATCGAGCGTTCGACTTCGAAGGTAAAGTCCGCGTGGCCAGGAGTGTCGATTAGGTTTATCGTATGGATTGGCTTTTGGAGGATATCTTGGGTGGTGACATGAGGCGGCGAGGGGGGCCATTCGAGGGTTATCGCTGCCGAAGTGATTGTTATACCGCGTTGCTTTTCTTCGGGGAGGTAGTCCATTACTGTTGAACCTTCGTCGACGTCTGTAGTTTATTGTTCGTTCCCAAGGGAGATCACACTGGCATGTCAGTGTGTTTTTTTTCTCTCTCTTGGAGGAGCAGGTACTGGGGGTCGCTCTAAGATTTCAAAGGGAAGTGAAGGGAAAAAATAGAATAAAAGAGTTTCATGGCTAGACGGCGACTGGTGTACCTCCTATCCGATTTGTCGTGCCACTGTAGAAGAGCATTCGCTCTGTTGTGGTCGTTTTCCCCTATACAGTAGACATATTTCAGTATTTTCCGACGGCTGTAAAATTCGATATCGGGAGATATTGATCGTACTGCATCAATATGAGCGATAATGCCGATGTTTCGGACATGCTTGAGGTCAACCTTGGCATCGTGGACGGCAGCTTGTAGACGTGGGTTTGTGGAGAAGAATCTGTGGGATTCAATTGGATGTCTGAAGAGGCGGATGCGGGTGTAGGTAGCGTGCCGCAGGGAGGCTCTTCGCGCTGCCCATGACGTCGATGTGCGAATGATTGCCAACGGCATGGTGATAGGGCTGACAGACTACAGTATAGTCGCCGATTGAAAGCAGCGATTGTAGAATTGAGGCTACTGCGATTGAATATTGGGTGTCGTTATCCTATTCGAGGACTATGCCATGGTTGAAGCGCGAGTGGGATGAATTTTAGAAGAAGTTGGGATGTGTTGGAGTGTCGTTATCGAACAGGGTGGACTGGCTTCATAATCACCTGCTTCTTCTTCGCATCTCGACATCAACCATCGTCGTCATCATCCCGACATCAGTTCGAGTGCTATTTTAAAGGCACTTCGCAGCTTCGCCTGGTTTACTTTCGAGCTTCGGGACCATCTGAATACACCCATATGCAGTATTTACCATCTTATCTTACAGTCAACTGTTCCGGCATCCCCTAATATTAAACCTCCCCGCATCGGCGCATTCTAATCAATCATGGACTACTCCGCCATCAACCACGGAGGCTTCGGCGATCCGGATGACCATGAACATGATGGCTTCCACCGTCCTATCACACCGATAGTATCTTCTACGATTACCACAGAACCCAGCTCCCCACCACCGTTCACTCCCACCACTCCACCACCGTTCGGAGCTTCCTCAGGTGTAGAAGCGACATCGCCAGAATCGCCGGGGGTTACTACGGCGACTGGAGCTGGGGGAGGGCGGACTGGATCTTTTAGACCGGAACCACAAGTTAGGAGTAGCTCCAAACAGGCGGGACAGCAACAGCAACGACCTACTGTGCAGTACAAGCTTCGTGCCAAAGTCACGGGACTGGAAAGAACAGGAAGAAAAGATCCCATTCTCAGATTTGATGTTCACGTATGCCTTTTATCCCACTATACTCCTTTCTCGCCACGAACCTTGACATCTGATGTCTTTGACAGACAAACCTCCCGAAATTCCGTACCACCCAATTCCGTGACGTCCGTCGCACGCATAACGAATTTACCAAGCTCGCTAACCACCTCGTATCATCCAACCCGGAATGCTTCGTCCCTGCCGTCCCTCCGGCTTCCACTTCTGCAGGTGTGGGCACGGAAGAAGACGAAGCACGCACCCGGGCCAGCATGCAAAGATGGTTGAACTACGTTTGCTCAAATGAAGTCCTGATGCGTGATGAGGAGATGGTCTACTTTGTTGAAAGCGACTTTGGGTATTCTCCTGTTGTGAGGAAGAGTCAGCCGGCGACGGGGGTTAGGAGAAAGATGTTAAAGCAGTTTGCCCCGCCGCCGGATGACACGGTCGAGCTTTCTGATGCTAGACCTATTGTCAAAGCCTTTTATTTGGGGACGATGGAGGGAGGGCAAAAGGTGGATAAGGTTGTTAAAGCTAGGCGGGGTATGCTTTTGTCACCTTCATATTTCTTTGTTAAGGGAGTGGATATTGATGATGTGGTATTTCTAGGACTCGCATTGGCGCTATCTGACCTGGGAGTGAAGATGGGAGCTATATCGGACCCTCAAATCACGACACACTCGGGTTTGTCTGTCGCTCTACGAAAGATGGGGAAAACGGTTCAATCCGTTGGTGATCAAGCGGCGGCGCAGGCTACTGCTGAAGCTACAACTTTGGGCGATCCGTTCAACTATCACAGCTCGGACGCGTTTATAGTAAAGGAAACGCTGACGAACCGTCAGATTCTGATGAGAGATTTGATCAACGCGCAAGCGACGACGAGGACAAGATTACACAGCGCGGATAGGCTCAAGGTTTCTTCTTCGGTGAGGAGCGATAAAGTAGATGAAGCGATTCAAGCATTAGACGAAGCACGGAGTCAAGAGACACATCTATCGGCTAAAGTTAACAGGGTCACATCGAACCTTTTGATCGAACAAAGACGGTGGTTTACTAGGACGGCGCAGGATCTGAGGGCCAGTATTCGGGATTACACTCTCAGGCAGATTGAAGCGGAACGGAGAATTCTAGCGACGTTGGAGAATGTGAGGCCTGATATCAGGAATATTGATGCCTCGGGTGGGTTGTCGAGGTTGGGGCGGGAGAGCACACCTGCTGCCAGACGGACGGCGTTGGCGGCGAGTCAGGGACCTAGGGGGGATGCGTGGAGCGGGGTGAGTAGGAGTAACGGACCGGGGATCAATCGGGCGAGTGCGGCCAATATGGTTTTGAGTCCTGGGTCTGCGGCGAACGGTGGGAATGTGGTGGCGACTGACGATGCGGGGAAGAGGGGGGTTCTCAAGGGGGTTGAGGAAGAGGCTGATGATGATGATAAGGTGGATGCGAGGAATGCGGCGAGTCGGTTGGCGGCGTCTACTTTCTAGCACCTTCTACTATCAAGATTGGTTTATTTTCATTTTTTTACTTTCTCTCGCGCAGTCTCGGACCGAAGCAAGGTTTGCTATATGCAAAACTGGTTCGGTTTGAGACAGATAATTTTTATGTGAATAGTTGGTATGTTTTTCCATTTTGTTTTCCATTTTTCTTTTTGATGTAGGAGCAAGCATGAAAACATGGGAGGGGAAGATCTTAAGAGCAGAAGCAGGCGATAATGCATTAATGTCAGATCCTTTTTACTCTTATGCATACTATATATAAGTACCTAAGTACTTATATACTTTACCTATATCATAATATTGAGATGTGACTCGAACAGGTCTCGGCTAGGGATGGATGCAAGCAAGCAGCACACAAGTTTAAAACAAAGCTCAAATTTCCGCCAAGTCTCGGTTAAGCTGTCGTTCTTTTCCTTCTCGACGTTTCTAAATTAAAAAAAGGAATAAAAATTTTTTTCTTTTGGGCGATGTGGCGGGAAGGAATGATGCAGGTTGGTAAACTTAGCCCTAGCGACATGTACCCTGCTGGCCAATAAGGGTCCTGTAGACGCACAATGAGGAAAAAAAAGTTTTCGATGGGTACAAAAAAATTTGGGTATGCGAATGGGACTCGAAGGAAGGATCCAATATCGTAGAAAGTAGAGCCAAAGGTTCTGTAGGGGTCAGGAGGGCAGTGATATGAGCGATATTAATCCGTATGAGAACCGGAGCAGGAGAATGCTGGATTGATATGAGTAAAACTGCAATTAATGGGATACCATAATATAGGTAGCTCGAGGGGGACCAGCTTCAGTCAGGGGTAGGCTAGCTCCCTGATCAATCAGAGGGAAAGGAAACCATCCGATCCCACAGCATTCCGTGTCCCTGTCGGTGTGATGAATCCACCCTTCTGAGACGCCAGACAGAAAAACGTTAACAGGTGGTAATTAATTGGTATCATATGCTTGATATATAACTATCCCTTTTGTGATTTAATCTATTTTATCATTATCGGCGTGATTAAGAGTAATATAATAATAATAATATGTGTTGAAAGTGAGGTTGGATTATTTTGCCTTTCGGCGGAGGAAGAGGAAGAAAGAAGTGTGGCTAACTAACTTAGCTTATTAACGACCTCCCTCGCCTTCCACCCCTTCTTCCTCTTCTTCCTCTTCTTCTCTTCTTCTTCTTCTTTCTTCAACCAGTCAATTTTTATATCAGCCAGCTTCAACCAGCCAAACCCTCGTCAACCTTCGCGCCTTTTTCCCGCCGTCAACTTCCAAAAAAAAGGTCCTCCATCTTCCTCCCTCTTCTCTTCTTCGGACAATTTCCAGCCAACAAAGCCACGTCGGTCAGCTTCCATTCAAGCTACAACCGGCACAACCTCTCTTATCTTTTCCCTCGGGAAAACCTAAACAAAAAAAAAGAGCTTCTCTCTCAAAGCAGCACGTAAACGAATCCCTCGAGAATTAATCTCCCCGTAAACGATTTCAAACGATAAACGATTCTTCTATTTCTCTTCTTGTTTCTATCAACGCGTCTCTTCTCTTATTTTCCCCCTCTTCCTGTTCCCTGCGAAATCTCCGGTAGAGAATAGCTAGGATTCGCCTCATTCTGCTTTGATCGTGTGACTCCTTTCTTTGGTAGCTCATACATAAAACCTCATCAACCTATATACATATATACTAACGTATATAAATACACAAAAAGGTATGTCATCATGCTCTCTCTGATTGATTGCTTCGAGTTCTGCCTTGCCTATCTTGCGAGGAGCAGCAGCAGCAGCTTGCTTGCTTGCTCATACACCTGTAACCCAAACCACGCCAGTAACAGGGAGGAGCGAGGAGAGAAGGCCAGAAAGAGAGAGAGAGAGAGAGAAAGAGAGGCAAACAGCAACCGCCAGCTTGGTTGGAGCTCTCTTCTCGCTTCTTTGCTGCGTCTGCCCGGCGACGGGCACTCGAGTTTTGATCGTCTGGCATTTACGGACGTGTTTCTGCGGGTGTCTTGTTTATATGTCATATTTCTTTCACACTTTCCAAACCGCCACCGTATATATAACTTTTATTCCCTTGAGCCTTTCTTCCTCCCTTCTCCCTTCTCCCTTCTCCCTCCTCCCTCCTCTCTTCTCTCTCCTACCTCTCGTCAAGCTTTATCTTGGTCATCAGGATATTAACTTTGTTACTCCTCTCCAGTTTCCCTCACACAAAAAAAGACAGCTCAGCTTTTCCAAACCAAGAACCATCAATATAAAAATAGCTCAATATGTCTGCTACCGAAGTTGAAAAGATCACTGCTGGTGTTGCCGCCACCACCATCAAGGATGATGCTTCCACCGTCGCTGCCGCCGAGGGCCGACGTCTCTACATTGGTAACCTGGCCTACACTACTACTGAAGACCAGTTGAAGGATTTCTTCAAGGGTTATACCATGTAAGCATACGTATCAGATTTTCTCTAATCTAGGAAGAAAAATTCGAGCTAACATGATCATCCTTCCGTTCAGCGAGAGTGTTTCCATTCCTGTCAATCCTCGTACTAGCCGCGCCGTCGGATACGCCTTCGTCGACGTTGCCAAGAAAGAAGAAGCCGACAAGGCCATCACCGACCTCTCCGGTAAGGAAATCCTCGAACGTAAGGTTTCCGTTCAAGTTGCCCGCAAACCAGGTGCCGCTCCTGCGACCAACGGTGAATCCTCTGCCAATGAAAACGGCCGCGAGAGGCGTCAAGCACCTCGTCGTGGACGTGGAGGTATGCGTGGTGGTCGTGGTCCCGGTGGTCGTTTCAGAGTAAGTGTGATGTGACTTTATTATACGTATTCTCCGAGAGAAAGTAAAACTAATTCCGAATAGCGCCGCTCTGACCCTCCTCGTGCTGCCACAAAGGATGAGTCCGCCGCTGCTACTACTGAAGCTGCTCCGGCCGATGCTCCGGCCGCCACCACCACTGAAGCCAAGACCGAAGGTGCTTCTGGTGAAGAGACTGACAAGACTCGTGCCCCTCGTCGCAAGCGTGGTCCACCAGAGAATGGCGTTGCAAGCACCACCAAAGTCATGGTTGCCAACCTTCCGTACGAGTTGGGCGAAGCTGCTGTAAGTTTAAAATCTTTGCATTATACCGAACGATCACAACTAATACACTTTCACAGCTCAAAGATCTTTTTGCAGCCTACCAACCCGAGTCTGCTAAGATCGCTCTCCGACCTATCCCACGTTTCATGGTTCGCAAGCTCCAAGCTCGTGGTGAAGCTCGCAAGGGCCGTGGATTCGGATTTGTCACTCTTCCCACCGAAGAGATGCAAAAGAAGGCCGTCGAAGAAATGAACGGCAAGGTCGTCGAAGGACGCGAAATCGCCGTCAAGGTCGCGATTGATAACCCAAAGGATGAAGAAGAAGGTGAGAACGAGGCGGGTGATGCTCCAGCCAACGGTGATGCTACGGCCACCGAGGCTACCCCCGCGGCTACTGCTTAAATGCAGTGGCTGCTCTATACAATTCTGAGAGAGGTCATGCCTTTCGTTCTGGTGTTTTATTCAGGGAGGAAAAACATTATTACGACTGACCGCAAATACGCCCCTCGGATTATACGGACATTTTTTCTTTTTCTCAAATTATTACGATAACACGTGGTTTCTCTATATATATTACATCAAAACAAGTGAGGACATCGATATTTTCCCCTGTCATCAACTCCACTCACACCAAAAAAACGAAAAATATCGAACCTGTCTGTTCAAACGTCAACGCGACTCGACGATATAAAACTTAAAGATAAAAGAGATTCAATGACTCTTTGGACATGCGGGGGGGAAAGAAAACATGCTGACAACTTTTTTTAATGGAAAGAATCGTGTATAGGAAACGGATGTATTTGGGAGGAAGGCTTTAATTAGTATCTTTTTCCTGAGTGGCTTTTTACCTTGTACTTGTTTCTCTTCTACCATGGCTTTGTTTTTTTTTTCTTCTATATATATTTTTTATTGCTGTCTTTTTGAGGTCCTTCTCATTCCTTCTCTTTTTTTCTTTTCTTTATATATATCTGGATGCAAAGGTTTTTTTTTCTCAAGTTTTTCATCGCGACATGTGCCCAACGCCCCTCTTCTACACGTGCCTACGCAATCACGAAATCCCCTTCACACGATGATGAAAAGTTTTCTTTCCCCCTTTTTAGAAGAGGAAAAAAAAAATACGATGCAGATGTCCTATCCTATTATATAACACACCCTACATGTTCAATAAATGTTTTCTTTACGATAACCGAAGAACATGCAAAAATGAAGCTAAAAATTGAAAAAAAAAAAAAAAAAACAGATGTCCAAATACTCGTAGGCGTGATTAAATTATAGCAGATCTATGGATCCTTTCCGAGATTATGGTATCAATCATATATACGGGATACTGAATTTTTCTGTCAAAGTATTTATAAATTTACTTGCTCAAGTACGTGTGCTATATGTGATATCATATGTATTTGATATTATGATATTGATATAGGTGCTAAACGTAGATGACAGATTTGCAACCGTTTGGGTATATATCTATTATTGGACTATTGTATTGATAAATTTTTGGTGGTATGAAGGTAATCAAGGTATCGATCTATCGACGAGCAACATATACTATATAATCGCGCGCGAGTCCTATACTAGGTCTATCAATGGAGTGTTATACTGTTGTAATTTTTTTTGTTGAACCTTCCACAAGAGGAAACGTCACCCCGTTCTCAAGTTTCAGTTTCAGGGGTAATTATAATAAGACTTTTCCCCACCGTAATAATACATAGTTCAATCTGTACATAGCTTCAGAGCAGTACCATAAGCGACTGTGACTCGGAGGTGTCAATGACAGATGACAGCCGGCCGGCCGGTATTATTTTGAGGCAGTGGGCAAGCGTGTTATGCGGCAGATTGAGGCGCCGCCGCTATTATATTACAACCGCATTACATAACATTTATAACACGGACTTAAATTATTATTATTATTATTTACCTGTCGTTAACGCTGTGACATTCTGGCCTCTTTTTTATATATTTATCTATTTCTATGCGCTTCGGTTTCGCAATTGATAGGCTTCTAGGTTTATTTTTTTTTACATGCTTACTTGGGTAGTTTCATTCTCTGGAGCATAGGATATTACATACTTAGGAAGTATATAGACCCCGTGTCTGGCCGCCGTGGTGTTGTTTATACGGCATGCCATATTTTTTTTACCCCTTTCATTAAGATTGCATTTCGTTCCTGGCCTGGCTTTTAACCACACGACCGAATATACAAACGACCTTTCTTCGATTTTCCATTCACGAACTTCGTATACGCCACCGAAAAGCAAAAACGATATATCCGACGAACAACTACGACACTGTGCTTAGATTGTTATTTTTTCTTGCGGATAAAACTCTCGTCTACCCAATCGAATCCATCAAGCTTTCGGGATTTCTGTTACTCGTGGGAAAACCGCCGCATTCTCCACAAATAGACACCACGCACACACGAAACCCACAACACGACAACATAGCATATACCTACCAAGCAGTTATAAAGAAGAACGGGATATCTTCTTTTTTCGAATAATACAAACGTATAGAAGGATAAGGGAAAAGGGAAAAGGGAGGTAGGAAAGGAAGAGAGAGAGAGAGAGAGGATATGACGGTCATGTCGACTTACCTTCCCCCGTCGCTAGAGTTTCTAGCGCCGGCGGTGGACGGGGTATACGAGCACTTGACGCCGACTGTGGTCTTGGCTTCGTTGGTTGCAGTTATAGTCGTGGATATCGGATTGGTATGCCTTTTCCCTCCCTACCGGTTTATACGAGTAGCTTGCTGTGTTTTTGGTCGATGTGGAGGCTAACCCTTTAATTTTTTTTAAATTAATCTACGATTCTTGTTGATGATGTAGCTGTACCTACTCCTACTACTGGTAACACACACACCCAGACCCGAAACTACATCGGAAAAGACATATATAACCGCCGATTCGAACGGTCCTGTTGCCACGCCGCTGCCGTTACCGGATACCCTTGACGCTGGCGTGGAGGCGGAGGTATACATGAGCGTCATCGTACCGGCGTTCAATGAAGCGTTGAGGATCGAGGGAATGTTGGACGAGGCGGTGGATTTTTTGAGGGAAGAGTACGGTGACAACAACAGTAACTACGGTCAGAATCAGACGACTGCTGGTAAGGAAGGGGTTAAGAGGCGGAAGGAGAACGGGGCGGCGTCGGCGTATGCTAACGGACACGCGAACGGGGGTGTGAATGGGAGTGCGAACAATGGGGAGAGGGATGCGACAACTGGGTGGGAGATTTTGATTGTGGATGATGGGAGTAAGGATACGACTACGGATGTTGTACTGGCGTGGATGAAGCGTCGGGTGGAGATGGGGCATATGAAGGCTGGGGATTTGAGGGTTGTACATCTGGAGAAGAATAGAGGGAAGGGAGGGGCCGTCACACATGTAAGATTTCCCCCTTCTTTTTCCACCCCCTCACTCATCGTTTTTGATATATATATATAAGATTGTTTGATGAGATGGGAATGGGGCTGTCGATGCTAATGGGGATGATGGATAACTAGGGAATGAGACACATGAGGGGCAAATACGCCGTTTTCGCAGACGCAGATGGCGCGACTAAATTTAGCGATTTACGAACCCTTCTCGCCCGTTTGAAATCCATCGAAACTACGAAACAATCCCCCACCGATCCTTCCAAGCGAGAGATTCACGGTATCGCGGTCGGCAGTCGCGCGCATATGGTCAATTCTTCCGCGGTGGTGGAAAGACGATGGTACCGTAATCTACTAATGTACGCCTTTCACACCTTCCTCCACGTTATCGGCATCCAAAAGATCAAGGATACGCAGTGCGGGTTCAAGTTGTTCACGAGGGATACGGCGCGACTGGTGTTTTGGGAGTGTCACTGCGAAGGATGGATATTTGATATCGAGTGTTTATTGATCGCGGAGGAGGAGAAGGTGGGCGTGGAGGAGGTGAGCGTGACTTGGCATGAGGTTGAGGGGACAAAGATGAATTTGATCAAGGATAGTTTGAGGATGGCGTGGGATTTGGTGGTTGTGAGGAGCGCGTACGTGGTTGGGATGTACGGGGGGAAGAGGAAGGGGTGGAGGAAGGGGAAGGCTGGAGCTAAGAGGTTGTGATTGGGAGTTTTCCCGTTCGTTCGTATACGCTAGTGGGTTTCATGGGTTTCATGCTGGGACTCGAGACCAGTTTCATTGGTTTTATGATTGGGGAGTTTATACATTTAGTTGACGGGTTATAACTTGTAGTTTTTCTTCTTCTTTTTCTTGATGATGTATTGAATGCATAACTATAAAGCATTTGGGCGGGGTTTACAAAAAATAAAGTATCAAAATGTATACAATGCAATGTCAGATTACGTATCTCACTAATCAAATTGCTTGATCACATCCAAGCTATAGCGCTAGTCTGCTATCTATTTCAGCATGCGGGTGTCCAATGTTACGGTAGTATTTGGTGTGCATGGTCGCTGCTTACTGAATTCATAATGCATTATAATGATCGAGCGAAGGTACGTATCATCTTTTCATCATCTCTAGAAGGTGGAACGCGTCGTCAGCCTTGACAGAACGAGAAACAGACGAATAGAATAAGAGAACGTCGGGCACGGGTCCAGACCTATGGCTAATATAATGACAACCTTTCAACTTGCCGGGGGGCCTTCTCATGAGAAATCGTTTCCGGGTATTCCGCGAAGCCGGTATAGAGCCGGCCTAGCGAAAGTCTAAGCTAACGTTATAACAATCCAAGCTAGTCAAACCCTTCTAGCATCAAGACTAAGTACTTAAGTAGTTTGCAGCGAATCCGCCTCGAAAGCTTGACGAACTGACTTTATGGGATATGTTGCATTGAAGTCGAATTCTCCGAACTGTGCTTCTAGAAATCCTCTCCCTTGTTGTACAAAACTCAAACAACGGTACGTAGTATTCGCCGATAAATTTGGGAATGATAAAAAATGCACGAACTTCCCGTTTGGGCGACATATGCGAGGAGGATAACTCAACTAAGAAACTGCGTGACCCTCGTCCGAAACATCGACGAGCGAGAGCAGAACGTAAAAAAAACAAGACTCGGCCAAGTCATGGATATCCTAGAAAAAAAAATCTAGATTCCCATCTCGCCGGGGATATTTCTCACGCCATGGGAAAAATCTAAAAAAGCCAATTACTTAGCTAGCCAAGTCTGAATTCAGGCTCCTTGGCCTTCTGGATGCTCTCTTACTTTCGACCAATTTGCATGGAGTGGGTGTATAAGAAGTAAGTACTTAAGTATCCCTCCGAGCCGTACCAAGACTGAGGCAAATCCCGTGTTTCCCCCAATCGTCGTCAACTTTTAGTTTAGTCTATAAATTTAACTCACACTTCTACAGAGCAGCCAAGCGGGCCAAGCCTCGGTTGTATGTTCAGCCTTCACAATTTCGAGTTCTCGACCGGTCGACTTTGACGATTTCTTCCGACTGTGAGGGTTATTATTTTATTTTAACTTGATATTAATTTCCCACCTGTCATCTGTTACTTTATTTTGAACCAAAAAAAAGGGCCTTTTTTCTACATTTGCCATTCCGATAATCATTACCCCCCCGGAAAAATCCACACAGCTTCTAATCCAAGGAGAAACCTCATTCAAACTTCGACATTGTATAGTTTTCTAGACCAAAAGTACCCAGTATACCAGTAACGAACATATATATACCATATATATTCTCTTTCAAACTCAAAAAAAAGCTTACAATTTCCTAAAATGAAAACCCACACCACCAAGCTACTCCCCTCTCGCCTCCTCTTCCTCCTCCTCACAACCACAACCCTCATAGTAAACTCCCACCCGATAAACTCAGCAGCAACCTATGACGACGAACTCTCCGGTCCGGAAATGCAAAAAGAATACCTCTGGACGTTAGAAAACATACCCCTAGAAGAATCAGAATGGACAGAATCCCAAGCGGAGTCCATCAGATCCATCACAAAACGGCAGTGGAATTGGATAGCGGAGGCGTATAATAGATGTGCGGCTGTTGCTTCGCATGCGTCGTTGGACAGACAGGCGTGTCCGGTGATGATTAAAGTTTGGAGGAGGTTTAATTTGGGACCCGTGCCCGAGTGGACTGATATCGTTTGGGAGAGGTCGGATGTTAATGTTGAGTTATTGTTGGATTTTTGATGCCGAGTGTGACGGCAAGGGGTGCTCTTTACCGGTGCGAGTCGTTTTGTATATACTTGACGTGGGGCGTAATGGTGGGTTTTTATTTTGTATATATCAGCATATTCCTGTAACGGCGTTTTTTTGGGATAGCGTTTATATAATTATGGTTCGATCGGGATTGCATATTTCATGTACATATATACTACGAGAGCTCGAATTCACGTTTTTTTTTATCATCGATACTATATACTTTTTTTTGTATGTTTGTTGGTTATCATGCTTTGCAACCTGGTGGTTTAACTGTTATTCTAGGTCTGGCCACTCGATTCGATCGAATTCGTGTGACGGCTCATGAATATTCCAATATATTCTAGCCATATATCCAGATAAGTTTTCGATATATTTCATCAGCTTGCCTTGATGCTTCTTGACCTCTTACCACCTCCAGAGCTTGACTAACCTGTTTTCGAGTACCTCTAATTGCGACGCAGACTAATAAATTACTATTGCATATTATATTATTCGTCGCACGTACCTGACGGAGTATACCAGCTATAAGAGCACAAAACTTCAAACATGGACCACCATAACGTCGAACACGAAGACCAAACCTCACTTAAAGAAGTAGAAGCAGCCATGGATGTCGACACCACCGACAAAGAAACGCCCACTCCAAAATTAACGAGTAAAGATGACACGAGCACGCCCACCGGCGAGAAACCTGTACCAGTCAAAGGCAAACGAGGACGAAAACCTGGTATCAAAAACTCAAATAAAGAAAACACAAGCAAATCGGGTAATACCACCAAAGGTTCTCAAAAGAAGCGAAAGCAAGATGGTAATACAGATGACCAAGGTGGTGAAGAACAGACATCAAAGGTATTAATCATCATATGCATGTTACCCCATCATCGTACTCATCAATTAATTAATCTAATCCCTTCCACCAAACTAGCAAAAGGAACCAAAACCAAAACGTACCCGAAAACAGACCACCCAAAAGCAATCATATCAACAACTAGTTCCAACACCCCCACTGACCCCGCCGCCTCCATCACCCGAAGAACTGGCAGCGGCAAAAGCGGAAATAGCCCGTAACGACCGTCTCAAAAAGATACCGTACTACCGTGAGGAAATGAAGGAGATATTCGAATACCTCTGTGATAGAAACGTATACTGGCGTAACGACCTCCCCAAGAATAAAAAATACAGTAACCGTGATACTAGATTGTTGGAAAAGGAGGTTAAGAAGAAGGTTGCCGATGTGTTGGCGGGGTATCCTACTGAGAGGGAGGTTATGGACGCTTTTGAAGAGGAGGAGCAGAGGTTGAAGAGTATTGGGGACAATAATGTTGCTACAGGTGAGGCGGAGGCAGGGAATTTAAATATAAATGGGAACGGGGACGATGCTTTGGGTGAGAAAGTGGCAGTGGTTACGAATGTTGGGGGCGATATTGAAGCTATGAGTTTGGATTCTTGAGGTTTTCGTATTAGATTCTGAGGATACAGTGAATGCTGTATCTTTTTGGGAATGTTATCATTCGGGATGTCGATATCATTTATTTTTTTAGTAAAGGAAGCTGGAGATAGCTAAGGCTGATGATTTAGTTTTGTGAAGGAAGTTTGCAAGGGCAATACCAATTGAATCGAATAAAAACTTTGGGGGGATTATCGTTAGAAACATACATGTTGGCTACTTTGGATAGTTCGACCTTACGACTTAGACCGATCAATGCCTAGTCCTGTATAGTTCTAGAGAAATAAAAATCACTTGATATATTCGTCAAAAGCGATCCAACCCTGCGGGATTCGATTCAGAAGGGTAAGGATTTTAGACCCGTATTGGTGATACATTAAAACCGATTCGATCACACGAATCAAGCATTAGCGTTTCAGCGCAGGTACATTTTCTCGCCGACATGCCGACACGTCAGAAATCCCGGATACTGGATCCGTCAATGTGTGATTGGTGCGTAGACGGTCCGATCGTACAAAGATCTGGATCTCGTTGCGCGTTGCATTGGCCCTGCTTTTGTTGGAAAATAGAAAATCCTGGTCTCGTTCCCAGGAAAATCCGGGGTTTTGTGTTGTCTGGTGTGTCGCTCTTGCTGGGATTCTGGAAAAAAGACCTGGCCTGGAAGGGAAGGGAGAGACAAAGGTCCAAAGATAACGATTAACCCAATTTCTTCTCGATACCGACTTCAGATTTAGGGTATTAAATTTCTTGTGTCTCTGGTGTTCAAGTTTTCAATGTATATAATTTCTTTGAAGTTGTCAAGTTTACCGAGTCGTTTTCGGTACGGTCGGCAGCATGAGATGCCAGTCGAGCGACGTCCAGGGCCTTAAGAACGGAGTAGACAGATGAAGACCTGAAGGTTAGTATGCGGAGGTCGGAAAGGAAAGATGAGAGCGCCAATTAATTTCTCTCCGAGGATAATAAGACGTTCGAGAATACCCTAGGATGGCAGCACAAGGAGCTTTTATCTACGGATTGAAGCGTCCAAATCCAAGCCCAAGTCGCCAGATTAACCTTCGATTCGAGTTCCAAGTCTTATCACAGCTTGTCGCCAGACCTGCTGCCGGGTTCTAGGTGCGTTGGAGAATCTCTGGATCTCAGGATCTTTCGTGCTATTATTGCGAGGGAGGTTAGGAGGTCATCCTTGAGTTAAAGGGCCGAAATATGCAAACGACTCCGAGGCTGTCTGGCGATGCCGACTTCTCACTGGAATATTGGTGAAGGATCGTAATTAAAGCATCTTTATTATTTCAAGTCATAACTTGGACCCTTAGGGGTAGAGATGGTTGATTCTGGAGGAAAGACGTTAACTTGAGTTGAAAGGTCGAATCCGCTGTGAATCCACCCGATCACGGTCTGGACCCGATCGTTAGAAATTTTGTAAAAATTGAAATAATAATAGCTGGGCTTTGTAAACATCGATGGTAATATTCGAGCTGAACAAGATGAACCCAATGAAAATGCGACCTCGAAGGGAATTGAATGCTGCGAATTCAAGACTTTCAAAGCTCAGGCTGTTGTTTTGTAACAGAATTTGAGGCAAGATGGGTGGTAATTAGTTCCGAAATTCGCTTGGGGAAGACCCCTCATTTGAACTGCAATCGTATAGAGCCTCTCAGCCCCCCCAAACAGCTTCCACAATGTTATATCATATTTTAGAGAATAATATTCCATCATATTTTCTCCCGCTTGGCTTTTAGTTTAACACCCCCAGACTAAGTTTAAAAGGGAAATATTTCGGCCAAAAGCTGTCTAGCTGTCGTCCACCCTTGCAATGAAAAGTTATTTCAGCCCGTGCCGTTGTCGTGTTTTTTGCGCATAACTTGAACACTTGTGACGCCTCTTTTCAGCCATGCGTGCCACGAGATCGGAGCAGACCCGAAAGCCGGCGATTGAATTGTTTTTCGATATTTGTCGTCGTTCTTATGCTCTATCGACACGTAAATATGCGATTACGCGCAATTTATCACGTAGAAACCTCAGGATTTGATGCATCGACGGGTCTGCCTCGGCGGCACAGTGCTTGATCCAAGGATCCTGAAACTTTTCGTCGGAACCTCCTCGACCCATAGCAGGTGCTAAAATTTGTTTTTATAAACAATCGAGTCATTGGCCAGGTCATCCTGGAAATTCCACCGATTTCCTTCGATTTGAACCCCTTCCCCCACGTGCTTCCCGTCATTTGGGACCTGTTGACGTGTTCACCGTCCCATGTTTTCGTGAAGGCCTTGCACCAAAGTATATCTGACATGTCTTGCGTTCATGATGACCCAATAACATCAATGACCCCCCTGCTGCTCCCGGTGGCTAGTGGGTGTCGTGTCGATACCTCCCCAGAAGCACCTGGTCTTTGAAACATGATGTTTCCCGAGATCCTTGAAGTCTGCGGATGAGGCTCCGTGGATCGCTTTGTGGGTCCTTTCCCGATCCTTCGTACGCCGAGAACCCTTTCCCCATCCTCTGGATGATTCCCCCACAAGTCATTGCAATCGATATTTGCATTCCTGATGCAGGGATCTTATGTGCGTAACCACGTTCCCGGGTCAGTCCGTTCATGTTTCTACCTTGTGCCGATTTCGGCCTTGGGACTGGTGAAAGTACCGATACCTTTTTGTTAAGAACGGCAGCCACCAACAAAAATTTTTCTTCAAGTCGCAAGGCTTTGGAACAACTCGGTTTTAGTGTGCGTACGCACTATAGTACTATCAGCACGGCAAAGAGAAAGAATATTATGCGCAATTTGGAGGCCTTGCAAATGCGCATTTACGTCGTTATTTGGAATTGGAATCTATTGTTGACGTCGTCAAAATAAAGTTGAGGATCCGATCTGCGGTTCTTAATTTTGAGGCTCAAATAGAGTCAAGAATTCTGCCCTCGCTGTGCTTCGCCATGTATACAGCGAAGGCTTATATAATGAGCTCATGCGGCATGGGGTTCGGATTTGTTGTGTACAGCCCGTAAAAACAGCCTCCATTATGGGCAGCAGCGCCCTCAGCTCCAAATTTTTGCCACCTCTAACAAAAAAAAGGTCAGCCAAACGTCTTGAAACTGCGAAAGGGGTTGAATATAAGTACTGGAGTAGGTGAAATAGGCCATGGAAGGAATAATTGGTTTTTTTCCTCTCTTGAAGTGATTTTTGGGTTTTGTTTGGGACAAGCGCCGCGTACGAGGTTAGCCTGCTAAGAAAAATGTCCCTTCATAAGCCCCAAGCCTTGCAGCGCTCAAGCTCGCGCTTGGGGTTATCCGAAGTTTGTTATTTTCTACCACAATTCAAAGTTAGTAACGCAGAATCGTCCTTTTATATATGCTCGCGATTGAAAGGCTAATACTTAGAATAGGCAGGCAATTGAAACAGATGTTTCTGATTGAAATTTCGGGAAAGGGACCGTTAAAAAATCTTTTTTTTGGCCGGTTTCGCTCTAAGATCGATCGAGGTTTGACTTCGTCGGCCTGGCGCAAACCGCGGGATAGCATCTTCTCGGCTGGTCAAGGCATGCAGGAACATGGCCAATGGTGGAATTGAGCTAGCGGCAAATCTGGCCTAGCCTGCGATTTTGGTCGTTTGTTACCTGGGTTGAGTGAGCTCTGCGACGACCAATGCAGGTACAGCGTTCTCACATGGGATTCTCCATGCAATCGTCATTGTCACGATACTTCGTACGATATATATATCGGCAGGCTGGCCCATAGAAATCTCTCGCACCGTGCCCGAATATGTAGCGAAAACAAGGTGCTCGGTTGAACGGGATGCCCAATGGATTAATCTTGTAGTCGGGCAGTGCAAATTGTGTCGGCGTGCGTGGGGCGACCGAGCTTGAAGGCAGATACTGCGGCTGTTTCCGACCTAAACGGCGACTCGCTCGAGGAAGATTACAAACACAACGAATGTTCGAAACATCGAACCGGAAAAGAACGAGTTCGGCGAGAAAACGGATTTCTCTGGTGAATACTTAAGTATATATATCCGAATCTAGGGCAATATAATGCGATATGGTCAGCAGGTTTCGGAGTGTATCTGATTCTCCCTGAGTCGCTTCTCTTGGACTGGATTGGTTGGTGCTCTAAAACAGGGCGGTGCTGACGTGACGCGGTGCCGATGAAGAGGTCCACGCGCTGAACCATTGGACCGATGAACCACTCAACCCAAGCTGAAGCTGACGAAGCATTGGAAGGCGAGGTTGCCCAGTATTTAATATACTAGCATACATACTTCTTAAGTATTTCTTATTTCTATTCGCCAGGGCAAGGAATGCTGACAACACAACCTTGTTAACAAAGCTTGCAGTCGAGGTACCTGCAGTTAGCAGTTTGCGAGCTGGATCGTTGCGAGACCAAGCTGGATTGCGAGAGTATATTGCTACTTGGGTACACTAATAGTGGTTGGAAGAAAGTTGACTTGGACTAACCAATGATCCCCTTAGTGTTCTTATATGTTCCCAAGTTATTCGCCTAGCTGGAAGGATCACAACTGATGGCAAGGTGCATGTGTGACTCTCGAGCTCTCGTCACACGTGCCCACTATAGTGCCCGAATCGAGTTCTCATGCATGAGGCGGTGTGTCCAAAGCGGAATCGATACGTATCCCACATTTCCATCATTTTCAAGACAACCGACCCAGCTGTGCCTTGTTTCCACATATATATGGACATGTAGCTCTTTGGCGTCCCCGTCTACCGATCATTATTAATATGCTGTTTTTACTCTCTCTCTTTCTCTTTTTGCAGATACAACAAGATGTTCATTTTGATTTTAGAGTTTTATAGACTAACAATACAAATTATTGAACCTTAAGAATTTCGGTACAAGAGGAGCATCAAAAGATCGCCGTTAAGGCTAAGCTAAGGCCCGGATTCCCCATGTAGCCAATAATACCAATTCTCGCCATAAACACCACGCGAGAATTGGTATATATATATATATATATATGCAAATCCTACACAAGCACAGAAACAAAACAAGATCAACGCCGATAAACCACCATAAGAAGGACCTCCGATCAAATATAATATTTTAGCGGCAGCTGGACACCTTTACTTATAAGATGACACAACTGCAACCACGAGTGGGCTCCTCCTCGTCGGGGAGCTCTTGATATGCCATACGCCTGATCTGGCTAGGGTGAATGTAATTTGGAGGTCCTTGAACCTGACCGCGAATGCTGCCGAATGGCGTCGAGGCATTCGACAACAGTGGAGTTTGACTGGCAGATGTAATGAATGGACTGCCAGTCCTGTATGGGGTCCCGGGGGTGCTGGACCATTGCAAGGACTGGGTAGAATATTGTGCACCCGTGGTCAAGCCGATAGTCGAGGTGCTCGCAGGTGCTGAACCCTGGGGGTAAGGTAAGAATGGATTATTTGGTGCTAAGAAACCGGCTCTGTTACCGACAGCGGTAGGAGTAAGGATGCTCGCGGACGACTGGCCCTGGGCCATGGACAAGTATGGGCTATTGGATTGCCAACCGTATTTATTGCCGGTAGAGGTAGGATAGTAAGACATGATGAATATATATGCTTAGGTATATATAATTCTTATACAGATTGGTTTGTTATGAGATTTTTGATATTTAGGAAGTGAAATTCGAACAGAGATTTGAAATTATTGATAGGTGAATATTTCGAGAAGAAAGAAGGAACGCTCTGCTCGAAGGTTGGGGGGGGGGGGGGCAGGAAATTTATACCTGGTAATGTCGATGATCACTTGGATTTATTGAAGTTTGTAGAGTAGCAGTATATATTTCTTAGTGATCATCCTCATCTTCAATTGCAAGGACGTATCCCGAGATATTCAAGCGGATAAACCAACTCTTCGCCTATATATTTTAATGCAAAAGATTCGCAGATTCGCACATGTTATCGATAGTTTTGTTTTATAAAATCAAAGATCTAATTGAATAAAGGCTTATTTCCTCTTGAATAATATTTTTGAAATGTACTGAAGCTGTTGATTTTTCTTTTCTTTTCTTTTCTTTTCTTCTCTTTTTTTTTGAGGTATGTATGCTCGGAAAACATACGTGAAGTAATGTAAACATAATAACATAGAATTCCGGAAGAATCCAGACCCGGATACGTGACTAGCCTGATGAAAGACATCTCATTTACTATCTATGACACAGGAACGTTGAAATAGATCGATAATGCAAAAATCTAGTTTCGGTGAATAAAAATACATTATATTTTAAAAAGGATACTGATATCGGAAACCAAGAGTTGAAGGCTTATATTAAATCAAGATATAATATCCTGGTGTAATCTATAAATCTCGGAGGCTCTTGGCAGACATGAACTTATTTGTTTGCACACGAAAAGCACTTCCTGAATGATCTGACATATTCTATGGACCTAGCGAAGGAAGCCACCAGAATAGTAAGAAACTCATGGGCCGTCTACCACTTCCTTCGAAATTTCGAGATATATGATACTATTCCGCAGCTATTTATATAAATTCACCACCGCCCAGGGTATCACCTATGTGCATGTTTTTAAGCAACCTCTCTATCGACCGAATCTAGATCAAAACGCTCGATCAATAGTCCTCATCCATCATGGTGCTTCCGTAGTATGCGCTCCATCAGATTGGGCGTCGTTACATGATCTCTAGTACTGGAGTGTCTTTGCAGCAAACCTCATTTTCATATATGCAAAAAACTACTGCCACATGCACCTTTTGTCTTTACGTAGTCGACACTTTTCACAATATCCGAAGCATCAGCTTGCGCTTGTTACAGATGTTGTACAGGTGATGAAAGACGGAAGTCCAATTTTCCAACCTCGTGCCTATGACATACTCCCAGATCTCCCAAATATCAACTGCTCAGATTTAAAGAACCAAGTATTCACTCACCCTTCTGTTGCGAAGAATCCATTGCATTCCTACAAAATGCTGGAACAAAGAGGCGATTTGATTTATAATAGAGAGGCAATTATCTACATCATGGACAAATATCAAAGTGTTCCATTCGGTGAGCTGCAGGTAAGCTAGCTATAGCTCCAACTCCATACTTCAACAACTTGTGAATAAATCGGCCCTGGTCGCTAAATCTTTTTTGATTGTATCACGAAAGTATATTCGGCAAAGAATTCTCTCTAATCGTCAACTAGCTTGTTTCTCGAAAGCTTTCGGTTTGAATACAAAAATCAGGTTCCGAGGTTCAAGCATGAGCCCTAAGGTACTTGCTGATGTCTTAGAGGCTTATATAGGCGCTCTGCAAATTGAGAGAGGCGACAAATTGGTTTCACTATGGATCTGCGAATTGGTGAAGCCAGCCATTCCTTTTTACAGGAACCAATTCAAGAAGTCTAAATCCAGGTGACGGAAGCAATATCCAAATTCAGAGCCCCTAGATGGGCCTGCGGTAGTGCGATTATCAGGGAACTAAATAGAGTGCACGGGATGCGTTGGGAATTTTCCTATCTGACATAGAAAATAAATATCGATCGGATTTATGTCTCGAAGCTGCGGATTTATCGGTGGTAGGAAAGCATGTTAAACTACATCTGGTAATTTCTTTTCAGAGGGCCTTTTTTGGATATTAATCAAGTTTCTGTTATAAAACTTCAATTCTTTTAACTTTGGGTATTTTGAAAATTTGAGCAACGACCTGTCGCGACCAACGATCTTTTCCAAATATTTGATAAGGAATCCAAACTGGAAACGGCTCAAAACTGCCATAGAAACTCCTAACAATATAAGACCCAAAGGAAGATCGCTAAATTCTCCTAAATGCCCTGTTGATTCTAACTGATTCTTTCGAAAAAGTTGTCCCCTGTATTGTCCAACGGAGACGGTTCATTTGGTATTGGCTTATTCAAAAACTTGCACAGAGGTTACCAACTTACGAAGTACGTGGAGTGAGTTTAGAATTGATAATGTAGACCTCTTGATTCTTATTAATCTTTTATTATCCCATAAATAGATGGGGATTAAATATAATAAAGGAGGACTGTCTTTCCATCTTCCACAAAGCTCATACCTAGTTATTCGCCGAACGTATCTCACATCTTTATTACACCGTAGCTAGGGTATCCCTAGTAACTAACTATTAACATCCAAGAAGAAAAGAAAGAAGAGGAGCAAATATTATATATATGATAGATTTATTGGGATTTTTCAATTTGTCTATCCTCTATTGCTTTCATATCTTTCAAGACATTCGCCGTCAATTTCTTAAACATTGTGGGTGGTGTCCATACGAAGGCTAATTCTTGAATAGCTTGCAACCACCACGGCGATAAAACTGGCCATGGGCTACCCATCCTGTTTAGAATTGCTTTAGCTATTGTCTTCGTATCCGGTAAGTAAGATCCGCTCGCGTAAACGAAGCCAGGGGTGCCGGCAACACTCCCTGGTGTCACCGCCATAACCTTTATATCTCGACCCGTAGCGTACATCTCCGTGTTCAAGGCAATGGAAAGGCTGTTGATGTATCCCTTAGCGCCAGAGTATAGTTGTACCCAAGGCAGTCCAAAACATGAACTGGAGCTGATGTTGATGATGATTCCGGGTTCGGACATTCGAGGTAAAATGATCCTGGTTAGTTGGGTAGCAAAGCGACCATTGAGGCTGAATAATCGATCCACTTCCTCGCTCGTTCTCTCTTCTAGAGTGGCATAAACTCTTCTCGCAGCGGTACTAATTCCTCCGATATTGTTGATTAAAATGGTGATCTTGATATCTCCGAGTGCCTTGTTGACTGGGTCGTCGAGGCTAAGGGTGTAATCGCAACCATCTAGAGCTAAAGTACGAGTCTTAATCTTGTACTCTGCCTCGAGATCTGATGCGACTTTTGCGATCTTCGAAGGGGTTCGCCCGTGAATAACAATGTTGAAGCCTTTGCTAGCTAGTTCAATAGCCAGAGCCTTGCCAATTCCATCTGATGACCCGGTTATTAGAGCCCATGGTGCTTCGCCCTTAGGAGATTTGACGGCTCGGTATCGATAAAGTGTAGAGGGTTTAAGGAAGTACTGGTATACGAACTCCAGTACTTTCAAGGAGAAATAGGAAATTGTTACAGCGCCGGTAGCGGTGAGAAGGTGTATTGGCTGCAGGTCTTTAAACAAAATATTGAAATGAGGGATTGGATCGCGTAAAATTTGAGAAAGCATATTAAAATTAGAATATCTTATGCAATCCCGTTCTTGTTATGGAGCCTCAAGTGTACGTGTCTTGGTTGTGGCAGACTATATATTTGATAGCATCTTTCCACAAGGATGAAGTCATTTTATACTTTAACCTCGTACGACCCAAAATCATGAAATGCCTCCGGCTCCGAAAGCTTTTGAGTTTGCAACTTTAGTCGCGCTCGAAAATGAAAAGACCTTTTGGAGCTAAGGCGCGTGACGGGCCCGCGGGCCCCGCAAAAATGGATGTTTTCGGGATTGGGTCCAAGCTCTGGGTCCCTAATTATTGATGCACTTCGGATTTCGCACGAATTTCGAATAATTCGGTAGTCAAATCTTCTCCGCGAGTTCTGAAAGATTTAAAATCCTCTAGGCCTCTTCGAATCGTTTTGTGAGATTAAGAGGATACGTGTGCAATAGGGGTTTGAACCAGAAGACCCAGATTTGCAAATAAGCAGCCGAAAGATATATACACCATCGCGTACCCGGGCCCGGTAGCTTAGTGCTAAACAGAACTAATGCCGGCCGGCGACGCGATGTAGCTACTTATGTAGTAGGTGCTTTCTTCCTTTTAAATTTGACTTCACACCTTGCAACTCGTATCAACACACAACACTTTTAGGAGTTGGGAGATATGGAAGGCCGCACCTGGGATTGGCCAAATATTGGGCGAAATATTTGAAATAATAACCTTTAGTTAACTTCAACAAGGTCTGCCTACGTGCTCCTATTTTGAAGAACATTACTTGCGCCACAAACTTTAAGAAATCTCATGACAAATACAAAGTTTATAATATTACAGGCCTAATACAGCTGCGTCAAGAATGAAACCCAGAATTCGGTCGCATGTTTCGAACTTTTCTCGTATTCAAGCCTCGTGTAGATAACGAGATGTTGCATGTCATCTAGAATGAAAACTTCTCTCCTAACATCTCTTCTGAAATCCCCCAAAGACGATTGGCATCTTCCATACTAGTCGCATGAGGCCACGCGGCCTTTATTCTACAGTCGTTGAAGTAACTTCCGTTCTTGTCTACGATGAGATAGATTTTTGCGTGTTAGCAAATGACAGAATTTTGATAAATGATATCAAGGATTCATATAATATTTGCACTATCTGGGTATAAGAAAAAGGTTCACATACCAACAATCAACGGACTGAAGGCAGCTAAGATTTGAGTGCTCACGCCCTGGTTCAAGCCTTTCACTTCGGGTACCTCATTTTGTTCTTGTAGTGTTTTTTTTGGCACGAGCGATTGATGGCCAATTAGTTAAATTGAATCGATGAGAAATATACGTAATTCGACTTTAGACTCACCCCATAAATCATACTTGCGCTCTTTAGGAGCCAGGTGGCTCCTAAGATTTGTGCAGATGACTAGATCGATGTTCACAATTGTACAAGTTTGTTAGATATTTCACATACAGGGTTTAGATTTATAGACTCCAGCTAGATGCCCAGCTACTCACTTCCAGGGTGGACGCTGTAGGAGAGAATATTCTTGGGTTTGAGTCGCTCTGCTAGAGTAAGCGAATAGAGGATCTATTCGATAAAGTCAGCAACACGGTCAAAAAAGAATGGAGAGAATGAATAGAAGAACTGACAAGGGCAGTTTTTGACTGTCCGTAGGCTGTATATCTTTCATATGTTTCACCGTCCTAAATATTTGTCAATGACCAGATCCAAAAACCAATCCATTGCAAAGTTTACGGCTTGGAACATGTGATTACCGAGAAATTAATATCGTCCCATCTAATGGGACTTCTCCAATGAGCTGCGCTCGAGACGTTGACAATCCTTCCACCACTCGAGACCTTGTCGGCTTTCAATAATAAATTGGTGAATAAGAAATGTGACAAGTAATTAACGCAAAATTGTTGCTCAAAACCGTCCTCAGTTTTGCCGTAAGGAGTAGCCATAATACCAGCGCAGTTGATAACCACATCGATGGTGATGTCTTTCTCTGAGATGAGATCCTCAGCAGCCCTACGAACTGATGATAGAGAGGCGAGGTCCATCAAGACACTCTTAGTGGGCACTCCCATATTGCGAACTTGATGGGCGATTGGTGCAATCCTATCTTCAGATCTGGCATGGAGAAGTAAGAGCTTTGGCTGAGCTTTTGAGAGCGCAACTGCAGTTTCTCCTCCAAGATTGCGAAAGGCCACTCCAGTAATGAGAACTAGTTTTTTTTTTAGAAAAAAAAAAGCACAAAAAAATAAAATTGTCAGCAGATTAGAATATAAAATAAGGTTAAAAACAGCAGAATGCGTACCAGTTTTACCCTTGATGAGGTCAGCAAGTTCTTTAACGACCTTATCGCCGGTAACTTCCCATTCGAAATTATGTTCCATATCTACTAAACAATCACAAGAACTGTGATTTTAGACTCGAATTCGAAAATTTGAAAACGAGAATACGATCGAACTATCCCCGAATTCGCAGGCTCTTTTGGGAAGATTGGTCAATTGAATTAAATCTGTGTGAGAAAAGTAGCTGATATATTTTTTTAAATACATATATTGCCTTCTACCATTTTCAACTCTTAAAGCCTTTTATAATTGAATTTCTGGTGACTGTCGGGTTAGTATATCCAGCATCAGGTTCTGGCGTATAACAGGCCAGGATGGCAGGTGGTCTACGGGGCAAGCGTATAGCTGGTGTGGGGATAACCCGCTTGATTCTTCAAAATCTGTCAACCTCATTGGATTCTCTTATTAATATACTTTAAGCTTTAAAAGAGGCATGTATTGTATTCCTAATTAGGATAGCATGTGCACAATTCATTGTGTCAGTATTTGTGTTCCCATAAGCTGACTTCCCGTCGGCAACCTCATCGAACGTGGATCGGGGGGGGTTTTTTTTTTGTGCAAGAGGTGGATTTAACAGCATTGCTTCCGAAGTACTAGTCTAACTTTAGCTCCACTTTATAATTATTAATTCGATCTCTACTCATCAAAAGTTAGTCGCGGAAATTAATAGCATCTCGGACAACGAACATGTGCAACGGTGATTCAAGTTTCTGTTCTCAACAAATTTGGGTGTAAGGAGCATTTATGATAGTGAGATGCATTAGTCGTAATTTATAGAGCTGATCCATGGAATCTAATTATGCTGGGATAAAGATACATTTTCGAATGGAAGCGGAGAAAGGACAATCTCCGAATCTTCGCGAGACTACTATAGACATCTAGGAGGAATAGCCATTCTGGACGTGCGACTGATATATGAAAAACCGGGGTTTGCCAAATATAACTGCTCGTGTGGCTCTGCATTAGATCCCGTTCCTAAATAGGAAATCTGTGGCTAGTAGAAGATGGCGGAGAAAGATGTTTAGTCAGTCTCGGCACTGACGTTGTATTTTGGCCAATAACAACACATATCATGGTCGGGTGTCATCGTTGCGAGCTTCCACGCGGTTCGAAAATTATTAACAGAGGTAGAAATTTTTTATCGAACTCCATAACGAATGTATTAGATTCTTCCCAAGAGCCCAAAATAAACTCTGCCGACTAGAGTGAGCGATGTATCGATACTCGTCATTTAAATGGCTCGAGCCCTCTATAAGCCTAGCTCACCATGCATGGTACCAGGACAAGGTGTCCACTGAAGCCAATATCTGTATTTGGTACCCTGGTATGTCTCTCGGTTTTGTGGAAGAGTAATATCGCGTCGAGCTACCCTTGTCATAGAAGCTCAGCGTCCTCATACCTAACATCTGTCTTTAGAACTTGTATCCATGTCTGAAGCTAGCTACCCATGCAATCCTAGTTGACCGGGATAACAGGATCGCGTCGAAGCTTAAAGCTGAAGAAATTTCTTTCTCCACCTAGCTTTCAGGAAACAGGGCCAATACATTGCCTCACTTCATGCTGCAAGTGAAGAAAATACCGCTGAACGCGAAATGTCTCGATCCTGGGCTGCCGGAACCTGTTGAGAGTGTTTCACGATCGGATTTCGACCTGGCATTTTGTAGTTGAATGAAATATCATACCGAACAGCCAAGCTATCGGACCAAAGCAGGATCTTTTGTTTTACAATTTCTATTGGGCAGAGACATTCGCGCCTGCAGCCTGTACACAAAGTTGTTTTCTTGAGTCAGATCAAAGGGCGTGTGATATTTGCCACCATGCATGTTTCATATAGCACGACAGACATACGAGCTACGTTTCTTGATATCCAGTAACTTTGACTAACACGCGTCGATTTATGTTGCTCTGTAATTCTATTGAAATTTTTTTTCCAGTGTTTTTCAAGCAAAAAAGATCGAGCAATAGCTAGCTATTGTTATGAATCTTCTCGTACGAGCTCGTCGAGGTACCATTGCTTTGTACTTGTATGAGGTGGCCTCAAACTTAGGAGCATCCTATAGGTTATTTCCTCGGTCAGATTTTCCGTCGAAGCTTTAATGGAAACAACCAGGAAGTTCATCTTTAATTATGTGCACGGATATAAACTGGTATTTTCTTTCCGAAAATGGACCGTATGGTAACAGCGAGAAATCCGATAGCACGCGATAACTAGAGACTAGGCGCTAAGAAAGGATACGAAAATATGATATTGGCGGTTTCAGCAGTTAGATTAGTATACACTTTATTCTAATCTGGGGTGCACGCACTTTGCTCTACCCTTAGTCCAGATTTGAGGCATTATCGGTCGTTTAATATTCATACCTTGCATCGACTCCGCGGTCGATCGAGTATATGCCTCAGAACGCAAGGCCCCTGTAATTTTCCACTTGATTTTCAGATATAAATTATCTTGGCCGGAATTTCGGAAATCGGTTACTGCAAAGCTTTTGGTATATCTTTTTATTAACCGTTATCCGCGTTAACGCAGGTAGCCGTATCTAGGCTAGGTTTTGCAACAAGTTAGCCGGCGAAAAACCAGATGTTTATTAGTATTGGTTATTCATTGACCGAATCATAACCTGCAACCAACGCGATCGAAGAGTCTACGAATGCATCGAGTTTAGAACTAGAATTATGTCATATCATTGATAAATCGTGGTGGTCAATACACGCCGTAGTATGAACACAAGCAATAGGGCGTTCCCCGAGCCGAGATCTTAAGATGAGCACGCCATCCGGTTGCAGACGCCGTCCGGTCGTCCGCTATACCGGGAACCGGCTTGAGCCGACACTCCTGACTGATCAACGGATCGTTTTTCGTCCGCCCGACGGAGGGTTTCAGACCTCAGTATTGGGAATGTCAAAGGCTTAGAACCCACGATGTTTCATCCCGCATACCCGAACTAATCAGGCAACTAAAAGCAGATTTTACGAAATCCGGCATCATGCTAAATAGCTAAAACGCGGAATTTCCTAATGGGTTCTCTAACTCGTGGGGATCTTGATTCGGGCGGGGGCATTATTTATTTTGCTGGCATTCTGCATGCACATGCAAAGCAACAATGTGCTGTCTTGAATAATAAAGCAATGACTAAGAAATAAATTTACGATTACTGTGAAAGGATTTTAGGCCCTTGAGGAGCTCAGTACGTTGCCAAGCTCACCACATCGTCGATGTCCATCAAATGGTTCCGTATAATCAAGAGCTAAGGCCGATATTCGCGTTGTGCAAGTAAATATATATGCGATGTTGCACCCGTTGGATACTCACGCTTCGCTTCACTGATGCCCTAATATATAAGCCTTGGCCGATCCTTATTCTAGGGTCACAATAGTTTGTCTTTGTAGCACTCAATTAATTCTCGACCTGGTGACGTGACGGCAGCGTTGTATGAGAGTTAAAAAGTACCGGTACATGTGCAATGTATATACTTCCGCGGTGATTTCGTTTGCAAGTTGCCCCTGGGCTCCGGCTGCAGGCTGTGGAGCTTGGTACGCTAGGAATTTATGCAACTTTTTTCTTTTTCTCGCGTTTTCGCAGCGTCGCGTTCTGCAATTCTGAGACGCAAGGCCCGTACTTTTAACGAATGCTGATTGGTTAACTCGACCCGTCATGCGCAAGAACAGGACCTTTTCAAGACGAGACTAAAGGGGGATCCTTCACGAGTTGACGGGCGCTAGTGTGTTTGCTACTCTAATTATTCTAACCTTGCAAGAGCATCGATGCGTATCCTTGAGCACATGTTTTTAACTAGTAGTTACAACTCGATATATAATATAGTTACAAGCAGGGCTTTCCCTCCCCGCTTTCGGAGACTTGTTCGATCATACTTTTCTCTTAAGCTCGAACCCGAAGAGTTTAAAATCTTAATAAGGGTACGCTATCTTGTAAACAGCCGTCATAGCTTGAGCTTGGTCAGAATCGATCTTGCTTTTCGCGCTCTGGAACCATCAAGCCAATCCATCCGCGTTATTTTTGAACCTTGCACAACTGATTTCCATCCGTCTGAGCGAGACCAGTTTGACAAAAGATTTATCAATTTGTGCTCTGCAAACTGATTGTCTCACGGATAAGCCCGTCTCCGTTCGGTTCTTTGCTTCTTGACCAACGTAACTGCGGCATCTGGCCCGATTGCCGCAGGATTCTCGCTAATTATTATTTGGAGTCCATCTATTTTCTCCGAGCTAGCATGATCATATTTTCTTGGTATCCAATTAATGTTCAATACCCGAGAATCTGTGCAACGTAGTCTGAGTTGATTTGAGAATCGAGGGCCGCACATCTACTGCTGAAACTCATGATACGTCGTGCGCCCTTGAATTCATGAATCACAACCGGACTATGTTTCTCGAACTTTTATAAGTTTGGTTTCTCCATATACCCGATCCTCTAGTCTGGGGGCGCACGTACCGATCCTCTACAAAAATCGATGTCATGGCAAGCTATAATTTGTTGCTAGTATACCAGCAGTTTGCCATGACTTCTCTGTGTGACTGTACTGCATGACAGCGCATATACATTGCTTGTTATAGGTGGAAAGCTCTGCAAATTCTCCACCTGATTAAAAACTCAACTACTCAGTCCCACAACCCCTTCAAAAGACTTTCAGATCTAATATTTCAGCCGTATACGGAGGGTACACTTTTGCATAACATGCACCAGCGCAGTGAACCATTCGCAACGCATGTGGGGGGCTATCAACCACCATGCTGTAGCACCGGCGCACCACGCTCTTCCATCCACACCAATATTCAAAACATATTTACGCACATAGGCTGAATTTTCGGCTCAAGAAAATCACAGAAGAGTGGGTATAGCAATCCTTTTTATATTATCTGCTTGCATTGTCAAAGAAACATCGGTTTCACAAAGAGAGGAAATCTGCATTGCATATTGGGAAATTAAACACCTCTTCAAGTTTGTATCTTCGCGGAGGGCTGCAGTGATTTTAAAACGAGTTCCATATATCCCTATAAATCAATAATTGGTTCAAGACTCAACACACTCCTCTTTCCAAGAATATTTATCTCAAGGGCTTAGGGCGCGAGCTTATGACCAATCACATGTAATATCATGTTGCTATGGACCGCATTTGCTTGAGCAGCTTTGAGGCGCAGTTTTATAGGGGGGGAGGGGTTGCATGCGTCGATTATTATTGGGGGTATCAGACATGAATCCCGCATATATGATTGTCAGCTGCATCTTATGCCTTCATCCGGTTATTGGGTCGCGTTCTTTTGATGTTGCGTGTTATCTTTGAAATATTCAAAATGGCATCATATCCATCATGTACAGGGCAATCCGCGAGGAATCTAGCCGCGAAATAGGAGATAGTTGAGCAAGTTTGACGGGAACTATGGGCCACGCTGATGGTCTCCTGCAGTGCCTTGGACCGGATCCACAAAATTGGCTAATTCCTGTCTGTGACTGGGTACGAGACCGGTCTATGATACCGATTTCTATCCGAGAATACCCAGCAAGTGGAATACTACTGTCTCAGCGACGCCGGATCTCCTTTCGTTTATCGATATCTTACAAATTAATTAACACGGGGAGACGCGGAAGCTGCTGCCTAGATTTCGAAATTCTACCAATCAACTCACGGTCATGTGAACCGAGACTCCTCTCAGCATATCGAACGTTCATATTTAATTTGAAAATCGACATGGCATGGTAAATTATCAACAAACCTTTTCGATGCAAAGGCCACAGGGTTTTTGCCAAAGCTGCTATGTGAGTGGGACTAGATCTGGCGCCATGACCCAGACAACAACACCACATTTAGATGAATATTCGACCAGGATTATATTACTAGTATCATGCAAAATCGAACCGGCTACGGGCTGTATGCAAGGATGCACCCAGCGATGTGCCTTGCCGTGAATTTTCGTCAAAAATCTTCAAGCCTTGTGTGAAACGAAAACTCAAAGTGATATCATTGGCCCATGTCTATATAGTATATTCGGGAATATTCGAGTAGTCTGATCTGGGATATTCGAGAAACTTGCAGGAACGCAGCTGTCCGCATATACGCATGTCCTCTCCGAGATCCAGCCCGAGTGCACACACTTTTAAATTATTCTCGCAAACACAAAGCATGATAACTGTCTTCTTTCATCATTCTGCTCCTGAAAGGTAATGGAGTTGCATACCTGATCGCCGGGCCTCATCAAACAGGAAACCTTCAAAGTTCTCTCTACATAGCACAGGCCCGCGAAACGGTCAGCGGAATTCCTTTAATATATATTTCACGTGTGTATAACCTACCATGAACTCATGGCATAACAGCGTTTCCTCGTCTCGACCGTTTCACGGAAATGAGTTTGTCTCACAAAACCATATGCCGTGGGTTACACAAAACGGGACGATGCCTTCATTGCTTTCGCCTATGCATGGTTTGTCCTTGTTCTCAAGGTCTCCTATCCCGAGCAGGATATTTGACCTCATAAATACCAAATTATTTGATAATCTCCTGGTGATCAAGTTTTGGTCTCGGGGTGCTACGGACGTATACTCAACCCTGCGTTGAGGACCTCGAGGGCTAGAATCCGGTTCCCGCCCTTGCTTGCCTTGTTTTGGGGCCACCGAAGAATGTGATAGTGCGTTATGCAAGCCTTGATTCCAACAAGTTACTCAGCATTAGTCTGGGTATTCAGCATGTATATAAACTTTCAATCTGCAAGTACTCGAGGATCGAATCGTAGTCTGGGGGACGCAACACCTGCACAACGCGAGAATCGAGGAGTACTCGAAGTTGTTAATACCAATTTTAAATTAAACACCAAATCTGTCAATTTGGCTTTCTGCCGTCCGGCCGTCTCTTTGGTGACATTCTTTGAGTTCGCGCAAACTAGCTATTCGTGGCTTAGTCGTATAAATTTTTATTAAAAGTATCGATACATTTTGAATCCAGAATGTAAAGAAAGAAAAAAAAACGGGCTGTACTTACTCTATATAGGAATAGACTAAGCTAGAGCGTCTTGAGAGAAACGGAGGGGTAATGTATACGTGGAGAATTATGATATCTTGAAAGATCTTGTGAGTGCCTACATATATAGAATTATTGCGTTTCAGCCTCAGAAAGGAGCTTTTCTCGATTAGGCGATATACCATACTAGTCTCAGGTTGTTATGTTTTACCGTTAGTATCGCTCCGCATGTATAAACTTTTCGAATTTCCATCCTCTCAGCCTCGCGAGATGCCCTTCGAACTTCCAACATTGACGGCGCATGTAACGCATGCACTAAGGTACAGGGCCAGAGATACACAATCCGCGGCCCGATGATGGATTAATTTTAGAACAGCACCGGTAGATCGAACGTCTTTATTTACATATGATTGACGAATCGAACGGCAAAAGGATGTCGTTATCGATATCCTTTGATCTCGTAACATCTATCATATGCTAAAAATGTCGGATCATTGCCAGTAACTATACGCTCGATGATCAGCTGAAAAGCCTCGACCCCACTATCAAAAATTTCTCTACACAGCCTTGCGGCCTTGTACGTATGCCGCCAGGTATCAACGATCTGAGAACTTTCAACATAGCAAAGAAGTGCAAAATTTAAACAGTATACAGAAGAATGATCATACGCGTACTCTGATAACCAATGTACAACCATAGCTATAGCCTTTTGCGGGACTAGGACGGCTTATCTGGCCTGCGAGACAAAGCTATAGCTATGATATCCGGATATCCGTTGTCTGAGAAAATCCAAAACTGAAAATTGAATAGAGCGATCCTCGAAGCGCTGCATCCTGTAAAAAAAACCGGCAACATAACATGATACGAATGATCCACCAATCACACCCGCAATCCTCCAAACCTCCATAGCCTCGCTCCTGCGGGGTCATTAATTATAATATAATATTCAAACATATGGTCGTCGTCAAGTAGACGTATTCCAAGAAAGATTTCAAGTGCAGGTGCGGGGCTGTTGTCCCTTGTGTTTCATTGGTCCCCATGGATAATATAATTCGATAAACCATGCCCGAGAATGATTCAGGATTCATGCACTATGCGCTCGCCATGCGTTCGAACCGAGGACTCGACTCAGCGTACGACACATACTTGAAAAGCGGGGTTTTCTTATCGGTATGATATCAAACGTGTACCATTTTGGCTCTCCTAGCTTCCATCCTGATCCTGGTGGATTATACGGTTTTGGAGACGTATGGCGGGGCTGTCGACTGGAGGATTAATACCTATACCTCTATACCTCTACATCTCAACCATGGATGAAGTGTGTTTTGGAGGATTGACTAGCCAAAATCTGGAATTTTTCCGGCGAATTTTGGATTAAATCAATCGCTGGGGACTGTAAATATCAGCAACACAATATAAACCAAGTATTTCCCTCCATACATTCTTTCTGGCGGGAAATTCCATATATGCTAGAAAAGACAACGTAAACTATCACGTGACAAATTGCGTTTCAAGCCAGCAACTGGCGGTTTGTGAGACCTATCCTAACTTTCCAAATTTGATGAACCGTCTCTATCACGTGGGATTGATTCGACTTTTCAGCTCTGTGAGGGTATACTGCTGTGCTGTGCCGTTATAACTTTTTGCGAACCCTACTACGTGACCATATCCCTTTCAAACAGTATCAAATATCTGGGAAATTCAAATCTTTCATACCATAATCAAACATATATTTTTTTCCTAACGAAATAATATCCAAATAATATCCAAAAACTAGTTTTCTGTACGAGTACGTCTATAAAAGTCAAAACAAAACAAACAAAAAATACAGAAAGAAAAAACTAAAAACCGAAATCTAGATATCTTTGTAAGAATATTCGCCCGAAACGCCGACTCCAAAAATTCGCCAAATCATAAATAATAACCAAAAACAAAAAAGGTATAGTGGTGATGAAACAAAAGAAATTGAAGGATGGGGGGGCCCGGAGACCTAGTAGCGATCGATCCAGAGGGGTATATATATATATATAAAGTATTAAGTGTCGAGTGGCCATTACTCGCTAGTGGCATGGAGAAGGAGATCCTAGGTTATATCTTTTTTCGATGTGTATTTATGTATTTTGTATCCTAATGTTATTTTTCGTCCTGTCCATCCAGTGGAAGTAATTTTCCTAGCGTACATGGTCCAATCCGGAAAGTAGAATATGTGTGTATAGAAAGGCCCGGGAAATCGGGTACAATCAAGTCGAGGCATAGTCAGGAATGTATTTCGGAAGCTGTATGAATTCGACCCATTTATGTTCCTCCTACTCCCCCTTATTCTTGTCGATATTTCCACTAGGCATCCTGTTATTCGTGATCCAGAGTGGTACGTGTATATCTTTCATCCACGGAGCCGGTGTTCGCTGATTCATAGTTGCAATCTCAGGGCGCGCAATTTGTGGCCGTTGTTTATGTCTAGTGTTAAGGATGTGTGATACCAAGGCTTGCTCCCGGATCAAAGATCGCGGGGTATTTTCAACGCTTAATCGAAAACCTGGAAACAAGGCTCAAGTTAAGTTTAGCTCGCTAAATTCAAATTTGGCTGCCGTTGTCTTTCCATGTGAGCTCTAGCCTTGCGCTTCTTCATCGACATGTCTTCTCGTCGAAGAATACTAGCCGCAGAGCTTTCATCGCCAGCAGCTTCTCGCACGGCCTTGTACACACGATCCTGGTCAAGCTTTGGATTCTTCACCATGAGTGCGAGGTAAGTATCGGCAATCTTGCGTTGAGTCGCTTCGTCTGGTGGAGTGATGTATTTGATCCATTGTTTCGTGCCAACCGATGCTACACCGCGAGTGATAGCCTTGACTCTCATAACTGCGTCATCGGTGATCAAGACTACCGGTCGAATGTCGGTACCTGATAGGCGGCTTGCCGAAATTAATCCCTGAGATTTTGCGGTCTCGATGATAATGTCATCGAGGTTTTTGCGTCCATCTTCGTTATAATCATCGATAAGCTCGTAAAATTGACCGGAGAGGCTGGTGATGGAAGATCCCTTGGCTGTGAGGATTCGAAGATTTCGCTTATCTTGGAGAGCTTGCGATAGGAGGTTGAGCGCGAGTTGGGAAGTTTCACTAACTTTTCCGTCGTTGCGTTGAAGACCACGAAGCTCAGTGATAACAGAGTAGGGCAGAACGATGGACCACTGGTTGGAGTCGAGCATTTTCTTGAAGGTGTCGAGATGCTTGACGAGACTGTTGGTGTCGACCACAACTGTTGTGCTACCAGGTTTGAAGGACTCCGAGGAGAAGGGGGCGGATTTCTTGACCTGCTTTTCTTCTTCAACTGTGACGGATTGGTTATTCAGCTTCTTCCTTAGGGCTGTTCTCTGCGCGAGAAGCTGGTTGAGCTCGGGGTGGTCAGTTTCATCAGGGCTAGACTCTGCTTCCTCATCCGCAAGGGTAGCTGGGCTCGTTTCCTCCATATCAACGTCAGAGTCGTAGATGACAGAGCTAGGCTCTTGCATATAAGATCGCACGGGGACTTCTTGCAAAAGGCTCTTAAGCTCGGCCGAAACAGAGAAGGAGAATTTGGCGGGATCGTACTTGATCCATGGGCCATAATTAGCGAATTTGACCATAAGCCAAAGCATCTTCTCTTCTCTAACATTACTCATGCTGGGTAGCTCAATGAGTCGCTCATCATCATCGACCTGAATCTTATTAAAGTAGCCAAATGGGAAGTATCTGCGGACGGTCTCAAGACCACGCATCATGTACTCTTCAGGGAGGGGACGGAAGCCTTTCTGAACAACGGGGAAAACATCACTATCATGGATGCGAGTAAGGGTAGCTTCGTCAATCTTGCGCCTCTTGAAAAGGGTGGTCCCGTAGTGTGCCATCTGCTCCCATGGGAATGACTTGACGATCAACGCCATACCTTCTGGATACTGTTTAAGGTAGTCTAGGAAGACGAGCCAAACGTGAATATGAGGCTGGCAGTTAGCGTCAACACCTCTATCGAATGCTAGAGATAAGATATCGAAAGCGAGCTCTTGGGCGTGACCAAGAGATATATCAGACCTAACTTGTGAGTCTAGCTCTGGTGGTTGAACCAAGAGTGCCAACTTTGGGTTATAGCCGTCGATGACTGGACCTGGAGGCAGAGAGTTATCTGGCTCCGCCTTTTGTGACTGGACAACCTTGTAGGCGGCCTCTGCGTCGTTGGTTGCCTTTTGGTTCTCTTTCATGGTGGTGGATAGCTTCATACGGCCGTCTTTGAGATTATATTGGAAAAGGGACGCGATGCCGCAAATAGCAATGTAGGTGCCGGGGATCTTGAATTTTGACTTTGCCGCTGCAATCTTCTTATCGAGAAGATCTAGATAGTCGTCCTTCTTTTCCGTAAAGGCATCTTGATTGACAAAGGTGAAGCAGATGGAATGTAGGAGCACAAAGACGGCATCTGCTGACTGGTCGCCGCCAACATCTTGTTCTTTGAGAGCGGTTGGGTCGAATAGGGTCAAGATGGACTCGCGTGCAGCGGAGAAGGGCTGTGAAACGGCTAAGGCTTTGCAATAAAAGAACAGCTGCTGGAGAATGTTAGGCCTGGCCAAGATGGCGAGGTGATGATAGAGACGGCCGACGTGAGGTTGGCGATCAGTACCTTTAGAGTACCAAAAACGAGAGACGTTCATCCAAACGTCACGATCGCGCGGGTCACCCTCCTCGATAGCCATGCGGTAGCGTCCTAAATCGCCCAGGCACTCAACCCAAGTATCGGCAAATGCAGGGACAGTCTCATAGAGCAAGGCCATCATCGAGTAAGCTAGATAAATGAAAGCCAACATGTGCTCGAAGCTATCGGGCAAACGATGTCTTAAGAGCTCTAAGAAGCTGTGAATACCATGTCGCCACATACGTGCCGGCATAGCGTACTTGGTTGCCAGTTTTCTTAAAGATGGAGCAGCTGAGGGATGTTGGGATGCAAGGAAGAAGTCATGATGCTCGTGCAATAACGTTCGGTGCAGAGCTATGAGAGCTTGCCACTGGTCATTGTTTAAGCGTGGAGCTTCCTTGAGACCCTGAGTACCTGCGGCAGCTTGCTTGGAGTCGACTTCGATACATTTAGCTTCTACCATGACTAGGCCGGCGTAGATACCCTTGACCTCGGCGACTAACTGATCCTGAGAGATAGGACGTGTCTCAGGTTGTAAGATGAGCTCCGGTTGCTGTTCAGGCTCATCCTCATCAGGAGAAGTCTGTCTAGGAGGTGCATTGGAGGAAGCAATGGTGGCGGTAGGGGTGATTGGAGGTGGATGAGAAGTGCTAGAAGGGAGATTTGTATTTCGAACGAGAAGACCAGTAGGCCGAGAAGGAGGAGAGGCAGCGGTAGGAGTCCATTGAGCTGTTGCTTGCTGAGAAGGATGAACAACAGCAGAACGTTGTTGAGTTGTCTTGGGTGAGGGAGGAATAGGTTGAGGTTGAGGTTGAGGTTGGCGTGGGGGCTGGGTAGGTCGAGAAGACGATGAGGCGGCCGGTTTGATAGAGTCAGAGCGAGGGTCATATAACCTCCCCGTGGAAGTATTGTTGTCCCCTCTTCCGGTTCGAGGCGACCTTACAAAGTCGGGATCAACCGGAGCAGCTTCGACCCTGCGACCTTGGCTACCTCCGTTAAATCTTCGTCTGGGAGGCCTAGCGGCAGCTGGAGATGCAGGTGCTGTTTCATCAATTTGCATGATGTCCTCTGCAGGTTGTGCCTGAGGTCCAGACGGGGTGACAGATGACCTGGAGAAGGTACTTGTTAGCGTGGGTTTTTTTTTATACCGCATGTGTGTGTGTGTGTGTGTGTGTGTGTGTGTGTGTGTGTGTGTGTAGTTGCAGGATTGATTTAGATGACAATGATAATAATAAATAGATACGTCTGAGGGGGGGGGGTCGGTTTCCACGCGGAAAGCAGGGCGAAAGACTGTAGCGAAACTGTCGGTGTACTGCCAATGACAATATACTCCAAGAATTCGCCCTCTTTCTTCCACACCCACCCTACCCAGCTCTCCCAGCCGGAGATATGTATATATAACCACCCAATCCTCTTTCGATTCCCCAATGCTTTTAGATTCTCCTAAAAGAAAGCTCTGAGGTTTGCCAGGGACTTGGATTTTTTTTTCTTTTGGGGTTATCGTCCTCTAACCAACTTTTTCTTTTCTGAGAATTTCTGGTCCGTTCTTCGGGTTTTATACCCAGAACACGTGGAATACCAAATAAAGGTATGTATGAACTACGCAATTTGAAATATAGGAAATATCGCTAGCTATATATATATATACTCACTTTTGGTCAGCTATCGACGCCGGAGCAGCAGCCGATTGCTCTGTCATACCGTGTTCCTCCGCCAAATGCTTGGCCAAGTTTGAGCCTGTCCAGCGACAGTGAGAGCACGCGGTTTTCGCTCTCTGATCGCGCCTTAAACCAGTCTGGAATCGGAGAGCGACATCAGGCTGGGACGTGGGACTCAGCGGGCCTTCGTTATTATTGAATTCGGAGGACGAGTTCATCGTTCAAAAGATGATCTCAGGAAATACGGCTTTTCAAAAAAAAAAATATCTGATTAAGATATTATTGCCTCTTTATAAGTAGAGGGTGTGAATTTAAGGATCTAGACATGCTCACATCAAGGTTAGTCATTTATTTTTAATTCTGCTATTATGATGTTCACACAAGGTATCGAACCACGGTGGTTCACCATGTGAACACGTGATCTCGGTTTATTTTATTTTATTCTTTTTTTTTTTTCTCCCTTTGAGTGCGCTAGTGCTTACTTTGATCTGTTTTCTTTATCGTGCCAGGAACGATTTATAATCAATCAGGTATAAAATATCTATCTCCAGCGTGACGATTTCTGGAGTGTAGGAGCTAGATGCTAGAGGAAGCCGTCTTCTTCGATGATGCGCGGTCGGAGATGATATGCGGGGATGTTGGGTGAGGTTCGTCTGTTCTGTGTGGTCAAATAACTTTAAATAGGAATCGTTTACTCCAAGCATAACCTCAGGCAGTCATGTGTGACTGGTTATCTATTCAGCTTTCTTTCCAGGACTCCGTGATGAAGGCTGGGAAAACTTCAGGCAACCTCCTGAATGCGTCGTTCTCTGGGGGGAGGGACAATTACGGGCGGTGACAATGCAAAGATGGCACCGCAGTCGGATAGCGCAATGACTGAGACAAAGCTTATTGAGGCGCAAAAAGGAACGGATGTGGTTTGCACAAGTAGATTGCGTATGCTATAATGGAGGTCTTCGGAAAAAGAGGAAACCGAGAGAGGGGAAGAGAATAGAGAATACAAGATATAAAAATGACAAGGCCAAAAGAGTAAGATTGATGCTGGATATCGCGGCTACTGCGTACTGTGGCTCGGCTGTTGTTGTGTCAAAGAACGGCAGGGAGTTCGCCTTGCTTGTTCAATTGCAGTGGTGGTGGCTTGGCACGGATTTTTGAAAAAGTGACAAGAGTTGAAGTTACCAGAAAGTCATAATTATCAGAACAAGAACTGACAGCATAATAGTAATGATAAAATGATAATAATGGTAATTGAGTATGATTTTTTGGATATACAAGTAGTTTATAAGTAGTTTATAGGATTTTGAGGAGATTCGATAGCCCTTCACGAGAGGCTTGATCCTTCTTTCAGGCAGGAAAATCGTTCGGATGTGATACCCATTATGTATCTAGGTGAGGCAGTCAACATATTAACCAGTCTTGTTATATTCTCAACCGCCAATAGGCCACTTTCGGGCAGGAGAGCAAAGAAAAAGAAAAAAAAGCGCAAGAGGTTCGCGGAAAACGCACAGGCCGACTGGATTCTCGTAGCGGGTTTGGGACAGCGCCCACTTCAAATCAAGGATCAGTTTCCCTTCTCTCTTACATTTCCAAACCATATAAGTACGCAGGAACGCCCCTTCCTCTCCCTGATTGTTTTTTATTCACCGTGGGTTGCGATCCTTAAGGAATCTCTCTCTTTGAACGAGTGAGCTCTTGTGAGAGGGGGGAAATTTAAGTTAAAATGCTCAGAACCACCGACAACACAAAAAAAAAAAAATGAAACGGATGTTTTGGGAGCCTAACAGAGAGCCAGCCGTCAAACTTTGGTCTATTCTATTCGCAGACAGTGCAGTATTCTAATTAGAATCAATTCTATTCAGAATATATATATATATCAACGACGAATGAAAAAAAAAAAACTAATACTTGCCACTTGAATAATTTATGTGGTTGATTGTCGAAATTAAGAGAAACTGGAGAATTTTTTGGTGGCGAGCCCAGCCCGTTTACGGTGTCGGTGGTGGCTATTGTTCTTCCGCCGTCTCGAAATTTTGAAGCCGTCTATATAGGTTATCCTAGTTAGTACTCGGTCCAATGATCCGGTCCCGTCGACTGTTCGGCTGATACAAAATATCCTAGGCGAGATCGATCCCAAGGGGGCCAATTAATTCTTTGCCACTAGCTAGCTTTTAGTGTTCGCGGATTACCAGCCCTTTATAAACAAGGCTGTTCGATAATTAATGTGGGGAGGCTTAAAATCATGTCCGCATACGGCCATACTGCGTTTCTTGTGGGCATTCGCGCTGCTGTGTTCTTTTCTGCTCGCGTTTCCCATTCATCGTATTGGCTATCCCAGAGCTTTGGGATCCGTGCCTGTTAGCTGCTCCCTCCCGGCTAAAATCAGACCGATAATTTCACATATATACTCAAGTACTTAAGTACTTACTTATGTACTTACATACCTAAGTGCGTACATGTAGAGATCGGGTAGAGTTGACTGCGAGGCGAGCAAATTATCTGTGCGATACGATTCGCCTCCCCTTGCCCCGGTCACGTGGGCGTGGAAGAGATGGAAGCCCCAACCACCCTTCTAGCTCGTTCCGGGCATCGCAAGCGAAAAGCTGAGCTCCATCCGCCGTGTCTCAAAAACCTCCTGGTTTTTTCAAGCTTTTTGCATTTCGATCTTTTTTTTTTGTGCCCTGCTAACTACGTCTTTCATCTTAATAATACCTCATCGTTTGTTTTTGGTGCTGCTGCGAGATAGATACGTAGAGGAGGAGGATTTTCCGAATTCAAATATATACACACTTACTTAGTCTCTTAATCCCGGGCAGCCTTGTAAATAATAGCATCCTATCATCACCCCGTTCGGAACTCTTCGAAACCTGCTTGCTGCTGCTGCTGCTGCAGGAGCCCATCCTCCGATCCCTCTCGTCTCTGTTCAGCATCTGTGCCTCGTTCGTCTCGTCTCGTCACCCCCGACCAGCTGTACTGTACCACCACCACCACCACCACGTACCTGCCACCCCCATCCAATCCCGTTTCTCCTTTTTCCCTTCGCTTGCCAGGAGGACCTGCATCACCCTCACCTTTTGCATTCCTACAAAGCCATTTATTTGTACGTTTTGTTGGGTCATAGAATGTCTTCAAAGACTTACTCTCCCAGACGGACCGACCCTACTATCGCATCCGCCCTCAAGGCCAACACTGTATCGCCAGGGTCTGCCCGTAACAGCCGTAGACCGGCTCTAATACCCGCGGCAGCGTTTAATGCATTGGAATCCACTTCCGACCTCTCGTCGATCCTGCCAGACTTGCACGGGCTTCCTAACGGTGGTGCTGTCTACATCCTTCCACCGGCACCACCTCCAGCCGAACTAGCTCTAAAGCTGAAGCTTGAGGCTCAACAGCTGCACCCGCGACCGAGAGCCTTGCGTCGCGGAGCTAGCAATACCAGTCTGGCTTCGGAGGTCGACAACGATGGAGATTGGGCCATGTCTGGTGCTAACACACCGATCAATACGGGATTGCCGGTTACTGGCGGCATGAGCAATCACATCCGCCGCTGGTCGATGAAGGACTTGGTCGATCCCGAGCTGAAAGGCGAGGAAGAGCCTTTCGACACCCCCAAGCAATATCTACACAAAAGACAGACCTCGACGGTGTCAGACGATCTGTTTTCTTGGGTATGTGCGTCTTCAGCTGCTCCTATCGAAGGATAAAAACATGCACAAATGTACTAAACTTGGGTGTGTGTGTGTGTCTATCAGGTGAACTCTAGCACAGAGCCGGAAACTGGCACTCGTATGATTGCCATCGATGGCGGGATCGTCAAAGACCTTGACAGCCTTCCAACATCACCGATGAGCTCAACCTCGCAGCCGGACATCTCTAGACAACTGCAAAGACTGCAGGAAGCCTCCAGGCTTCTGCATGAGCTGTAAACTATATCACAAAAACATTTCCTATCCACGAATCATTTCCTTTCAAATGACGATAACGACCTCTTTTTTTATATATACCCGGGATTTTTTTTTAAAAAAATCTAATGCTACCAATTGGAAACAAAAACACCCTCTTCTTTATTATGACGATAAGATCTAAAATGACGATAATTTACGACGAAACCCAATGAGCTTATAGAACATGCATGCCTTTATCTTTTTTTCTTCTTTTTTTTGGATTCTATTCTATAGTGCTTGATACGTCTACCTCGTTATCTTGCCTTTTTTCTTCTTCTTCGAAATTCAGCGATAACACTTAATTCCTGCTTCTATCCTTTGCACGCAGCCTTTCGCTTTTTATCATTCATAATCTTGGAGTTTTGGAGCTTTCGAACAGACTGGCTATTTTTTAAAACCTTTTATATTTTCATTTCTTCTTTTATTTCAAAAATATCTTGAAGCCAGCTTTTTCTCATGTTCGCTTGCTGTTTTTTTTAATGTGCGGATTTATAATCTTCTCATCCCATTTCATCATATATGCATATATTATGATTTGAGTGTTTAAGACTTTTTTATCTCCTTTTTTTTTTCTGTTTCTCTTGTCATTGCTGAATATGATCACCCCCCCTAAAAATCGTAGAGTTTAAGTTTAATACCTTTTTTTAAATTTTGTACGAATAGATCGCTCGAAAAAAAAAAAAAATTATTGCTGATGTTTACTTTTCTCTAACTCCGTTATACAACATTGTTTCCAGAGCTCAGTGAATGAATGCATCAAAACTCGCAGATTTGACGAATACCAATCATAATCTGAGAATGGCCACCACCAAGAAGAACGAGTTGCACGTTGACGCTCGCGTTTTTTTTCTTCTAATTGTTGGTATACATGTTTTCTCCAATCCCCATGACGTTGATATTGCGCTGCATCCCGATCGAAATCTCGGATATCCTGATACATTCGTCCCACCCAATCAAACGCACGGAATGCGAGAGCTTCAGCTCTCAAAGCTTATTTTTCAGCTCCTTAGCTAGCTACCCATAGCTTTTTTTTTTTCAAATCGTGCATACATGGGTGTGGCACGAGTACCCTAGCTACTTAGCTAGATCTACCCAACTATCTAGCTATAGATAGCCACATAGCTACCATACATACCCGGTATCTGGCAAACTTCGCAATTTAGTTTCTCCGTTCTGTGCCGTATATTTGCGTACGTATGAATCCTTTCCAGCCTTGTAGATTCATAAATTCAAAGAACGGTACCGATCCGTGTAATACAAGTCAAGTCGACTGACCTCGCTTCCTTTAAGGAGAGACATTTGTTTCATCTACCTGCCCTAATATATATATATTCGAACATACTCGAATTAATTCTCGCGCTGGTGAGGCCTGGTTGCGCCGCTTTAATTTGCTATCTATAATATAACCACCCGAGTAGCTAGTAGTAAACTGAGGATTGGAGTATATATATATATATATATGGATCGACCCAGCTATAGATACCTTGCATACTATGTAGCTAGCAGTAGTGGTGTACGCCATAACTGGATCCGGGGCAGTGGATCAGAAAAATTACAGGAATTAGTTCAGATGTCAGTAGCCGCCCACCCGGAGCTCATGTGGTCTAAGACAAATGCATGTTTCAGGCGTGCTTGGATTCCATATTATTGTTGTATATACTTCTTATATACAGACAGCAATAGTGCACGCGAAATACATATGACGGCGGGGTATACTGTCGCGGGATGTACGTTTTGCGTTTTTTTTTTTCAAAACTTCTATAGAATCCAAAAAAAAGTTCTATGCGATATAATAGCATCATGTGTGGGTTTATCGCGATATGCGAAAGCGACTCAGCTGTTGCTGTCTCAGTGGCCACCTAGTTACGTTTAATCAGCTTGTAGGTATAGCTCTTAATTCTGATGATTAATAAAGTTGAACGGTTCTGCCGACGGCGGCGGCGGGGGGCCGGATGATCATATCAGGTTTTCAATAGATATGCATGAATATTTGCATGAAGGATCCAGATCAACCGTTTAACCCCCCTGTTCGATATATTCTACAATTGTTGGTTTGGGTGGGTAAGCGCTTCGAGATGGTTGGTCAATGGATATCGATATTAATCATATATTAGGAAAAAGGCTATGTCACGTACGCGTTCGTACGTATGCACGGCTGCGGTGCAGTAATACTGCAGTTTCGTCCACATGAGATGCCTCATTCGCATCGCATCGATGTGTATCTCATATCTCGTTTCCAAGTCATTCGTAAAATACTACTGCATGGGGAGATTTTTTTTTCTTTTTTTTGTTTTTTGCACACATGCACGCGCACGCCAGGTAGGTTTGCATCTTGGCTTTAGTTTATGTTTTGGACTTTTCAAAACCGGCCGGCCTTAGTCCTGGGGCTAGCCGAAGTGCGCACAGGGGCATGCAAGCAAACCATATCCGCAAAATACCGTCGCAAACAAGGTACCAGCTACGTACAATTCCCGAAGGATCGAAATTCTGATAGCCTCTCAACATACCTTCCCCAACCCGGCATATTTTGTCGCAATCGAGAAAAGTACCGTGTGTTGTGGAATCGGGTGGGGGGATATCAGCGGATTGTTTAATATTTGAGATTTACCGCGGTCATACGGCGAAGGAAGAGCAATCGGGATATGATTCCTTGAGGCTTCCTTCCTTCCGGCTTGCTTCCTCCCTTCCTTCCTTCCTTCCTTTTAAATCTGGAGAGCCTTCCCTCATATCTGCGCGAAATGTTCAAATCCGTGATATATATATAGCATGAGAATTATTTATTCCTTTCTAGGCAAATTTTGGCAGCGGTATCCTGATTTGAATATATTGCCATTGATATTACAAAAAGGGAGGCTGAGCGAAATTAATCAATCGGAAGGCTGAATTTCTGCAAGCATCCACATGGCCAGGCGATACAACAAACACGACTAATTTCAAGGTCAATGCCAACGCAAAAGCGAAACTTCAGAGTGTCATCTCGGAGATCCTCTAGCTGCCGTTTGTTGGCCTCATCGCGAGACCGTAAGCGCTTAAAGGAAGGCTTTGCGCTGTGAAGGCCTGATACTCATTCTAGGCAGTTTTGTGTGCTTCAAAGGAATGAAGTTTTTTTGCGAAGGATACACGGCAGAAGATAGTTTGGAGCTCGGTTGATCCTACTAAAACGTTACTATAACATCATTTTGTTGCTCTTTGTGACGTGCATGGGCATATATGGCATGGTTGGTCCGGATCTGAATCCGGATCTCAGATTCATTAAACGGTAGAAACCTTCGTGCTGCGCGGCTGGTTTACGAGACAAGGTAAAACTTAAACACCGCATGGTACGAGAAATGCGCAAATCAAAATTTAAAGCGAGAATTTAAAGCGAAAGGAAGAATTGCAGCAAGCACGACGTATTCGGAAGGATCGATATTGTGTCAGGATTTTTTTGACTAATGAGTTCAGAACACAAATCGAACCCGCGATTTAATTTGCAGATTCGATACACAAACTGTCTTTGCTGAGATCTTACTAGTTCTAGGAGCATCAATTTCAATAACCCTGAAGCTAGCTATACGTGTGATTGCTTGTCAGACGTAAAGCTAGCGCAACGTGGTCACGATATTGTGGTTCTTTGTCACCGAATCGATTTGCGTGCATACGCTTTGACTTATTGGACTGAACACTACAGAATATGCTCATACGTTCAAAATCCAAAATTCGCCTTGATATAGTGATCAGAATTATTCTAAATTTTGAGGAACACATCATGCATCATACTACGTCAACGCAGAGTCATTTCAAGGTCCGACTGGCCTTGCATGCCTGGTATCATACCCGGATATCCAGCGCATACCTAGATTTACATCTTATACCTAGCTCGCTATAGGAAACAAAAAAAACCCCGCAACTTTTGAAGCCTCACGATATTCTATTCGATTTCAATGCTTTAGCTGCTATTTGTCACAAACTACATGAAACCATCCAAAAAGTTGGTTCGTAATCGCTTGACAAATACGCAAGACTCAAGTCAATCTAGCGGTATGCATTCCTAGCTCTAGCTACAGGGGCTCGCCCTACTGCCACTAGCCAGCCAACTAATAGCAAGCATCACAAAAGTTTCAAATGTCGGATCCGTTCGAATTGCTCCCCGCGGAGCTAGCTGAGCCATATGCATATGGTACTCTCCCACCTATACCCAAGCAGGACTTTTTCACGATGCTCCAAGTTGTGCTACAAACTAGCCTTTCTGCTGCGCTTTGGATCTCACACAATCCTAGTTTTCGAGGAGCTCATTGGTATTTTCGGGACCGGTGGTCTGTGTGAGCAAAGTAGAGCTCCTGTTCGTTGACCTTGAAAACCACCTGTCGATATCATATCACACCCAATGATGATATAATGTAGTTGGCTTAAAGTTGAACCCACATCTAAGGCTAGTTCTATATGCTTCGAAAATATATGGGATTGGGCGCAGAGATAAGGTGTTGAACGTCGATATACTGACCCCCCCGCGGCCTGCGGGACTTATTTCGTAAAAAAGCAGCGCGAGACCAGAGCCAGCTAGCTAAACGAAATGAAAACGCGCTCGTCATCAAATACGCCGAGGCCGAGTGATGAAGAGATAGATAGAGCTATTACATCGATCCCTGCTAGTATCGCTGGGCTCGGATTTTTCCCAAGTCTACAAGATCTCTTTGTCTCGCAAGCCAGATACCATCCTGGTCCCGCAAAAGCAAGATCTCTCCATCGCGGTGAATATACCACCCGACCTCGAGAATGTCTTCGTAGCGATATTCAGCAATATAACGAAATTTAAGTTTTATAAAAAGTTACAATATTTGATGCTCAATTGTGTTCAAGAAAGGTACGATTACGGTACCAATGTCACATACGCATAAACGTTTCCAAAACCGTCACCGGAGAATCAACAGTTCTTAAGGAAACGAGATTACGCATACTATTATTTATCATGTCTTGTGGGATACCATTACCCCGCTACCACCTCTGACGGAGTTTATCCTTACTGTGAATCGGGATCGCGATACCACTAGCTAACTGATCCCCATTCGAAACTATTCAAACTCTCAGCGTTTTACTTTGACTTGATGACTGTCGTACCACTGTTGCGGTCGTTGAATGTGAAGACTACGGAAGGTACATGGGAGTATTATATTTATAAGCTAGACAACGACACCGACCCTACTAGTGCTCTGTTTAAATTTGAGTTTCCACGACTGGAAACATTGGAGATATTGAGGCTGGTTGAATTACACCTCCCAATGACGGATGAAATTGATAGACTGGCTGAGAAGTTTCCTAACTTGCAATCATTGCAAATCAAGCTGTTCTACCCGATTGGAGTGGTGTGGTGACGAAGATCCACCGTTTCTATACGAGCCGCTGGTGGGACGCAACATGCCAAACCTTCATTAAGGAACTGAAATCACTCTAGCCGGCGTATGACTACAAACCGCAAAGGATGAGAGAGATAAGACTAGTAGAAGATAATATAGATCAGAAGGAGTTGTAAGAGTGGCTTTTGAGAATATTACGAGGAGGAGGAAGGGTGGCGAAGCTGGTGTTTGATGGAGTAGGTTATTCTATAGAGCCCACGAGTGCAAGGCACAGTTGGCGTGATATTGAGCTTGTGTGTCATGTTAATTAAGAGGAATCGAAGGAGGATGGGAGTTTGATAGAGGGAGGTGAGTTGGAGTATGTTATATTCGAGTCTTAAACGTTCAGATATATATGCTTTTTTTTTTTTTTTTTTTTGACAAGTTTTGTTATACGAGATGCATGTGTGTATACTATACTACTATCTTATACTACCTGGTACTTGTAAATTATGTGAAAAATCTTCATATCATCTATGAGGTTCGACCGATTGGGGGGTTTATCTCACTTTTATTTAAATGAATACCAAGCGTAAAACAAACAACGGGAAACCAAGAGAAAATAACTATTTCTAAATTGATATTATATATATGTTTTTCTCCTCTCTGTCTCTTAGTCTCGGTTCAAGAAAGCATGATTAGTATTAAATATCGCAAACTACGGCAGGGTCTCGAGACCAGGCAGGGTTTCTATATTTCTAGATGTTCAACAATCTTGGTTGGGCATGAACTTCGAAGTACTTCAAAGGATAGATTTCAGCTTCCATCACTAGATAGCGGCTATAAGTTGATGTGAGAATCGTCTTGCTTGGAGTTATTCACCACAGCACTAAGATTAATAACCATTAATTGATCGCGATTATAATATTGTGTAATTATATTATAATCGATGAACATTTATATCTAGACCGAATCGATTGCGGGTTTCAAAGTGTTCCATGGATATCATGGATCCATGCATTCATGTTGCAACGTTGCATGTTGTGGTCTCTAGCTTTCGAGGCTATCTAGCTTTTACAGCTTTGTGTCAACCATTTGCATGTGAGCTATTAAATATCAAACCCTTTTAAATCATCCGCACGATTTCTAGGAAGAAACCCATATCGTGAACCACAAAGTCCTTGTCATCGATAGGGATTTAATAGTCTGGAACGAGACTAGACTTAATTTTGGACGTTGGAAGTTGCAAAGAAGTTGTGTTGTGTTGTGGGTCGCTGCGGGTAACTATGGTGTGATCGGAGGAATATATTGGTTGCTCCTGAACCGGCCAATCGCAGGGGATCGGCGGAAAAGAGCAGCAGCGAACTCGGCAACCCGATTGGTTTTTGTGTGACAGCCCACGCTGCAGCATTACATCCTTTTACGTACCTTTCTTCCTTTCTCTCCTTCTTTTTGTTCCTTTCTAACCCTCCAAAATTTTCATTATCAGAAAGCTTCAATTCACTCAAAGCAGAACATGGCCGTCGACACCCGTCCGATGACCGCCTGAAGCTCACCCCCTTCCCCAGAAATCAATCAGATTACTATCATATCATCCTTTCATCGATAACATGACCTTCACCGAGACTTCATCTTTTGCTTTTTCCAAGGCGAATTACAGAGGAAACCCTTAAGGGACGGACTTTTATTTTTTTTATCACTACAACTCTCTCATCTCGATAGCTAATTAGGTACATTTTTTTTTGTCGGATTGGGAAAAGAGATACATAGACGCAGCCTTTTGCCAAATAGTGCAGCTGAACGATATCATACGTACTCCATCGCGGTTGTATTTCTACTTACTATCACCATTCATAACCATCATCGTCATCATCATCGTTACATCCGTCTGTCCGATCCTAAACATACTCTACGTCACCCGTCTTTGAGAAAAGCCTCCACGATATATTCAAAAGAAATAGCTAAATTTAGCAAAATTCCATCAAACCTTCTCGTTATCTAACCGCTCCCTGCCCGTTTTTCTCACCCGCGCACAAAGGAGTCACCGGTAAAAAACCTTGGTTCAGATCTGCATATCGCCTATACGTACCTCTTTTAGATCCTTCATTGTTTTAAAAAACAAAAAACAAAAAAAAAGCCTTGTTTCGAGGCAATGTCACCCGCAAATCCCGCGATGCCTACACTTGCATCTTTGACCGCGGCAAACAGCCAACCGCATACCAGAAAATACAGTAAGTCCTGCATCACCCGCATCTCGCCTCGCGTGGCTTCTGACACCCTTTCTATGTCTCACCTGTCAATCTTATCCTTGACCGTATATTTGTAAATCTGATATAGCTTTGCCAAAAGAGCTCTGCTATAAAAAATTTTTCTTTCTTTTTTTTTTTTATACTGTAAAAGCATCCTAGCTAACGTGCACACGCCATGCAGTCCATGAAACTTCACAGCCTTCGAACCCCTTCTCGAGGTTCCTCACGCAGTTCTACTGCATCATCCCCACATTCACGCTCGAGTCCGGCGTGACCATCACCAACGTCCCCGTCGCGTACAAGACATTCGGACAGCTCGCTCCGTCCGGTGATAATGTCATGATTATATGCCACGCACTCACGGGCAGCGCCGATGTGGGGGATTGGTGGGAACCCCTCCTCGGACCGGGCCGAGCGTTGGACACTTCCCGTTTTTTCATAGTCTGCTTGAACAACCTCGGCAGTCCGTACGGTTCTTTCAGCCCAGCTATCACCAACCCGGAGACCGGGGAGATTTACGGCCCGGAGTTTCCCTTGACCACCATTCGGGATGACGCGAGGATACATAGACTGGTGGTTGAAGACTTAGGGATCAAGCAGGTCGCTGTTGTTATAGGAGGTAGTCTTGGTGGGATGATTTGTTTGGAATGGGCGTATTTTGGGGATTTCGTGAAGAGTATCATCCCCTTGGCTACTTCCGCTAGACATTCAGCTTGGGGTATCAGTTGGGGTGAAGCTCAGAGACAGTGCATCTATAGCGATCCGAGTTACGATGATGGATATTATGATCTTCTTCGACAACCCATCGCCGGACTTTCCGCAGCCCGCATGAGCGCCCTGCTAACTTACCGTTCCCGTAATTCCTTCGAATCTCGGTTCGGGCGAAATACGGCGGATCCTTCACGGATCATCCACCAAAACGGTGTCCGTCCGCCTAGCACGCCCTCGGAAGAGCATTGGGCCAACCACAACGAAGGGTTTCGTGCGGGAAGGAAGCTGCAATCCATCCCATCGTCTCCGATATCCGCAAGTGGTAACAGCACCCCGACGTCCCTAGTTGATGGTAATAGAGGGAGGCACAAGAATCCAATGTTCTCAGCGCAAACATACCTCCGCTACCAAGCCGACAAGTTTGTCAAACGCTTCGATGCGAACTGTTATATCGCTACCACCCGCAAAATGGACACTCACGACGTCAGTCGCGGACGTGCGAAGAGTATCCCCGAAGCGCTAAAGATGATCAAGCAACCGGTATTGGTGGTAGGGATAGAGAGCGATGGGTTGTTCACGTATGCTGAACAGCAGGAGTTGGCGGAGTATATTCCCAACGCGAGGTTGAGTACGATTTATAGTCCCGAGGGGCATGATGCGTTTTTGGTGGAGTTCAAGACGGTGAATGAAGCTGTTATCGGGTTTTTGAGGGATGAGCTCCCGGAGATTATGGAGAGGGAGCCGTTTGTTGATGTTGAGAAAGGGGATGGAGAGGTCGGGGAGGTTAAGAAGACGAGTTTTTTCGGGGAGGCGGAGGGGAGCGATTTGGTTTCTTGGTAGGGCTTGGGACGCTGATCGCATGGGGATATCGATGGAGACTCAACGTCATCCTTGAGATGTTTTTTCTTTTGTATGTGGTGCGAAGAGGGACTTCAACGCCTTTTTATTATTTATTATTATGGCGTGGCCTTTTTTATCGAATTAGCGATGAATTGAAGGAAGAAATGATATCGAATTGTCTATACGGGGTTGATAAATGACAAGTATGCGGGTTCGTGTATCTATACTCCGAAGTGTCAATACCAGACTATTCTCTACTATCATCTCGCATATGAACTTTTGATTTTAAACATGGGTGGTATTCGAGATGACTAGAAGACGGTTTAATCTGCTATTATATTGAAGAATATTCTAGATTCTTCCAGATCACTGCGGTCTGATTTTATATTTCTACTGACCACGTTTCATTAAATGGTGATCTTAAGAAATGGTAGTGTCAAGATCTTCTGTAGAATATAACCCCTGTATTCATCTCGTATATATTCAAATGAATGCGATCGATTATTGGTGTCTCGCTTGTGAATTAGGAAGTTGAGATTGAACATATCAATGCAATGGAAGCGTTTAATTTTAATATATGACTCTAAAAAACTGGTTTTCCATGTTTGAATTAATTTTCGCGAATAACACTCACTCACTATTCGCGACGAGAGGATACGATATCGATCGATTGAATGAATGTGACTTTTAGGATATTATTGTGTACTGTGTCTATATCACCAAACTCACCTATCTTCAAGATGAATATATAATTCCTCTCTTCGATAGGAGATGGAGTATCCTATTCAAACTATTAATTCGATATATACTTAAGTATATATGTTAACAACATTTAAAAGATATCAATATTAAAATCAGTGGCATTTTATATCTTATATAGCATAGCCACTCATCTGCTCCTTTAAATCTAAATCTAAACTATATATATATATATATAT
>LDDX01000271.1:658693-899837 GCA_012184315.1 Arthrobotrys entomopaga
ATTATATATATATACATATCACAAAGATGCCCCGTCTCTTTTACAACCAAAACCCAGCCCTAACAACCGGCGCAATGTCACCCAAACCCGGCGGCACAACCACGCCCTTCAAATTCACCCCTCCTATCCACCACATAACCACAAACAGACAATTCAACGAATTAATCCACCAAAAAGGGGAACTATACGCGGATACTTACCTCGCCGTAATCTACATTCGCCAACCGTGGTGCGAAACAATGTCCAAGCCGTGTACCGACTTTACCTTTTTCGATTTCACGAGTATCGCGGAAAAACACAGTAACGAGAAGGAATACAGCGGTGTGGTGTTTGCGGTTGTGGAACCGGAGTTGATTGTCCGGGGAGGGGAGTTTGGGTGGATAGGTGAAGGGGAGGAAGGGGCGTTTGTGGAGTTTTATAGAGCGGGGAGGAGGAGGTGGAGGGTTAGGTATCCGTATCGGTTGGAGCTTGAACAGGAGCTTAGAGGGGTTGTTTGGGATTTGAGGGGGTGGAGGAAGAAGTCTTCGAGGGTGGAGTCCTTGTGTACTTTGACGTTGGAGGATCACGGGGTTTATAATCATTATTATAATAATTATAATGATTTGGATAAAGGTGATGAGAGTGAGCCATCGGCGATGCGAAGGCCGGTAGCACGGATTGGGTATCAGTAGGGTATATATATATATATATATATAGATTTGTTATCAGTTTGGGTATTTTGTATTTAAGGCCATTATTGAGTAAGTAATTATAGCAATAGACTAAGTTTATATCGACTGTCTGCATTGGTGAATTTGTTTGTGGTTACACGGCAGGGCCAGGGCACATGGGGTTTATATTGAAAAGGGCAACGTCAAGCGAATGGGCCGAAACTTACCTCGGCACATTTCACAATTCATGTCTTGTCTCAGTAGTCTTGTCATGTCATGTCATCGCGTTTCTCACTTCTTCCCCGGGTTTTTTCTAAAGTCTCCGGGTCGATGCTTTATTCCCCCTGCCGTTCCTTCAACTTTAGATTAGACCGATCTCACTCGTCTGGTCGGATACTCAGTTTTGCCGGTTCTCTCGACATCCTTTGGTTTTTAAAGCGGCGGGTTAGCTAGTCCCTCGCCCTCTATTCGGTATATACAACTCCAACCGCTTTGTTTCTTTTCGACATATTCTTTCATTTTAGATGTACCAACCTTTTTGATATATTTAAAAGGATTAGAAGTTCAAATTAGAAATTATATCGAAAACATGTCGGAGCCGGCCGTTCCGTTCCCACCTGAAGACCAGCTGCACTCGGACGCGTGGGCCAAAGACATCTTCAGTTCGTATTCATTCCTTTATATTCTAAATCCACGCGCGAATACACTCTGCTAACCAACCATACTTCCGCAAAATGTAGAAGGAAAAGTCGTCTTTTGTACCGGCGGAGCGGGCACCATCTGCTCAGGCCAGGTTCGCGCCCTCGTCTCCCTCGGAGCCAACGCCGCAATCCTCGGCCGCCGTGAAGCAAACACCCAATCCGTCGCCGCCGAAATCGCCAAAGTCCGACCGGGCTCCAAAGTCCTCGGCTTCGGGTGTGACGTGCGCGACCATTCCTCCCTCGTCAAAGCCGTCGAATCCACCGTCAAAGAGCTCGGCCGTATCGACTTTTTAATATGCGGTGCCGCCGGTAACTTTCTCAGCACCGTGGAGGGTCTCTCCCCCAACGCCTTCAAAACGGTGATGGATATCGACCTCCTCGGCTCCTTCAACACCGTTAAAGCCTGTCTTCCCGAATTGAGGAAAACAAAGGGGAGGATTATTTTTGTTTCCGCTTCGTTTCACTATACCGGTGCCGCATTACAATCCCACGTCGCAGCAGCGAAGGCGGGGATAGACGCGCTGTCGCATTCACTTTCGATAGAGTTGGGACCGTCGGGTATCACTTCAAATATCGTCACACCGGGTGCCATAGCGAATACGGAGGGGATGGATAGGTTGACGGCGACTGCTATGGTGCCGGATGAGTTGAGGAAGAATCCGGCCAAGATGTCGCCGTTGGGGAGGTGGGGTGCCATCAGTGAGGTTGCGGATGCTACGATATTCTTGTTTAGCGATGCGGGGAGGTATATCAACGGAGTTACGATTGTTGTCGGTACGTATACGCATATGCTGGTGATGATTCACGTTCTAATATTATGTTATATTTATTATATTTAATATGGTATATATGCTGACATTTGGTTTGGGTTACGACAGATGGTGGAAGTTGGAGGAATGGGAACCAGGTTGCAAGTTTCTTATATCCAAAGATCTTCTTGCCCGGTGCTGAGAAGCATTTCGATTTCATGACAGCAAAGGGAGGGAAGAAACCAAAGGAGAGTAAGCTGTAAGATATATATTAGATATTAATTGGGAAGTCATATTGAGCTTTAGCTTATCTGTGGATATATCGCTTGAAGGTAATTTTGGGAGAAGGGGTTTCTTGTATTAATATACTCATGTAGTTGGAGTTCACTTGTTTACTAGCATGTTTTTAAGCATATTATACTTACTAAGGTACTCTTTTCGACCATCTCTCCGTAAACCAAGGAAAATCAAGCTATTCAAAGCTAAAGACTCTTCTAATATTAATATCAATTGTCAATATTCCCAGCTAGCACAGCAGAATAAAAATGTGTTGGGCAGGTCGACGCGACGAGACGACAAGTTTGGCCTTTTTGCCTTCTTTTCTTTTTCTCAGTTCGGCGGCCGTTTTGGCTGGCTGGTTGGCTGGCATCCCTGCCAAAACCACCTTCTGACCTCTCTTTCCCATCCATTTTCAATTTTAAACCTCAATTAATCTGATCACACCGACAAAGACATTATTACCCTCCTATCTATTATTCTACAATTCACAATCCCCGCTTCAACTTAAACTATCGACAGTCTCTACCAATCCACCACCCATCATGGCTTCAGGAATGTGGGAGGTTGATCCCGAAACTCGAAGAAAGGTATACCTCATTCGAATTCCTAAAACACCGTTCTTCTCCTGAGTTTTTTCGTCTCTTGGAGCTTGAAGTTATCGATATATCGAGAATACGGTGGCTATAAGCTTACAATTATACTTTTTTCATACGGGAATATAGCTTCTGGAGCTTCAGAAACGACCCGGCAATGGGTCTTGTGTCGATTGCGATTCTCCCAGTCCTCAATGGGTATGTATGCTACCTCCCCCCCTTAGCTTCAACCAAGCTAGCTTGTAGAAAAAGAGCAACAGTAGTTAACTTGAGACCATTTGACTTGCTATAGGCATCACCAAAATTCGGTATATTTCTATGTTTAAACTGCGCTGGTGTTCATCGGTACTACTCCTCCCCCCACCATCACCGCAATACCACCTTGACTTCTTACACTATGCTAATTGATTATGATATGGGGGTACGGGATAGAGGACTGGGCGTGCACATCTCCTTCGTCCGCTCGATCACAATGGACCAATTCAAAAATCAAGAAATCCAACAGATGACCCACGGCGGCAACAAGAACCTGAAAGAATACTTTGAATCCTGCGCGCCGGAATACTCTCCTTCCATGTCCATCGCCGAACGATACTCCTCACCCTTCGCCGAAGATTACAAGGAAAAGCTAGCCTGTCTGGTCGAAGGCAAAGAATGGAGTGGTCCGAAACCTCGAAGTGCCACACCGGCTGCTGTCAAGACTGTCAAGAGAACCGGTACCGGAGGGTTGGGCAGCGGTGCTAATAGCGCAACGGGGACACCGAGGTCGTCCAGCCCAGCTGTACCATCGCAGAAACAGCGGAATGAGAATTATTTTGAACGGATGGGGGCGGAGAATGCTAACAGACGGGAGGATTTGCCGCCGAATCAGGGGGGGAAGTATGCTGGGTTTGGGAGCACGCCGATGCCAGAGACGAGGGATGATGGGATCGGTGGATGGGATGATGTTACGAGGGATCCGATGGGGGCTTTGACTAAAGGGTGGGGGTTTTTTGCCAGTTCTGTCGCGAAGGGTGCGAAACAGGTCAATGAGGGGTTCGTGCAACCTACCGCCAAGATGGTACGTTCTAATTAAATCCCTTCCACTGGTCGCGTAAGTGGTAGTTAGTGTTTAAAAGATGTGTAGTTGTTGACTGGTGGGTTTGTATAGATTGCGGAGAGTGAGATTACACATAACGTTCAACGGACGGCGTTGACGGCTGGGAGCGCACTCGCATCTACAGCTAGGACTGGCGCGGATTCGCTCAATAGAATGATAGATCAGCAAGCTAGGGGTAACTATTCGGCGATTCAGCCGGAGAGGAAGGACTTCTGGGATTCGTTCGGGGAGGATGATGATTGGGATGAGAAGCCCGCAGCGAAGAATAGTGCCATTGGGACGAGTGGGATCAAGAAGACCGGTCCTTCTGGTGGGAGAAAGAGTGACGACTGGGGGGAGGAATGGTAGTGATATATATATATATACTCAAGTATTTTAGTATGCTAGTATTAGCTATTAGTTTATATATCGTGGGGACCTATTCGAGGCGAAATGGGCGCATGCATGTTTGTGTACATAAGATACCTTTGGCAACTGAATTGGTTTTTTCTATCCACAATACCATACCATCCCAGTAACATATATCTAATGCATCATACCATTGTATACTTAATTCTATGTTGTAATATTTGATTATGTCTGCTGTGGCGCCGTAGACGCGTAGATGGGTTGTTGAAAGTGTGGCACGGTTTAAATTTGGTTGGAGCTTTGAATACTCGCCACAGTTGCTCTCCAAAAGCGCAAGCTCTCTCGTCACACCAACCAACCAACCCAGCAACCTTCAATCACCTTACTTACCATCCTCCCTCTTCAATCAATCACATCCTGAAATCAATCAATCAATCAATTAATCCCGTACTAGCAGAAACAGCACATTCACAATATACTACAAAATAAACATCTGCAACGATAACAAAAAATCAGGACGGGACGTTTGAAAGAAAGAAAGACGAAGGATGACGGTCACAAAGCCCCCGCACCCCCTCATATCATCCCACCCGTCAACATCGGGCCTAAAAATCTCCCTACACCCGCTCGCCCTCCTCACCATCTCCGACTATGTCTCTCGTCACACCCTGCGCAACATGAAGGGTCCCATCGTAGGAGCCCTCCTAGGTTCGCAGAACGGTCGAGAGATATCCATCGAACACGCGTACGAGCTCAAACTGGTCGATTTACCCGTCGATGATGGCAAGATGGAGACCGACGGGGAGGAGGAGAATGTGAGAGTTGACGAAGCTTGGTTTGTACAAAAGTTGAAGCAGTGTACGTCTTCCCATCGAATCTCCACCTTGACTTTTGTTTATATAATATGTTCATCATGATGCTAATATATAATATATTATATAGTCAAGGATGTTCATCCGACCCTCGACTTTATCGGCCACTTCACCTATCTCCCCCCACCACCCCACCACCTCCCCCGCCAACTACAGCTAAACCTCCAAACTCAACTCCTCTCCCATAATGAATCCCTCATCTTTCTCGCCCTGCATCCGTCTCCGCTTTCCACCTCCGCTGGTGGGAAGTTACCCCTCACAATCTACGAATCCGTATACGAAGAGGAAGGAGATACGCCCGAGAGTAAAGTTTTAAAGATGAAGTTTACCGAATTGTCGTATACGATCGAAACAGGGGAGGCCGAGATGATTGGTGTGGATCATGTGGCTAAAGGTGGATTGAACGCTGGAGATGAAACTGGTGGATCCGCTGCCGCTGCTGCCGCCGCCGCCGCTGCAGCTTTGAAGGATGATAAGGCGGGGTCTAGCTCTGCTACCGGTGGGAAAGATGAAAAGAAGGATACGAAGGGCAAAGGAAAGGCTATCGCTGCTGCTGCTACAGCTGCGAGTGCAGAATCGTCACAGACGGCCAAGGAAGAAAAGGAGATCACTTTTGAGAGTATCGCATTACCCACACAAACTCAAGAACGTACGTCCTCACCCTACCCTTCCCTTTTTCTCTCTCTACACCTTCAAATTCAAAAAAAGTACAACAATACTGATGAATAATGTATAGTGCTATCGACACTGACAGCTAAAGCCAACGCTGTACGAATGCTACACTCCCGTCTGACCCTCCTCCTAGCATACCTCCGCTCCGTCGAATCCAAATCCTCCACATCATCATCACAACAACCAACATCAGAAAAGACAAACATAAACCACCCACTCCTCCGTTCCCTTCTATCACTCACTAACCGTCTACCCCTCCTCGAACCCCCACCCACAAAAACCACAAGTTTATCATCTGAATCCCTCGCCGAACTCAGCGACGTTCACCTCGTCGCGCTTTTGGGAGCCATCACATCCGGTATCGAAGTTTCCAAAGAAGTCGGGAGAAAGTTTGCCGCCGTGGAAGCAGCGAGGGGGCCCAGAGAACGAGGACAGGGTGGTGGTGGTGGGGGTGTCGGTGGCGGGATGGGACCTGCGCAGGGACCTATCATGGAGTATGGTGGTTATGATAGTACCGGGGATGAGTTTGGAGGGGGCAATGCCGGTGGGAGAGGAGGATTGATGGGAACTTTGGGTGGATTGTTGAGAAATGGGGGTGGTGGGAGGATGAGCGGACGACGCTTCTAAACTTTTATTGACTTGAGACTTTTTCATATTTTATATTAATTGACGTACAGGGAAGTACGGTTTTGTAATTCTTTGCGAGAGGCGTTTGTTTTTATAAACGTGACGAGATGTTATAAGGTTAGAGATTGGACGGACGTGGTATAAATGCTAAAATGCATATTATATTAATATTTACGATGCATCAAATGAGAATGCTAGTCCGTTTTACTATTATCAGAAATAAAGCAATCGCTGCTATAATATACATTTTATATATCTTGTATCCAAACGCCAAATAAACGCTAAATTGCAAGAAACGCCAAGTATATACTTATATACCCAAACTTCATCTTCACATACTGTTCGCTTTTTGTTTGATATATCCGTCGAATCTCCTTCATCTCCAGCTCTTTTACCCACAACCTAAAAATATCTATATATATATATATATATAAGGCAATCGTAGGGATAAGGAAGTTTATAAACTTCGCAACCTCTCAACTTCCCTCTCCACGCTCTCCCTCCCAATAGCAACAACCATCCCACCACCCTCAACCTCCTCCTCAAACTCTCCCTCCTCCACAATCCACACCTTCCCACCACCCTTATTCTCATCTCCGGTGATAATATCAGTATTATAAGTCCCCGCGCGTATCACAACCATCAAAAACCCCAACGTCTCCCGTTCGACATCCCATACTTCCCACCACCGTTCGGGTAATTTGACCCCATGATCTCTCGCGGCGATATATATCCCCGCCACGGCAATCTCGTGCGGATGATGTGTTAGATACACCTTTGACGGTGATGCCAACAGATCTGTCAAATATGCAAAAGTCGTGGAGACGAGTTTATCGTGTTGTAATGGGGTATATAACTCCCCTCCTTCTCTTCCTCCTCCTTTTTGTGCTGGTGTCTTATTACTGTTGTTTTTGCTATCGTCATCGGATCGAGAGGTGGATAGCACGCCGAGGGATTGGAGGTAATTGAACGCCAAGGTATACGGTAACTGAACCGTCGTGTCGAATCCTAACGTTCGTAATATTCTAGCTTCGGTTGATAGGAGGAGCGAGCGGAGGGCGGTGTAATCTCCCTCTGAGACGTAGTATAGGTTTTTGTTACTCGTGTTTCGTAGCTTGCTCGGGCCTAAAGCGGACGGGTGGCGGAGGTGCGGTGGGTGCAGCGGGGAGGCTGGAGAGAGGAGGTATTTGAAGATGTTGATCAGGTCGCGTGGTTTTCGAGGGTGTTCGGTGATTTTGGAGGAGAGGTAGAGGGATGCGAGGGAGGTGGGGAGGATGGGGGAGGTTTGGAGGGAGGTGAGGATGTAGAAGCGTTGGAGGAGGATGATGGCGGTTGAGATTGTAGGTTGTGGTCTACCAACATGTATACATATACATAACGTTAGTTAAAACAAGTACTCAAAGGGGGAGAGGATTTAGATGGGAACTGACAGTTCCATGAGGATGCCGGCGGCTTGGATGAGACGGCATGCGACGAGGTGGAGCTTTTGTTCGAGGGAGTCCGGGAGGCCGGATTGTTGCGACGGGGAGGAGGATAGCTGCGCGGGTGTCGCGAGGGGAGCGGAGAATATCGAAACCATTGTCGCGAGAGTATAAGATTAGTCGCGTCTATATAATCAACCGGATTGACGATACATCAAACGGAGGGAACGATGTATCGCTTTTGAAGCGCGAGGGCGAGGGAAAGAAGTGGAGATGATGGTCGAAAGGAAGAATGTGGTTTCGTGGAATTGAAGGTTGCGGCTTAAAAACTTTATGACGTCCCGTTCGATTCGCATTTCCCGTTTTTAACCAGCCGACGTCGGACGAAAACGGCAGCCGACGAGGAACCGACAAGGACCCCGGAATATCTTCAACTTGATAGTAATAAACCTTGAAAGATACTATTATCATATTATTATTACTATTCGAACTTGAGAGCGGAAAGGCGCTCTGTATATCGTGGTTCGATGGAGGACCGAAACATTACGATTCTCTACGCCTCGGAAACGGGCACGACGGAAGACTACGCACAGGAACTCGGTCGAACTCTCGAACGGCTGCACTTTACCGTTCGGATGACAGAGATGGATCTCTTCGAGCCGGTATGTTCTTCTTATACTCTTCTCCTCAGGCATCTATCTATATGGCTAATCAGTGATCGCAGAGACACCTCTTGAGCACACCGCTGGCGATATTCATGTGTCCCACAACCGGACAGGGCGATATGCCCGAAAACATGCAAAAGTTCTGGCGCTTCCTGCTGCGAAAGAAACTGCCTCCGAATCTCCTGAGGGATATGAAGTTTACTTCTTTCGGGTTGGGTGATAGCACCTATCCAAAGTATGCCCATTCATCTTAGTTTCATATGATATTTATGGGTGGATGGCTAATCTACCTTCGAGATTGGACCCGTAGATTCAACTGGGCTGTGAGAAAGTTACATAAACGGCTGCTTCAACTCGGTGCGCAGGACTTTTATATCAGAGGTGAAGGCGACGCTCAACATGAGGAGGGGTTAGTATCTCTTTACAATATAATGTTATGAAGTGACTGTACGAATATAGCTAATATTATAATGCATTTGGTGTTTTTAAGGACGGATGGAGCATTGATACCCTGGGTCGAAGGCTTATCCTCAAAGCTCCTCGAGCTCTTCCCCCTACCCACAGGTGTAGAACCTCTACCGTCTCACCACCTTCTACCTCCAAAACCCACCGTCTCACTCGATGATACCAAAGAAGCCTACACTTCCACCTCCTACACTTCAAACATTGCTGTCAACCGCGGACCGAATTCCTTCACCGTAACGGTAGAAAAGAACGACCGTCTGACACCGCAAACTCATTTCCAAGACGTCCGCCTCTTCACCTTCTCTTCTTCACATCCACCCTCCCACGCTCCAGGAGACGCACTGAGTATCCTCCCCACAAACCCCGAATCAGTAGTATCCGAAGCGATACAAATCCTCAATCTCCCAATCCACCCCGACCAACCACTCCTAATCACCCAAACCTCACCACACCCTCAAAACCAAAACTTCATCCACCCTCTCACCCTCCGCACATTATTAACACACCACCTAGACGTCACCGCCATCCCCCGCCGCAGTTTCTTCACCTTTTGTGCCGCCTTCACGGACGACGAAACGCACAGAGAGAGGTTGATAGATTTTACCGATCCGAAATATGCCGAGGAGCTGTGGGATTACACTACAAGACCGAGGAGGAGTATATTGGAAGTACTGCAAGAGTTCGGTAGCGTCAAGATCCCCCTGGCGTACCTGGTGGAGATGATACCCCGGATCAAAGCGCGGTTGTTCAGTATCGCTAGTTCAAAGGAGCAGTACACTCCACTCATACCATCATCACCACCACAACCTCCTGAACTCGCAAATGACAAAACTGAAGGAGAGAAGGTTGTCGAACAAATTCCAACCGATAAAGGTCAAATTGTGAAATCAGCTCAGAAGGGTGAGAAGTATAGACTCGACCTCTTAATAGCGATAGTAAAATACCGCACCGTTATAAAAAGAATAAGACGGGGAATGTGCACGCATTACCTCTCCGAGCTTCAACCGGGGGATACCCTCAACGTAACCCTCACCCGTGGCGGCCTGGGCACCTCCACCTCAAAGATACCTTCCCATATCCCCATAATAATGGTAGGACCCGGAACTGGAGTTGCCCCGATGAGAGCGATGATTTACGAGCGAATACATTTCATCAAAACACAAGAATCGACGTTGAAACCGGGCAAGATGTTACTATTCTTCGGTTGTCGTGGTAGAGAGTCGGATTATTATTTCGGGGACGAGTGGAGTATTTTACAGGAGGAATATGGGACAGGGGTGTTTGAGGTGAAGACGGCGTTTTCGAGAGATGGTGAGGAGAAGCATTACGTTCAACATTTGATCAAGGAGAGTAAACGGAAGGTGTGGAGGTTGGCAGCGGAGATGGGTGGGGCTGTTTACGTTTGCGGGTGCGTATACCCATCTCCTTCTCTTTACTTCTTGGATATATTTGGGATGGGATATGGACTGACTATAGTATATTGTTTGTATAGGAGTTCGGGAAGGATGCCGCAAGCGGTGAGAGAGGCGTTGATTGAAGTATTTGAAGAAGTCGGTGGGATGGGGAGGGAGGAAGCGGAGGGGTACCTTTTAGGGATGGAAGGGGAGGGGAGGTATAGACAGGAGACTTGGTGATTTATTTTTCTTTTACATCGAGATTACGTACGAGATCATATGGGTGTCAATTGGGTATTATTCAGTAGAGGGTAAGACTCGGACTCGAGGTATATACAATATAGAGAAGGGATTTATAAATAAAAAAGACAATGGTAAACATCTAAGCGAAAATATAAATAACTTCAAAAGAGGATAAAAAGCAAGACGGATCGATTAAACTTGGGGTAAACCAAACGAATCTTGGTAAAAGTAAACAGTTGAGAGACTTTTTCATATCTCTTCGTAGAGCGAAACCTCCGTCCATCTGACTTGTCGTAGTCCATAAAAAAATCCATACCCTAGCCTGGGAATATTAACAAAACACAACAAAAAAAGAATAATCAAGCTGCCACTCCGGTACACCTTTTCATCAATCATTCAACCAATAAACCATCAAACTCTCCCAACACTGTCCAAATCAAATCGCACAATCAAACATCCAACCCTCTTCCATCCTTCCAACCGAATTGACGGAAAAATCAATCTTTCGTAAGAATTAAGACGATGAAATCAAGCACCGTCACCCCAAACCCCCACAACCCCCATCCCAAACCCGACCCCGTAAATCCCCGCAACCCCCCAACTAGCCCCCTCCCACTCCACCATCCCATCCCTCAATTCCTCTCCGTTCACCCCCCTCTCGCCATTCTCCACAATCAACCGCTCCATCTGTGCCGATTTAGGACCGAGGACGGCGAAACTGTACACCCCGCTGAGGAGGGGGATAATCGACGTTATGAGCAGGTATGGATGTTTCTTGTGCGGCGGGGAGAGAAAGTAGGATGTTAGGAGGGACAAGGTGGTGAGGATCGTTAAACGGCCGGTTATCGTCGACAGAGTGGATTTCAGGTATGTGAAGGAACGGTGGGCCGCAGCTATCAATCGGTACACATAATCCCTCACGTTAGTTATCCCTTCATTTGTGGTGTGTGGTGTGTGGTGTGTATAGGTATATGGGGTATGAGTTTAGCGTACGAGCAGATGGGAGGGTTAGTAACGATTTAACGGAGGCGTAAGATGTGGCAAAGGAGATTCCCTATGGTTTTTTTGAGAGATCAATTGGTTAGCTGCATGTATTGGATGTATTAGATGGGGTTACGGTGGCGGGGAGGGGGAAGGGGAGGGGGAGGGGTACGTACGGTTAGGAGACCGAGGGAGCAGACGCCGACAAATTTGGTGATGGCGATGAGGGGGCGAGACATGCTTGGTATCACCGTGCTGGCGGCGTAGGCTGGCAACGACATGCGAGTTGTTCGATACGATGACTGTTCTGAGAAATCAGGTGTGCCGAGACTGATCGGGTGTGCTGTAAAGATGGCGATGGCGCTGGCGATGGCAGTCAAGTTTGAGGTTGAGGTTGAAGTTGAGTATTGAGCAATTGAGCGGATTGGATGAGGTTGATCTCAACACAACGGCGATCGGGATGGACGTCATTTTCGGCAGGGGTGTCGTAGCCGAGACTGACAGATAAGGCTAGTAACTCACACCTACAAGGGTCTTCAACGTACATGGAACCAGTGCAACCTCAAGGAGGGAGCTTCTAAAAGCTTCGGCCTGCAGCGTGAAATACAAATGGAGTCTAGAAGAGCAACTTGCATATACGCAGAGGAGGATTCTATTGGATTTCTTTTGGGGTTCGAACTGGTCTCGAGTCCCAGACGTTCGAACCATTATTCTTTGATCTTAGCCTCAAATGAACATACATGTTCTAGACGTCTTGTCATTCTTTTGTTTACTGGCTAGTTTGCTCCTGCTAAAGCCTAGGTCTGTGCATATTGAAGTATTATCAGCTATTGAGTCCCTAGCTACACTAATGTCTTGTCTGTATGTTCAAACTATTTTTGTCTCTGTGTTTCCTAGTCTTTCAGCCAGGGCTCCATGAGAACTTATTGACAAAGTTTGTAAATCTGATAATGCACGCTCTGAACCGAAGCTCATACGCCGAAACGACAATTAAAAGCAGTGTTGGGTGGTATATTCCATTTCAAATTTTCTTTCACCTTCTTCCATCCTCTTCAAACTTGTCTCGTAAAACTAGAAGCCCATCGCGAAGCTCCAAGCATCTATTATATTCCCTAGGATCCCTGATTTGATCTCACAAAAAAAGTCTTCACACATCGGAATATCGAAAATACAAATACTTTAGCATATCTCACGCCGTGGCATCTACTCCAGAAGAATGGGTAAGTATAAATATAAACAGATGTCAAGTTAAAATGTTACAACCGTACCAAGGCTAGAGCCACCTCAGTGCTAACCGCAAGCGGTTTCAGTTTGCACGTTTAATTTCCCGTCTAAAGGAAGTGTCTAACGACTGTGTTATTCTTTATAGGCCAATGCTGTTTCACATATAGTGAGTCTCAGTACTATATGATTACACTTCGTGGGAACCCTGCAGCTTGTACAAAACAAAGAGACGACTCTTCTTCATCTTTATCGACCCTACGCAAGAATGGGTTGCTGAAATAATGACCGCCATTCCATTCCATTCGAGCAGTTACCTTTGTACAGCTCGCAACAAAATCTCAAAAATTTGACGAGATCCTAAAAATACCACATTTCAAGCGAGTCGGGTTGTCTAAGGTCATGATGGCGATCAATGGGAACTGCAAAGCGCTGGAAAAAGAAAAATCTAGCGATTACCGTGGCAAATTCCACCGGGCTATTGAAGATATTGATTATAGTGGCGGCGAAGAGCTTTTCGCTGTTATCTCATACTCTAGTTGCGAGCAACAGTTGGACAACAGAATGCAGGTCTTCAACGAACTACTCGCAGGGACGCAAAAGAAGGTATCTCGACTGCAAAGCCTCTATTTTCCATAGCCAACTCCTATCATTGCACCAGAAATTCTGGACTGCAAGGTGTATTTTTGTCTCGTAAACTAGCCGCGCAGCACGAAGTGCGGAGGTGTATTTCCTATTTTCTCTACTTGCCGGCGTTATATTCTTTGGATTTAAACTTTAAACTTTCATTCGGATATTATTCTTTTCACTACTTGCTATCAAATCAAGCAACTAACGTTAAATTTAGCTAAATTTACGCCTCTACCATATTCTCGATATTGTCCCAGTCCAAATTAGAGATTGATGGTTTATCTATCGTCATAGGATATCACTATCTAGGACGGTTGATAATTTGCTCAAGGTGACTATGCAGGCTTCCAAGGGTATCTCCTGGACCATGGGCCGGATCGAACGCCGGTCTGATTTTGATAAAATTAGAATAATGTTAGGGATGACGATATGTGGCTATTAAGTTGTGCTTGGGGATTACCATATATTAGATATTTATCTAAGTTCATGACTATAGCTATAAACGGCCAGAGAAACACGGCTATGCATTGCATTATCTCGTACATAAACTGGTCTCGCAACGTACGTAAACCAGTTATATTTGAATCTTGCGAACCTTGCGCTGCGCGCATGTTGATAACTTACCTGTAAAATATAGCTATAGCAATGAATCAAAGAATGCATGACCCCACTTGGGAATAATTCAGGCACCGTATGCAAGAACACGTCATTTATAAGATCTAGGCGGACAGCACAAAAGAGGGGTAATCCAGCCACGGTTAATCGACCAAAGATATGTATATAGAATCCCTTTCGAAATTTCACTCTTTTCAGGTGTTTTATCTCAGCTATCTTCTCGCTCGCTAGACCATTCAAGCTTGACCAACTATTTCTGACTGAATCGATATATACTAGTGTTAGCTTAGTCTCGCAAGCCAGACTGCCACTTCGCTGGATTAGGATGGCATCTGGTTTACGAGACAAGTGTTAGCTGCGATTCCCCAAAAGACATCACCGGAGACCATCTTTAATCATGGCTGCTACTCCAGAGGCATGTGTATGTACAACTATCTTAACCTTCTGAGCATTTTGCATTTCTAGTTGGGAACTTCTCTGAGCACAGTACACCCTATGTATATTACTATTAGGCTAGGCCTAGGCGACTTCCATTTGCGTGTTCCACGCCTCTAATTTAAAGCTCAAACTCTACCCAATGGTGGATTTCGAACAGGTTAGCGCTTTGAGGACTGATCAGGCTTCTCGCTATATGCTCACACTTCGTGGAAATCCAGAGGGCGTCGCAACACCGACAACCCCAAAAATTGACGACTCCAGAGAAAAGCACAAGTTGAGCAGCATTTCGACAGCTTCTGCCAGCCCTGCTCGTTTGAAAGAGAAGGAAGAGGGTCGTCGCCAATGGGAGACACCCATAATGATCGCAACCCCCTTTTATAAATATTTCAACCCAAGCATCAAAATCTCGGAAAAACTCGACGATATCTTGAAAATTGCCCACTGGAAGCGAGTTGGGCTAGCGAAAGTCATGTCCACTCTTAATCAAACCTGTGGAAAGCCGAATTACCGACGCTGGGCTGTGGAAGACATCGATGACACTGGAGAGGAGGTTTTCGTGATTATTGTGGTTAACGATCCTTCTTTAAGTCTCAAAGCTCAAATAGAAGTATTCTATCAGTTGCTTCAAGGGAACCAAAAGAAAGTTTCTCGTTTGCAACGATTGTATTTCTAATAACATGATTATATATATCCAAGTAGCGTTTAGCTGTTGCTTTTGTCAATGTTCCTTCTTGACTCTGGTGGGAGCTCAGAAAGAGAGAACTAGCATCGATATCCATTTTATTTTCTGGGGAGTACCGGAGTCATATTATTTTCTGCACGACTTGTGGTATCAATAGCTCTAGGACTTTCAAGTTTCTATTCTAAAGTCGAGTGTTCAGGTTTTAGTCTACTTTGTCCCTATTATCTAATATTTCTGATTGCTATTTCCAGATATTCTTTCTGAATTCGCGTATATAGTAAAGCTTGATCAAATTCAATTATGACTGGTCTCGGTTTCCAGACGCCACACAAACAGCTTAATTATGACTAAGATTATACTTCTTAGTAAAGCAAAATATTGACACCTACAAATCGAGAGCTGAGTTTGGGCATGCAGACGCGATTAGAATCTTGCTATCAATTTTGGAAAGCCGCCGAAAATAATGATGCTCCTGAATCGATGACGCTGTGAATATTTTAGTTGAACTAACCGTCGAATAGCTTTTCCCTCTAGATCAATCTAGATGCCTGCTGCATGTAGTATTGGCGTCAGAGTATCATAACAAACTTCTGATTTTCAATGTATAACGATTGTTCAGGTTACAAATCTTTGCGGGGTCAGGATGCAATGGCATCTGGCTTGCGAGGTCAGCCTATTATATAAGCAATTTTATGATTTGAGTTTTTTGATAGTTAACTAGTTGTGACAATATTCCGAGGATTAAAAGGAAAAAATTGATTAAAACAATCTTTCAGACAGTACGTGCCATATGCTGTATTGCAACCACCTTGTATATACGTATATACATAGACTTAACATATAGGTCAGGGTCTTTTGTGAAAAGGCCTAATATTTATTTACTAACGTAAACTAAGAGTGAGAGTAACACGATACAAGATTATGATCCTCACCCCAAACAAACGGTTACAATATGCCAATGTTTTTAATCTACTAAACTGGGGGGAAGTTCGTCATTATCATCGCAAGGACCAAGCCTTTCTCAGACTCTGGAAAGTCCATCATGATGGTTCCGTATCTCGTTTGTGTTTGAGCCGCGCCAAAGTATTTTCCGAGTCTTTCATTCATACCTACCATCTTTCGGTCATGGCTAGGTATCGGCTTTAACCGGCCCTTTGCAACTTCCTCAGGATCCGCAGCGGAAACCGCTGAAGAATAGTTGATATACCAGTTCTTACTAGTCTGATCATTTTTTGCTTTGTCTAGTAAATTTTGGATATCTTGCCACTTCTCGTCGAACCCCTCGAATGTATAATGATCCTGTACGAAAATTTGAAAAGCTGGTGAAGGTGAGCGAATTCCTCCTAACGGAGTTAGCGGGGGTATCCCGAATAATGGACTGTCATCCGACCAGGCGGTAACATCGATACCAAATGGCAGCGATACACTTGCAGGATGAAATCGCCGTATGAGCTGGATCTTCTTAGCGCATGCTTCAATGGTCGGCATCGTGTCGCCCGTATTCCAGTAATTGTGATTCTCACCGCTGTGTAAGACTCCTGACAATACATCTGCGAACGGTTCGACACCTGGATCGGAGCCTTCTTCTTTTATCTGAACAAGAATTGCTTCTTGAGAATGTTTGTTGAGGAAGGTATAGATATCGCTTAGTACGTCTACTAAATACAGTTTGTCTGGCTTGGCTCTCCGGCCATCGTGATTGACTATAAGGCGGTCATCCTGAATGCCTACACGCAGATCAAAGGCTCGAATACCCATGTTGAGTTGCGCTGTGATTGAAGTATTTTGAGTTCCTACATATGGCACATCTGATGTGATGCCACTCTCATGGGTACCTGGAATAGTTAGCTCGGAGAATGTTTTAGCCCGGGATCCCGAGAGTTGCGTCATCCATATCTGAGGGTTGGGGATGGCAGGTAGGTGGAACTCGGGCCAGGAAAGCTGGTTCATCGTGGAGAACGAACCGGAGCGCCAAACTAAGATGAGCTTGTTGCCAATGACTGTACAGCTAAGGCTGGACAATACACAGTCTCAAACCCGGTTGAAACGTTATGTTGCTAATCACCCCTTGCGTAAGCTGAAATCAAGATGGAATTGTTGTATTTTTTTTTTTTTTTTGGAAAGCTACCCAGGCGGTTTCAATTGTACCGAAGCTTGCAACAGATACACCTGGCTCTCCTGCTTGTCCAATTTAAATACTATCCGATCAAGTATTCGCTGTTTCGTGATTCTGGTCGTGGGTATTTTGTTCCCAAGTAAAATATATATTGTTATTACTGCGACGTTGAAATAGGCAATAGACCGTGTCACCTAGAGTGGCTAAAGCTGGCCTTAAAATGGTCCATCCATTTGTGGCGTCAACTGCTTTTGTAGTAGAGTCGTTCTCCAATTTTAGTAATGCGGCGGGATCTGGGACAATGCCTGGTATTACGACTGTGGCCATGTAGCCAGCGCACGCGGGGTATAGGTTGTTATGTTAACTTGCGGTATGAATACAAGTACGGGTGTAACGTTCAGCTGTGGTGATCCTGAATTCAATACCGTATCTCATATATTTAAATTTTGACCAATTGAGTCCTTAAGTGTGTGTGTGCTGGTAGAGTGCTGAGTAGTCATCTCCCCGGCTAGTGACGTCTGGAAATCGGTGTTAGTGAGGGATCTGGAGAGAATCGCGCAACGATTGTACGACGAATCTGCAGTCGAATGGGAAGTTAACCAAGTCCGTAGATATAGAATGTGCGTCCGTCCGCCCAGTAGAAATACCGGAAATAAGATCAAAAGCTGGCTTGGTTTTGAGGTCAAGGAGCCTCAAACTTCAGCGAGGTAAAAAATCCAGAGTACATACTATAGTACTAGTACTCAAGGTCTTAAGCAAGTAGGTAGTACTGCCTACAAGTGCGCAGGTACAAGCTTACAATCTCTTTATTAGTTTCTTTTACGATGACTACTAGCTACTGGATTTCTTTGAAATTTAGGGCCATTTCTTCTATCGTGATTATAATATATGCAATATTTTTTCTGAAGGAGGTATACGTACATTTCTTTGTCGGGTAACGGATAACGGGAAACGCTTGTCCCAACACATGGCATCCATGCGCATGCATATGACGATTGCATCGATTGAATCCGTGAAGTAGCTATCGGAGAAACTCCCACATGCCTGTTCACTATATCTTCGATCTTACGTTGAAATTATGGGTGTACGTGCAGGGTTTGCGGTGAATAAGTCGACACGAGCTAGTCGGAAATATCCGTTACACTGATATCATAGTATATTAATATTGCTCTCATTTCCGCACGTCAGTCGCCCAACACAAGCTTGAAATCATCCAGGTTCGAAATATTTCGCAAGAATTCGATTGAGCAATTCTTCTCTTCTCTTACAATCCTAGACCGTCAATCTTACAAAACTCATTTAACATAGCCTCAAACTTCTCATTCTATATCGTTAATTTGCGCTTTTGGTGTTCCGTCCTATAAAGATGGAGGTTGTAAGAAGCATCATCAGCGGCATCTTCAACGCATTGGGTTACCTTCTCGGATGGGGCAAACTGGTATAACTCCTTGAGGTATCAATTGCAATTAGAGCGGTTTGAGCTGATAGATTTATTTAGATTCAAAATCGTGAAGTCGGCTGGCTCACCATTGATCGCAAAGTATACTCAACCCCATCAACTCCGAGGCTTCGTCGCTCAATGCTTGCGCTTGCAAGGCTAACGGATCTAGACCGGGGAAATGAAAAGAGAGCAGATGCCGTTGATGAAGAAAATTCGCCTTATGATACTTTTCAATCCTGCTCTTGAATGGTGTACGTACCACCAGATATTATGACCGAGACCAATACGTTTGGTAGATTAGCTAATATCACTTATTTAATATTACCGGTAGTGGATACAACGTGGGCGATGAGATTATACCTCCACGAGAACTCGCTCAAGGAGGGACAGAGGGAGAGATCTCCAAGATCCAAAAAGAATATCAAGCCATTCGTCGAATTTTTTCATATAGATATGAAACAATTTACCCCCAGCGATATAAACAAGTATCAGGTTGGCCACTCTTAACCTTCGATATCAGAGTCGATTCTTTAATAATATTCCTATGAGAAAACTAGACTTTCGAGGATTTTTTCATCAGAGAGCACGCACCGGGCTCTCGCCCGATTTACAAGGAGAATGATGATGTGAGTCGAATTAATTGCCAAATTTTAGGGCGCAGCTTCCATCTGATGAAATACCGGTCCGGGTAGTCATACGCGATAATCCCCGCGGATTGCAGAGTGGTCGTATATCCTAGTGTCGGGCTGGCACAGAAGATCTGGATCAAAGGGAAAAACTTCTCGATCGCAAAATTACTAGGCGACGAACGTCTGGCACTCGAGTTCGCCGATGGCCCTATCGCATCCTTCCGTTTGAGTCCCCAAGACTACCACCGTTATCACTCCCCAGTCACCGGAACAGTTCAATGGTATAAGCGTTTGAGCGGGGAATATTACAACGTTGACCCCTGGAATCTTCGATCTTACATTGATGTTTTGTCAGAAAATGCGAGATGTGCTATAAGCATTGCAACGGAGAGATATGGAAATGTACTATTTGTCGCGATCGGAGCGACTGATGTTGGAACTGTCAAGTTGGCTCCAATACCCCAAGGGAGTAAGATAATATATCGTGCTAACAAATTTGGTAGATTCAGGAACGAAGTCAAGTCGGAAGGGTACGAGATCCGGAAAGGGGAGGAAATCGGTCGGTTTGAATTTGGTGGTTCTAGCATCCTTGTTCTTTTCCAAAAAGGTCGAATCGATTTCGATGAGGATCTTCTTAAACATAGTGGACAGAAGTTAATGGTCGACGTTGAGGTTGGAATGAGCCTGGGCCAATTACAAACTGGGGATTCGCAATGGAATGAAAAATTGCTAGAAAAGCAACTTGAAGATTGAAGGCGGAGCTGATACATCCATATGGGGTGGCTTTGCTTTTCTTATTCATATTAGCTATTTGAGATCTTTGACTACATGACTTTTGTAGCATAGAACTTACAAGGCGACTCCAAAATTGAATGATTGAAACATTTCAGCATTGCCTTTTAGTATCGAGGTGCGATAAAAATGAATGGATTATTTACAAGAACAATACAGACCAGCTTTGCTCTATAGACAGGAACAGCCTGCCTAAATCCATAATTGTGATGACTGAGTTGAATTCGTTCCAAGATCGAGATCAAGGTATGCTTGCCAAACTTGGCTCCGGGATTGATGCTTATATTGTTGGAATGGTATTGGTCTCCATGGGGATGTCATCGTTCAGGAAATGGACTTACCCTAATGATATAGGTCGATAATAAACTGACCTATTTTAAACTCCATTATGATGAAGTCATCACAGAGTAGTGAGGTAAAGAGACAAAAGCTAAGGCTGACTCGGATCGAGCTACGGCAAAAAGTATCACAACTCCAACCGGCGGGCTAAAGTTAGAAAGGACAAAATAGTCAGGTATCTCTCAATAAGGGTCAAAAACTATGATACGTAAAATTCGCAGTGATTCGCAAGGACTTTCGAAGAGAGAATTGCATGGATCATTATCCTTTGAAGTCCATCATGTTCGATCTTGGGTAAAACTTTGTGATATATCTATTGATGGATAGTATACTGTTGCATTCTGTCCAGTTTGGCATTAGATCTATTGAATTAAGGATTATGATATATCTGATAGTAAAGAGTGAGTCAAAGGCTCATTTGTATCAATATGTATTCTCAAATACGAAATCTTGTCAATGTAATTCTACATATTCCCAGTCTCTTCTGTTTTAATCTTCGGAAAATGCGTGACCTTTTGATAGTTTATCCCCCTGATGTATCTCTTAAATGCGATAAAGCAGCAAATTTTTAATACTGTTATCACCTCCAGAGTATAACTCTCATCAAACAGCACGATCGGATGTACGACCGTGACGTCTTCCAAAACCGAATCGACCTTTCTCTTCATCCGCGCCTGGCTCGTTGACAGCAGCGTTACGTCGGCTAGCCAAACGGCGAGACAAGATCGTGGAAATGAAGAATAGAATACTAATATATAGTATCATCAGGAACCAATTCTTGTCTTTTCTACTCGGGATAGCGAATGGGAGACCTACATTTGAAGAATCAAGAGAGCAGCACACAGTCTGGTACTATTGCAACCGTTTCGCCTAGCAGCTCTGAGGGCTGTTACGAGAGAGTTCTTGGCACATCTGACGTTGAAATTATGACGATAGACTATTGCGGATGCAATATACCCAACCAGCAAGGTGAAATCCAAGATGGAAATGAGTAGTTGAGAGTCCGGGCCATGTCTGAAATGGGTATAGAAGGCTAATGCGACGATGAAAATAGACGCAGCGGAGAAACCGAGTGGGATATCGATATCCTCGTATGGGAAAACCCCAGCTCGATAAAGGTTGTGATGAAACCAGGCGAAGATACCGGTGAGGGTGATGGCAAAGATGAGCTGCAGAGAGCGGACTAGCCAGAGGAGGAGCTTGATGCTTCCTGAGTGCGCGTGACCTGAGCGAACAGGCTGTGCGTTTCTGTTCGTCTCCATGGCTTCTGCGATTGTAACAGAAGATCTATTATCCAGAGAAGAGAAGAGGGGCTAGGAGAGCGTCTCTTGTTTGAAGGCTAACGATGTTCGATTTGAGAAAAGGTGATGATGATTATCAAAGTTTTAGCAGAATGATGATTGAGAACATTCAAAAGATGAGGCATTCGACGGTGATATTTATATTCGATACGCAGCATCATAACCGGAATCCTGTCAAAACCCGACTCACAAATTACATTTCCGGGAACGACCGCGTTAAACTCAGCACTATTCCGAAGCCTCTACGGTTGTTGTTGATTGTCTTCCTTCCTCAGACGTCATCACCTTCTTATCGTGCTACATCATTCATCTCAATATTTTGTGTTTTGTAGAATTTGCGCCATCACAACGACGGTAGGACAATGCTGTTGCGGCAGACGGGCGTTTGTAATTACTTAAGTACTTAAGTAGCTACAAGGATGGGGACATAAATGCAAAAATAAGAAGATCGAAGATTCTCTCAATAATCGTATTTTTCAAAATTGCAAAAAAAAACATTGGGATCCTAGTCTCGAAGCCAGTTGAGATCCGATGGCAATGCCAGTCTTTTCAACTCTACCCAAATATTATTTTTGTTGAGCCAGCCAGGCTTGTTGGATTTTGTTCCCATTGGCCAATATTAGACGGGTATAAAATTCCGATTATTAAGTTTCCGTTTTGGTGAAGATCGTTTCCGGATATCGCGAATTGACATGGATTGGCTTTGGCAGTCTATTATAAAAAAAGTGTCCGAGCGCGATATTAATAATCAGCTGGGATTCGAATATCCTGCCATTCTGATTCTAATATTGTATCCCATATTTTGGGTTTCGAGTGCGATTGTACTGGCAGAGTACCGAGCCTCCATGGATGATATCCACCTGGAGCGAGTCTGGTGTTGGCGAAGCAGGGACTGCACAATGATCATATGCATACGGCGAGGCCGGAGTTCAAAGGAATTGGAAACCCTTGTGCCGTTTATAATGCAAAACCTTTTATAATGAACTGTTTGCATATTTCGAATTTTCGTATGCGTGGTCGTCTTATTAAGCGATACCGTCTTCGTGCCGGGAATGAAGTCGGTACAAAGGTTGTTGTCTCGGCATGTATATTTCCCCGCTGCAGCAGGCGCAATTGAAGTAGAGGTCAAGTATGAAGTAAGTTTATTGTATAACGTCATCGGAGCAGATATAACAGGTCCCGCAACAAGTCGGACGATATAACGGATGCCATTGACGCAGATACAACGAAAAATGAAATAGAGGGAAAGACCTTTGGAAATTCTCTAGGGGGTATTATCATGTATTATTTTAGTGGGCCGATGTAGGTCTGGTTTGTGTTTGAGGAAAAGATCCTTCGTGACCATGATCTAGGGGATAGATACACTCTCGGTCACAAAGTTCACGATACACTCAGATATGGCTGACCGAAAGGAGCAATTCATTCATATCATATGATCATTTAATCATCACGTTTACTCGATTACGCAAAGAGAGTCGCTTTTCAATTCCATGTTATATGAGCAACATACAGTCTCATAAAAATGCATGCATGAAGTAAAACTCCTTATTCAAGTAGATGTATAGCTAGCGATCGTCTAAGACCACTGCAGCAGCCGTGGTCGAACGAAAAGTAGATGGTCCTGGAATAGTTATTTGAAAAATATTTTTCCACATTAATAGGACTATTTAAGTAGGGAATGCATGAAAATATATGCTGCCATGCCACATATATAATTGTTTACCAAACTCCCGCGTCAAGTAGTAAGCTCTTTCCCATCATACCATTCTTCAAAAGCTGCTAACTTTTCGGGGTGTTTCCTCATTATATGATGGATATATTTTATCGTTGCTATCGTTGACCATGAGCCGTTCCCCGCTTCGAAATGCAAAGACGAAAGTCGCGCATCGCAGTATTGACAAAATTTGGAGGGTTTCGCCACGTAGAGAGTCTCGCATAATGGACGACCAGATTTTCTGATCCAGGTATCAATCATATATTTTACAATCGAATGGCCCCTATGATGGTAAGCAAATCTAGGGCCCAAACACGCACCAAGATATTTTCTCACTTCCTTCGAAAAATTGTCGTCTCGCAGCTTCAAAGGCAGTTCCGAGGCAGCAGCATATTCGAGGAGAATAGTGGCTGGCTTTCGATCTTCGATCGCAGTGTCCAAGTAATCGCCTTCATAGCCTTTGAGTCCGTTAGTAAAAGGAAAGCAGCCCTCATCAAGCTGGCGTCTTAAGATCTTGGACAATATTTCTCTGAGCTCTTCCGCTGATGCAATCGGGTGATAGACCTGCCAACGATCTCGATATTCTTCCGTTGAGATTTCGAGTAAGCGAGCGCAAAGACTTTTGAACATGCTCAGCTGTTCTGTTCTTTTATCAAACTGGGAGAGCAATAGAGACTCTATTGGCTTGGTTGGGGCCTCTGCGATTGAGACGGCAACATCGCAAGTACGCATGAATAAGCCGTAGAGGCCTTTCCACATATCGTCGTAGCACTTGATTGTTGTATTATAGTCTGGAGGGGCACTCGAGCCTTCGAGCTTATTCTCCGCGATCTCTGGGGGGTTAGAGTTCGTTAGCATTGATTCAAAACTTTGGTTGCCTATCACCGTCTTAGAGGTTAACCTATTAATATTGGAGTTATACCTTTGAGATTTTTAACGTCCTTGGTGATGCATATCGAGCATATCCTCTTATAGAATATCCCACCTCTGTACAGAACATATCCGTCGGGAAGTAGTACTTCACGCCCACTTTGCTCCATAAAATGGCTCCAACAATCCAGCTCAATGACTCTTCTCAAACATATCTGGCACCCCGTTACTCGACTTGAGAGTATCTTGACTACGCGACCAAATGGATCCCCATGCTTTTCTTCGATTTTACGATAGCTCCGCTTGAGAAAGAATATCCACAATGGTTTATTTTCCTTCCCAAGACGATGGTATAGCTGTTTACACGTCTTTCTCATCGCGAAAACATCGAGAGGCGTCGGAAGTCGTTTACAGATCTCGGTCAGGATCTCTTGTGGGGCTCGTAGAAGAGGTGGAAGGTTCGAAACGCCACCAGTTGGTGTGATGCGTGGCAATGGGGGCGGTTTTGTAGTAGAGGTCTTCATTTGGCCGATGAATTTGCTGTTTAATCGGGAATCGTTTCGATAGAGTGAATATACTTAGGAGAGGTGAGGGTTGATTGAAAGGTTGAGAGTTGGCTGATGGTGGGGGGTGGAGAGGAAGAAAGAAAGAAAGAGAGACGAAGCTTTAAATACTTGTCAAAGTTATTATTATAGCACGCTTATGAGTCCTTCACCGAGCTTCTTGGACTGAACCCTGGAGAAAGGATGACAGTCTGCGGAGAAACCCTTAGCCTACTAGTCGGAAACAAGTATACTGTTAATTAATTTGGTGCACAGCACAGTACAACGGTGTGGTTACGAGACTGCTGTTCGTTTACTTCTATCCAGGATAAAGTAGAATAATTAATAATCGGATACATATAACTCGTCTTAGGGCAAGAAGCTCATCGAGGGATATATAATACAGTTCCCGTGCTATTGATCATTATGCGTTATATTTTCATAAATGCGATTACTACAACAAGATCCTGCTAGAGCTAGATGGAAATATTGAAAATAAAATACTTGCAACGATAGTTCCCTTCCAAGCTCTTCATCAAGTATCGTAGTTCCCCCTTAAAATCGCATGCATTTGTAGCCCGTTTTTGTTAAGTTATTATTGTTGTACCACCACAGTTCATGATCAGAATTTATATATAAATTACGTTGAGACCTTTAATTGACCCGCGATGAGGAGAAGACGTTGCGAGACCAGGGGCGAGCACATAAATTCACTTTACCAATGAACTATATTTATGCTTATATAATTATATTTTACTGGCAATAGAAGTAAACCTTAACTCACCAAAATATTACAAATATTTTCTTTATATTTGAGAAGGATGTTGGTTTTTCAGTTGTACTTCGAAGCTCTTTCTTTTCAAGCTTACTTACAGTAGTTTTTTTAAGACCATATTTGCCTCTTAGAGATTCTTTGGTCTCTATTGTCTACCGAAATTTAAATTTGGCGGTCACCACAACGTGCGAAGTGTGGAAATAAAGAATGCTTTCCGGTCAAGGATGTCATTTTTAGCGAATTGTTCGGTGATCTTCTGGAACCAATAAAAGGTCTCACATGGAGTCGGAAGTGAGAGTTTGGCATGCGAGACCAGTCTCACATACTCACGTGGTACTTTCTATGGCATTCCACCTTATATAAAGTTGAGTTCTACTCCTTTTACACGATCAGCCTTCCACTTGCGAAGCCCACCTTCCACATCTCCTTCACTGGTCAATATAATTTTGATATCAATATCAGCATCTATATGTTAGCGAGCATCTGGTTCTCAATATCCAACGTGCAACTCATTCTCAGAAACCCATCCAAATATTAATAGCCCAAGCTGGTATATATACAAAGCTCCACTTTTCTCAAAACACTGGTCTCGGCAAAAGACCGGTAAATGGCTGAAAATGTCCCAATAAACCCATCTCAAAGCTTCACGAACCATAAGTCGCCCGTGGGAGATACTATAAATTACCGGTAGAAGATCATCAAAGGTAAGACCATCGCCCAAAGAGTATCGGTATGCATATGTCATTACAACGTCGAGCGTCGCAAAACCTAAAGGACCAACTTGAAGGCGAGACGACACAACTCTTCCAGGAAAAGCTCGTTATCGATACGCAGGACAAAGCCGCTAAAGATCCCGCGCCTGGAGAACCCGGATCGAGTAAATTCTCTGATCCTGATACTCCAGCCTCTAAAAAAGACCTAGCTTAAATTAGTAGCATAGCCAAAAACAAAGAGGCGGACATTTCTTTCCAAGTTTAAGTATCTGACCCATCTGAATCTGCTCCTGTTAATGAAATCGATGCTAAAAAGTTACGCAACAAGACTGAAGCTGAGAGAGAGACTTTGATACAACACAAGATAATCTACAGTCTTACCAGAAAATGCGTAAAAGCAAACATTAAACCTTGGCATCTAGGACCCAATAAATACTCTGGCCCTGAATTTGAGAAGGCTCAAGAAGAGCATAGACAAAAGTATAGAGAGGCGGGATACTCTGAGGAATATGTTGGAAAAATGAAAATTCCTGATGTGATTATCGGGTCGACACATTTTCACATTCCCGATGAGCGGGAGCGGGAGGAGATAAGGGCCATGAGAAAGAAAGCTGCAGAGCATTGGGAAGAGATTTTCTACAGGGCCATCGTTCGTGAAATGGAGGCTAAGAAAGAGAAATGAAGTCTATTAGGTTTTTTGTTTCCATCAGCGTGAGCTAGCCTTACCACTTGCCTGGTAACCCAGGGAAAGCGAAATGTTTTAAACCTAGGCCTCTAGAAGATATATTTTCCATCTGATGGATTAAACTGAATATATTTTTATCTCTTGCTCTTGAATGTCCGCGCTCTGTTTCCGAGGTTGCAACGATAAAAGCTCTTATTGCATGAATTCGGTGCCGTTAGTAGAAATCCCAGAGCAATTTCATATACACCACAAGACTATTCATATACATAACTTAGAAAAAGTAGTCCGACAAGACTCCCAAGCTATAAAGCGACAGAGAGCCTTCTACAGGAGCCCCATCTTAAGTAGGGTGTAGTTTTAGTTGTGATTATCCGTTATCTAGGTTTCCCACTGGGTCCAAGACCAGGTTCCCATGGCATTCCTTTTATTTATTCAGCGTCCATAATCATAATAAAAAGCCATGCCTAGAGACACCATGAATAGCCATCACTTGTCATCCACTCGATTTAATCAAAACCTTCATCTTTCCAACCCTATCTGAACGTTGCCCACCAGTCACCACCACCACATTCAACTTTAAAACCAATCTCGGGACCAGCTTTAAAACTGGATATTTCTCATTATCGACCTACCTCGCAGGATATTAATATCAACGCCATTTCAAAAATCCTTCAACTTGAAAGTTAAGCAGAAACCGACTACAATGTCCACTTCGATGAATAAGTGTACACAAGGTGAATTGCTTCTACATTAGTCCCTATCGCAAACTTGATACTCGGACGATAATAACTGACCCATGTGATGTTTCTAACTAAAGCTGCTCAAATTAATCGGTTGATACTAGAAAGAGCTTACCAAGATGTAATCCATACCGCCACGAGTGGTTTATATGCACTACTATGGCGCGAATCGCGTGAAGGATTCAACGAAATTACTACATTGCCGCTGGATCACAGCGAGAACGACATTCAAATCGACCCGTCTTGCATGCATCGATCTAGAGAATTTGGCGATTGTTCGACGTATATATATCGAATACATGCTCAGAGATCAGGAATTTGGTACCGGCGGAATCATCAGCCTGGATATCGATGATCCTATTGAAAGCCCCGGGTCTCTAATATCGAGAGACTACTAAATGTTGGAGGTCAAGGAACGGGTCTTGGATCAACACATATCGGAGGCTTTGGCCCTCCACCCGAACCGGGGAAAAAGAATATCTTCTTATAAGAGGGTGGAATAAAGGAAAGGAGCTAGTGGGTAAGGGGCTCATCGAGGATGGGAAAGGAGCTAGTGAAGCGTATCATGGGAAGAGCCAGTCAGATCTTCATGAAGAAGTCGGATTGGTTTTTCAGTAACGCTGCTGAAAGCCACGGCACTGGGATATTGCTGATCAATAGATATTAATATAACTTCCGTATCGACCGGCCTTCGTTGGATTTATTTCATTTATATTGTCGCACAATTCGGTATTTGTTCTTTCGCTATTGATTTGAACTCTAGAGTCCTTCAGAAATTAGTATATCTCTTAGAAACACGATATGATATATAGACAGCATCATATGCGGAAGCCAAAGAATTCTAGGACTCCAGTAGCTATAGCTTCGTATTAGTAGGAAGCCGAGTTTGTTTCAGAGTTGCCAATGAAACGGCATCCAATATATATTTAGCTATTGTTGACCATTTAAATAACAAGGTCAGGTGGTTCAGTGGTAGAACGCTTGTATTGATACCGCATTCAAGGTCATGGCAGCATGAGGATGTTGACTTATAAGGGTCTTGTCTAAGCGACCGCGAGGCTCGTATAGACCTAACGCCCCGGTGTGACCCTCTGATACAACGTCATTACGAGAGATCGTATGTTTGAATCATACCCTGACCGTTTTTTTATATATTTTTGTTGTTTATATGTTTTTTACTTGCAGCGTGTGCCTCTCTACCTAGTCTAGACTGGTAGACGGTTATATCTTGACATGCGAATACCATTCAAGGCTAGTCAAAAAAAATTTTAGGTTTAAAATCGGTCCCTTGCATGACTACTACCTACTTACTACATCTGCGCCTCAGCTCCATTATCCCGTCGTGCATCTGCGCCAAGCTGGTGCCATCCGGCGCGGCGCTTGGTATTGTTGTATCCGTCATAATACATTGGCCTCTCGGCGAGTGTAAAGTTGTACAATATGACCTCATCAGATATTATTGAGAATGATGTATGCACGCTCATGCAGAATTAGGATGATACGATAATATATATATCCTTTATGAGTGATTTTATTATAATTATTACTATATTAATATATTTTTCAATTATGAGCTCATATGATCATATGGACCCCTCTAGGTTTGTATATACGTATGTCTCCACTGGCTTATATAGCTTACGAGATATTTAAATTTTGCAATATACAACAAGTTGCAATTTGTGTAAGTAAGTACATATGCGAGTGCTAGACCAGAATCCTAGAAGTGGTTCTAATTCGCATCCGGGGTAGCGATTTAGTGAGATTGGTAGAGCCTATATATCTGAAACCTTCTCATAAGCTAATTAACCCTTGGATCCGAGGCGGCGGAAAATACCAACAACCTGGTACGAGCATTCGACTATATCCGTCAATTCTTTGTAAATTAAGTGTTGAGTGAGATATCTCAATATCGGATGAATCTCTTTACATACAAAATTTTAAAAGCTTCTTCGGATCAATTTAGAGTGTAACTAACGATTTATCGATCGAGGTAGATTCTTTTCAACCAGCCGCTCGCTACTCACTCGATTTGAAGTCCACATTCACACATCTCGCAAATCTACTGCGAGAACGAACCCCTTGCCTTGACGTTTTTCAGTTCCGTGACTTCTTCCGTGATCAACCATCTGCATACTTGAAGTATGCATATGGTGCACTGCACCACCCGCAACCAACGCCGACGCGACGCAAAAATGCATTTAATGCATTTGCAATCCGCTCCTTCAAAAGTCGGTGAGAGCTCAGGTTATGTAAAACATGTATTAATATTATATAATACGCTATCAAAACCGGACTGTCTGATTCGTCAATGAGGCCCATTTGGACATCTTGCGCGACGGCCGCGAAAAAGAAAATTCAGCTCAAACCCTCGCGTGGCGCTCTGAAAAGTGGGTCCGGCCGAAGCACTTTGAAGTGTCCGCCGGCGCTGGGTGGCCCTCCGACGCTGCTCCGACGCTGGGGGCTAAACCAATCGCGGTTTAGCCCGGGCCCGACTTGGGCTGGTGTGTGGGGTGGTGTCGCTGCAGGGCGACCAACGCAGAAGAACGACATTCCTAAATTAATTATAATTCTGAGTTTCGGTTCGATCGAGATGCATCAAATGCTCTTAGCCTTCACGACCACTGCACTGCAAAACCGGAACTCGGAACTCGTCGTGTGCTTACGAACGAACTGTATATATGTGCTGCAGTGTTATTGCATTGCAGTTACGTATCTACCGATATCGCCCCCCCGCCCCGCGCGCGCACATTTCCATGATTTATTTAATCAAGCTCAAGTGGATTCTTCTCGGCCCACGCTAGCTATTAGCCTAGTACTATAGTGCACGACGTTGCCTGTTGCAGTGCAGTGTCAAGACATGCATACGGCCTGGCCTGCGGTTTTTGGGACCTCACACCACGCCAAGTGAAAGCTTGAATGTGTATAAAATGGCCTCCCCTCCGCTCGACCACTTGGCATCCTTCTCTTTTCCCCAGATGCCATCTCCAGTTCCCCCCCAATCGCCTTCCACCTTCCTTTTCTTTGCATAGAATAAAGTAATACTCTCTCGTCTTAGCTTGACTTGGCTTGGCTTTGTTGTATTCTCAATTTCACAATCCACACATACAAAAATATGCAATTGAAGTCTATCGTCCTCTTGGGCTTGTCCCACCTGGCATCCGCCCATTTCATCCTGAACTATCCTCCCACCATTGGCTTCTCTGATGATGACGAAGGAACCTATCCCTGCGGTAGCTTTGACGCCACCAACCGCAAAACCGTCACAGACTTCCCTATTGGCGGAATCGCCGTCTCTGTTAAATCCACCCATCCCCAGGACACTTGGTTCATCCGAGCTGCTCTGACGAATGACACGGAGAATTGGGTCGAGCTACTCCCGCCGCTATCTCAAGAAGGACAGGGTGACTTTTGTTTCAGCAATGTTCCCGGTCCCGCCGCTTGGGAGGGCTTGGATGCCGTTTTACAAATTGTCGCTCTCGCCCCGGACGGGTATCTCTATCAGGTAAAGATCTCACATCCCACCTCCATTGCTTGTCCATAAATCGAGATATATGCTAATTTTCAATCTTTTAAAGTGTTCTGCCGTTAAATTTGTCAGCGGCGCCGCAGTCCCGCCAGACTCGAAATGCACCAACGCTAAAGGCGTCTCGAGCTCCTACCTCTCCGAGACACTCCTCTTAAACTCCAAGACTACCAGCACCGGTATGGCCAGTTTACCCACCGCCACTAACACTGCCGCCAACAATGCCGCCACCACCGGCGGTACTCCAACTGAAAGCGGTGGTTCCAGCTCCAGCTCGTCCGCTCCGTCGAGTACTACTTCACCCAATGCTGCCGGTAGGAATAGCGGCGTTCTGGTCGCTTTGGGTGGGGTTTTGGGTACCATTGGATTGTTTTTCCTTTGATGGGATGAAACCGAAGTGATGATACGTGCATGCGTCCTGTTTTTGCATGCTCGTCAGGATAATGTATTTTATATCAAGCAGGCGAATAATGGGGGGGCTTCCATTGACTGTGGTTCAGTTTAATGATATTTTAATTTAATACCAACCATATTTCTTTTTTGAAAATCGTATCAAATGAAATCTAGTGATAATGGTGAACGTGCAATTCCTCAAGGGAAGACCATTCTAGCTTGTGAGATAACATGAACATGAATAAGTGAAATACAGACAGCTACACGTTTCGTTTATTGTCGAATCGCGACATCCAACCAAAATGCGGAAGGTGGTGGGAATCATCGAACTCGAGGTATCGTATATATACCAATTCGCATATTCGAGCAACCTACATCGTATATATACACGACATTAAGGCATTATACGACTATACGACCTACCTCTGTCCTTTCTCCTTCAGGCCGGTATTTCAAAATGTAGCCAAAGAAGGAGGTATCTATACCCGACGATAGCCATCAGAATCCAAGCCTGGTCGATACGTACGCCCCTGTAGAGCTCTATAGAGTATACACCGTACATATCCGAGGGATAATTTGAAATACGGGCTGGCAGCGCGTAAGGTTCAGGAGCTAGAGAGTCGGGGTTTGTTATAATTATTTAGTCTCGGATTCATACTATATGAACATCAGTCTCGTAACCGTAACCAGACTGTATGAAAATGCATGGTCTTGGTCAACGGTATAAATATATCCACATGCTATCCTCCTGTTAGCGTCGGTCATAACTTTATGGGTTCGTCATGCATGTTGCTCTTTGTGGAAAGTGGCTTGCTACGCGTATACGCTCTTTACCTAGATGAATAGTCTGTTCTGGGTGCAGAAAGCCAATTCTTGGTTGGTCACAGTCAGTCGCTAGCTAACTAATTTGTGGGATTATGGCCTCCAACACTTATTCACGATTATATCTGAAACTATCGCGATAGTCTGACATGACGAGGAGCCTCGAAAATGAATGGGTGTGTTAATCGGCGTCTATAATTGGATTATAGCTGGTTGGGCTTCCAGATCCTAGCTCAGGGATTAAATTATTCAAACTAGAATCTGTAAAATGCAAGATTTTCGCAACTGAGCTGGAGTTGTATTGGCTTAAGAATATGGTTTCTAGTCGAGCTAGTCGATTCTTGCTAGCTAGACTAGAATCGTGGCACTATGAGGTTATACGACATTGATCTGTTCATGGTCGTAATCGCTCCAGGTCACATTTAATACGAAAGTCTATAAACGAGATCTACAGACTAAGCTCGAAAGGATCACTGTTTGGAGTGTATACCACTTAATGAAATTCTTTTATCGAAATTTTTGATTTCTGGTGCAGCTAGTTTATAAAACTATCAATGTTATAATAGATTTAAGAGAATTTAATTAGCCTAGCGGGGTGGTATCATCCTTGGAAACACCAAATCAGCACCATTTAATATTTATTTCCGAACAAAATTCTAGAGATTGAGTGGATTATCAAAGTGCTTTTAATCGTGCTGAAGAGCATCACGAGCCGTCTAGCAGTAATACGTACTAATACAGACAGCGCCGTACCAATGATCGGGTAAGCTATGTACTGAGAACTGATAGTGAGTGAATAATCAGATGGCATATTGAACAAGCTTGCCAATAAGCTATATAAGACAACCAGTTGGGCCAATTCCCCTCGATTAGAAGTTATCGGTGAAAAATATCGAGCGGCTAATACAATGACACCGAAATCGTAGGTGCCGACATGCGACATCGCGTCGAGATCATGATCATAGAAACAGTATTTAGTAAAGCCATCTCGACCCAGCGAGACCATCTGGACCCCTAAATGTCAAACCAGGCTCCGCTGCGTTTTAAAGCGCTGTATGTGCATTTTAACTGAATCACCAGAACAATCAAGCCTCGATTCCCGCACAATTTCAACACTCCTTAATTAAGAATTCTTAAATTAGACGAAATCTTAGGAGCTATACTAGATGTAAGGAAGTTTGCTGAGACTAAGTTATATTATCAATTCACAATTTAACGCAATTGCGCAAGTATGATATCCACATACCTGATTCATGTGTTACAAATGTTGAGATTCAAAGAATTGGGTCTTTGAACAAATTTAGAGTATCAATAGGTATACTAGGTACCGCATGTAGATATGCTAAATTGATTAATGTTGTAATGTTGATTACTTGGGGGTACTTAAACGCACTCTAAGAGCTTGGAAGTCCCCGAGGCTAAAACTCTCCAATAGTCACTAGTTCAGCTTGAAGCAGTTACTCTCTTTATTCCAGTATTGTAACGATTCCAAGTTTTATTTTCGTTAGCCAATATCACGATATCAGATAGCTATAGCAAATGCTTCTTTGGGTGGTTTCACCTCGCGCGCGTGCTGTCGATGGAACACAAACTCCAACGCAGCGCGGACTCGGGCAGAGAACCGAAGAAACTTCGTCATTCCAGCGTACGAATACGATCGATAGATACCAAGTTCCTCATATATATTAATAATACAACTCGGATGCATGACTTTGCATTCAATCAGATGCTGCAGATAATACGACCCCCCCGCATGTAAAAACGCCATAGACCCTACGTATGCCAGCCGACAAGGGTACCGACGCCGACCTGCAGAATGCGGCAGCTCTCGAAAATCGGAACAACTACGAACAGGGAGCCGTTCGGCCATCCCGCACTTGGCGGGTCTAGCGTCCACCCCAAGGTCACTTGAATTCACTGATAAAAAGGTCATACTGATCGAGGAAAGTGAGTTTCTCCATTCCTCCTCCTAGTCTCCAGGCTGCTTGGCAGGAATGTCGTTCCCATGGTGCATATTGACTAACCAACACCGCGACCATTCTGGATACAGCAATTGCGTACGAATGGATAACGGCCATAGCCATGGAAGCGTTAGAAGCGCCGAATGTCCTTTTACCCAATCTGGCTGGCGAGGGTTTTCTCTGAAAGCCTTATCATTGCACACGAGGTAAAACAAGGTCGCCCGATGCAGATAATTCTTCCTCAGGATCGTTCAAACCCCAGCTCCGGCTTAATATAGCCGTCCGAGCTACCACAAATATGCAAAAATGTCACAAATATCACTCTTCCAACCATCCTAGAACCAGCCATCCCAGAAATGCAGACGGATGTATTACTCTACTCTGCCTGCTTCGATGGCCTGCCCCGTTTATTGGGACAAGCTAAGCTTTCGCTCAGTCGACCAAGCTTTTTAGCACCTTCATCTTTTGAACAGGATTCCGTTGGGACTCATGTCCAAGGCAGCGATTCGGCTAGTGATCCCTTTAGCTCACCAAAATGAACTTCTATCCGGCTGGCTTTCTCGTGATGGCCATAACCTTCCAATTCAAGGTGTAACTTTATCACCCCTACGATTCATTACGTAGATCTCCGTGTAATCCACATCATGGAATGCACATTGGAATGCACATGAATGACGGAGATAGTGGGGACATGCGGGTATAGTATAAATAAGAGGTCAATGCTCTGGGATATCTCTGCATCTAGTCCTTTATTCGTCTATCATCTTTGTGCTTCAAGATCGTCGACGGCGAAATCTACAGTAACAATGCGGTCCACAGCTCTTTCATTCCTCACCGGTCTTCTCTTCTCGACTGCGGCTTTGGCAGCCCCAGCATGGGACAGGTCGCCGCAGAATATAGAGAAGATGCGGAGCGAAAAACAAGTTGCAGGTTTGAACCGCCTCGGAGGGCAGGTTGTCTCTAATTCATACGAGAACAAGCATACCAAGTACTATAACAAAAATACCCAAAGTAAGGCGCACCGACTCCAGAGCTTAATAAACAGATTCTAATTGGGAAATTGTTTTTGAATAGAGTACTGGGTCAATGGAACCACCGGAGCCATTCCAGATGTCTACTTTGATGTTCCAGAATCCTTCGCAGGCCTCATGCCAATCTCCGCGGACAAGAAGGAAACCAGGCAATTATACTTCTGGTTCTTCCCCACCCTCGGCGGCAAGGATACCGAAGACGATCTCGTGATCTGGCTCAACGGTGGTCCAGGTTGCAGTTCTCTCGAAGGATTGATGCAAGAGAACGGACCGTTCACCTGGAAAGCGGGTACCTACCTCCCCGTCAAGAACAAGTACACATGGGCCAATCTGTCCAACATTGTCTGGGTGGAACAACCCGTCGGTACCGGTTTCACACAAGGTGAACCCAACGCCCGCAACGAAGAAGAGTTGGCCGCCCAATTCCTCGGGTTCTTCCAAAACTTTATCAACACCTTCTCCCTCCAGAACAAGCGCATCTGGATCACCGGAGAGTCCTACGCCGGCATGTACGTTCCATATATCGCCGATGCGATGTACAAGAAGAAGGATACGAAGAACTTCAATCTGAAGGGTATCTTGATCTATGATCCTTCTATCGGTAGCGGTCTCGTCACTGAAGAAATCCCCGCTGTGCCATTCATGCTCAAGAACCAAGCCATCTTTAACCTTCCCGATGCGACTGTTGCCAATTTGACAGCACAACACCAGAAGTGCGGATATGATAAGGTTTATCAAGCTGGATTGACGTTCCCACCGAAAGGCAAACTCGACATGAGCGGGGTGGTTCGCAGCAGAGCCTGTAACTTATGGGAATGTATGTCCCCCCATCTTCTTATAATTCCTTTCTATCGATTTCATAAACAAACCAACCATTAACAACTCTTCTGTTTCTTTGTGAATAGCAATCTGGGATGCCGCCAACACCATCAACCCTTGCTTCAACATTTATCACATCACAGACACCTGTCCGGTCCCATGGGATGTCCTCGGCGTCGCCGGCGACTTTGCAGGTCAACCAAAGGGCGCAAAAACCTACTTTGCCCGTCCTGAAGTCCAAAAAGCGATCCACGCCCCGATAATGCCAAACTGGTCAGAATGTACCGAAAAAGACGTCTTCCCTCACGGCGACGCATCCCCGCCTCCCGCTCCCGCCGGTGTCCTCTCCCGCGTCATCGAAAACAGCCAGCGCACGATCGTAGCCCACGGGTTACACGACTACATTCTCCTTGCTGAAGGAAGCTTGATGGCGTTGAATAATATGACTTGGCATGGTGTTCAGGGATTCACGCAGAGACCTGCGGCAACTTTCTATGTGCCGTATGAGGGACAGGGTGATATGGGTTTTTGGAGGGAGGAGAGAGGGTTAACTTTTATTGAAATCAAGGCTTCGGGACATATGGTGCCGGAGTATCAGCCCGGTGCGGCTTACCGACATTTGGAATATTTGTTGGGTAAGGTGAATGATTTGTCTTCTACCAAATAAAATAGAGAGCTTTAAATTGGTTTGGGGAATATCTGTAAATAGATGTTATTGGGGGGCATGGTAACGCGGTGGAGATATGGGAGTAATGATACCCTTGGATACCCAAAATAGTTAGCTGAAGAATCAAAATGAAAAGCAAAGAGATTGATTTTAAGATTTGCATCGTAGGCATTCTGTGAGTCGATTTTACGCCTGCTACTCAAAAAGCAGACTGCTGTTCGACCTCAGAACAGCTTGATAGCTCGTGAAGTGAAATTATGATTAATCAAATATTCAACACAAATACGCTGTTACATTTTCGACCGGAACGCTTTATTGGCTTGGAGCTCTAAAGCAGCTGGCACCTACTCGAGGCTAAGTCCCGCCTATGTAGGTTTCCCACTTCTCCTTTACATGCTTGTTACAAAGTAAATTGATGCGAAGAAAGATGGAAGACTTTCATTTGTGGATGCTCAGATGCAATATTTTGAAAGAATACCGAGTAACCTTCCAATTGAAAATAATTATTAATTTGACAAAGGGCAAGGAACGCTAGAGATATAAACTCCATAATGAGATAGCTGCAGTTGCAGTTTATGCATACCTTAAATTTGCATATAGACGCATCTAATATACAGAATAGTTATTATGCTCAAAAGTACCCATCCGTTCCACGGGCAAAGTTGAGATTCAAAAGCAGTTAATCTTCATAGTAGATGTTATGAAAGCGCCTTCAAAAAGAACGACCGTCTTCTTCGTTTTCTTTCTGATCTTAAAACCGTAACGTCCAGAACAATATCCTTCCGCGGATCCCTGTAACCGAACAAATAACGCGGTTCTTCGTATTGATACCGAGGCACGGAGTCGAAAACCGCCCAGCACTCTAGAGCCGAAGCATCCTTCATAATCTTTTCCTTGAGATACCCTCCCACCATATCAATTATATTCCCAACACCGTCTCCGTTTGATCCATCATACTTTTTCGTCAAAGGTGGCACATCGGTCGATGCTTCGAATAAACCAGGCGGAATGGAAACATTCCTATCATGACATTGATAATTATTCATCGACGATCGGTCATTATTCTCCTTCTTCTTCTCCGCCTTCTTTTGTGATTTCTTGCCCGAATTCAAAACCCTCACCCTCACAGGATTGCGGAACCGCACCGTAGGCGACCCATTCGGCATTTTTCTCAACCGCTCCGGAACATCGAACTTCCTAACCGGTATCGGAAGCATCCGTGGCGAAACCTCGCTGTCCGTATCCGAATCCGTATCCGCGAGCGATAACCCCGCTAAACCCTCCACATCCTTCTCCGATAACGCCTCCCCACCCCAGAAATATATCGCATCAGACTTCAACAACGGCGACCCTGTGATGTCAAAGTAACTCCTCACACCCCACCTCCCATCGTGCGCGTGTTTCAACACACTGATCCCTCCCATCCCCGCCGCCGCCGCCGGAACCCGCTGATACCCCTTCACATCTGCCGCCAACAATACCCTCGTCTTCACCAAACCGGCGGTATCCTTCCTCAACGAAAGTATCAGACTTTCGGTCCACAGTAACCCGTGTAGAGAGAGGTATCCTCCATCGCGGATATTGGAGCGCCACGGCGGACCGGGATCGTTGGGGAGGTATCGCCTTAATCCCCAGAATTTGATACGACCGCGGTGATCGGGCGCGACGGGGTCGATCTTGTCGTAGAGGTAGCGTTTGCGGCGGAAGGTTTCGTCTTGGAGGATTATCGCCCAGCGGGGACAGACGAGGGAGACGATAAAGTGGTCGTCCCAGTTGAGGTGTTTGAGGATTTCGTGTTGCAGTTCGGTGGGTAGTTTTAGAATGTTCATTGTGGTTGTTTCTTTTATATGTACATCTGCGAACTTTGTAGGTTTAGTGAGAGCGGCGTGAGAGGAGTTTTGGGGATATCGTGCATGCGCATTAAGAGGATGTCGTATGCGGTGCATGCAAATGCGATTCGGAGCACCTATCCCCAGTCTTAATGTTTAACGTTAGCGTCGGTTGGGAGTTGTTAACCCCTGTCCAATCAATCCAGCGAAATGAGGGTTTGAGTGACTTTGGGTTCTGAAACTCAAAACTGCGCTTTAAAAAAATTTTGAGGTGTAAAGTGGACGCGATTGATTCCTTTGAAGTTAAAATAAAGGTAAATCGGTTTATAGATAAATTGGTTGCTGGTTCCAAGAGAGAAACCACTTGAACTGAGTGGCCGTCTGCTGACGTTGATAGCTTGATCGCTTTTAGTGCGAATAAGAACCGAGCGACAAGCCCGCGCCCATAGCCGTCTTGGAGCCAGGCATCAGTGGGTCAACAGTCAATATCATTATTAATTAAATCCAGCCAATCCTTCGATCAGTTCGGTGCCTAATTATATTTCCTTTGGATGAAGAGGAAGTTAAATTTGACAGATTTCTTTAGTCTCGAGACCAGGTGGACAGGAGGGCAAAGAGATTTCTCATAGGAGAATAGATTGTTCGTAGTGACGAGACCGATTCCGCCTCAACTGGAATAGAATACACAAAGCTATTATTAAAAAAACTCGAAAGTTAAGAACAAAACATGCAAAAATAACGCGAAGAGCTGAAAAGACAAATATTAAAAAAGACCTGTCTACGCATGAACAGATACTGGCTTAGCATATCCCTGTCCAGCAGCAAAACCTCCCAATCCAGCATTCACCTCCTGTTGCACCGGCTTCGGCTCAACCCCGACGCGCTCCTTGCTCAACAAATCGACGAGCAGCGGGTTCGGTCTTCCTTCCCTCCTGACTCCGTCGACGCCCTCCTCCCTAAACTTGGTAACCTGGTCCATATACGCATCGAACAAGAAGCTACTATCCAACGGACCTCCCTTCGCTTCCGGATGGAACTGAGTGCCCATAATCGGCCTTGTCTCGTGAATTATACCCTCGTTCGACTGGTCGTTCAAGTTGATAAAGTATGGCTTCCAGCCAGCTGGTAGGGTAGACGTATCAACAGCGTATCCGTGGTTTTGAGAAGTAATGTGGCATCGGCCGGTGGTCAGATCCAAAGCTGGAATGTTGTGAGCACGGTTTCCGTACTTGAGTTTAACAGTCCTAGCTCCCGCCGCGAGTGCCAGGAGTTGATGGCCAAGACAGATTCCCATGATCGGGCCATTGTACGAATCCATCAACCTTCGCAAATGGTAGACCGTCTGCATGCAGTGGGTTGGATCGCCGGGTCCATTCGAGATGAAGACGCCGTCAAAGTGGTGAGCGACCTTGTGGATTGGATAATCCCATGGGAAGCAAGTGACAGATGCTCCTCGTCCGACAAGAGATCGGAGAATGTTTTCTTTGACACCACAGTCGATGACAGCAACATGAAGATCACCAGGAGAGGAAACGTGGAACGGAGCTTTGGTGGAGACCTTAGCTACCAAATTGATCTGTTCAGGATCAATAAAGGCTTCATCTTCATCCGCATCATATTCTTCGCCGATGGTAATGCGAGCAAGGGAAGAACCCTGTTCACGGAGGTATGTGACGATATCACGGGTATCAACACCCGAAATTGCAGGGACACCCTCACGGGCACACCAGTCACCAAGAGACTCCACCGCGGTCCAGTGAGAATATTGAAGGGCGGCATCAGCTACAACGATACCCGCAGCTTGAATATGCGGTGATTCAAAATATTTGAGGAGACCGGCTTCGTCGCGGTCACGTCCTGGGACACCATAGTTGCCAATGAGTGGTTGGGTGAAGACGAGAATTTGACCACGATAGGAAGGATCGGTCATGGACTCCGGATATCCGACCAGAGCCGTGGAGAAAACGGCTTCTCCGGAAATGTTTTGTTTCGCACCGAACGACTTGCCATGATAAACCGGGCCATCCTATTCATATATATTAGTCCACCAACCTGACAATCTACCGCGTAGTTTCACAACTTACCCTGATAGTGAATGTAGCCCGATCGTGCGAGATTGGCGTGGCACCACGGTTGATTTCAGGCATAAGACGACCAGCACTACCAGTAACGGTAGCGAGATATCGCTTCCCAAGAGCACCCCTGAACAGGGATTTGGAATGATAACTGAGCATTCGCTTGGCCAACATAGTTGCTGATGTTTACTTGTCTGATATTGGCTGGTGGACTGGCTGGTATGTCTCGGAGCGTGAAAGGACGATAAAAAGTGACTGAACGGTTACTGTGCTATCTGGGGCTCAATTACTGAGAGCAAGTCTTCCAAATGTGATCTGTAACGCATTTTAATCAATTGTTAGTCAACGTTCTGCGAACTCGTGATCATGAGAAGTTTCGAAAGACGTTTTGTTTCGACAAGGCGCCCAATTAGAGCCTTTGTCGATCGTTGTTCGATACCCATCGCTGAACGTTGAAAGGCAAACACAAACACCATTTTGGTAGCATACCAGAGATGTAGTCCTGGAGAAAGTTCCTCGTTAGTGATACGTCTTCAGGCAGGTGACAGGTATATGAGTCTTAGTGGTGAACATACTTGGGAAGTAAAGGCCGTTGGGCAAAATCGCATACGTGCGGTGGCAGAGAAAACCCTCCCGCTGGGGTCAGTGAGGGACGAGTATAAGCTTAGATGGCTAATGGAAGAATATCTTGAAGATACAATCTCCCAGGTTATCAAGAAGGCGGATCTGATTGTTGAGCTGATAGGAAGGAAGAAGGAAGAAGGGACGAAAGGAAATGGTTGAGCTGGTTCGAAGAACTTGTAAGGGGACACTGCTTAGTGTTCAGACAGGGCCGACAGATCGAGTTAGATTGGATCTCAAAGATTTTTTTTTTTCCCTAACGGCGTTCAATCGGAGGGAGGTTCCGTGGGGTTCACCAGTGGGAAGGAAGCTTGATGGTAATTCGAGTGACGAAAAAATTTTGCAGTGAGGAGGTTGGCGAAAGAAGGTTGAAAGGAAGAGGAACTCGTCCGCCAAAACAAGAAAATTTGCGTCAGAATGAAACAAGGAACATGCTCCGGGAACGGGGCTCCTTTCGGAATACAACAAAGTCAACACATAATCAATCCACGGACACGTCTTGCCAGCTCATTTTCTCAGTCAACTTGAATACTGAAGTGTTTAACGTTTGGGTAATATACAAGTTTTGCCTTAGTGTACTCGTGTCACCTACTATTACATATCCGTGGTAATGGTGGCTTGGAGAAAGCTTTTTATCTATGATAACATTACCCAGCGTTTCTGTGAGGTAATCAGCACCGAGTCAACCATGTAACAACATGTAACATCAGGACTAGTTAAGACCTCAGGCTATATTATGAATAGAGAGTGTATCCCCCAATCGAATAGCCAACCCTCAATCTTGCCATTACAGCTCTTATCATCCAATTTTCCTCCTGGCCAGCCAGCAATGGCCCCTGTTCGACTTCGACCAGCTTCTTCCCAACTTCCAGCTGCAGCTCTTTCAGAACATCAAGTGTACATTCCATGCTCTTGGATCTCGAAATGCATCTCATAATAAGCGACTTTTGTTCTACTGTGAAATTTCCTCCACCATTCTGAGATCGTAGTCTAAGCAGACTACTCAGTTGTTTATCTTTAGCATTCCTTAGCGCGTGTACAAATATGAAGGAATACTTTCCTTCATCCAGATCTGAGAGAGATCCCTTTGACCGAGCGTACTGCGATAAAAAATTCATCAACTCAGTGATCCGTCGAAAACTTGTTCTGGAATATATATATATAGAATTCCGGCAAACAGGTGGTTTACTAGATTCAAACTTACATCTGCAGAGTTGAGGTTTCGATAATCGTCACGAATTTGGAAGAATCGGCCCATAAGTGTCAGAAGCCCTTCCATATCCAACAAACTGAAATAGTCAGCTATTGACATTTCGGTGCGAGGGCCAGCCATGATAGAACACATACCAGTTTTGAGTTGCTTCTAGTTGCATGAGACGGCAAGTCATTCTAAACAGCCCGCCCGTTTCTAATATTGAAATAGACACATTAAAACTCATTATACCAAGAAAATTAACCCAGCTAAAAGGCAAGAACGTACTTCCGTCAAATATTCGCATATATTCTCCCTCTGTAGGACATTCACCACGGAAAGTCCAATGAAGATCAAGTCCTTGCCCTACATGAAGATTCCGTAATTCATCCGCAAATATACCTACTGCACCAAGACCGAGCTTTTGGACCTCTTGGAGACATTTAACAAAAAGATAATTCGCAGAGTTAATGGATTGTGGCGTGCCAAACACCATGTGTTGACGGACGACCCCGCTGTAGAGGAGAGTTATCTTCAATGTCGTCCACACTTGCCGCGTTAAGAATAGTAAGCGATTGAGGTTTTACATCAACAATTAAGTTTCCTAGAAGAGTAGGGTATAATGTACTAACATGAGAGAGGAGCTATGCAGCATCTCTATTACGTTCGTGATGATTTCAACGGATATCGGATCGCTGGGGACATTTGTACCAAATGTCGAGTGCATCTATCGCAAAGCGACGGATTTTCTTAGAAGGAAGAGATGCGACGTACTCAAAAGGCTCCAGAGTGATCTAATAATAATAAGCTTATAGCATTTTTAAAATATTTAGGTTAAGTAAGCTACATACCTCATCTGAAAGTCTTGGGTACTTCGAGAGCCAGGGCTTAGATACACTGATCTCTGAATTGTGAGAAATGTTGCCTTTCTCATGACAACCATTGGCGACCCATTCGTCAACTCAACCTCCCGGGTTACCGACCTACTACCGGTAACGAAACTTCCTGGTATCCGTACGTGGTAGAGTATCCATTGTATGCTTCGGCCACGGATAATATGGAGATGAATCGTGGTCAATAACATACCGAGGAGCGTGCATTGCGTGTACGAGATAGCCAGCCAATATATACTGAAGGTATACAGTAAATCTTAGTAGTTCTTCATAGTCCGGTCTGTTTCGGGCTTCCTTCAACGCCCTTTCGCGCTCTCTGAAAAACTCTTGTTCTTTCTCGAGTATTTTTTGCTTCACGACATCTCTTGCTTCTTGAAGAGTACAGTTACGGGTCCGAAGGGTGACCCAAACGGCAGAAGAAGATGGAGCACCCGGCTTGTCAGCAAGAGCATGGCAGATCCATTCCTTTTCAACAGAGAAAAAGTCGTTGGTAAGGATAGCTATGTCATCCATCTTAGTTACTCACGCCTTCATTCAAGAATGATCATATGAAAGGAAAAAAATTGCACAAACCTATTTGGTGACTTAGTAGAGTACACTAGTGCATAATCTGGAGCTGCTCATCCGTCATGGCAAGCTTGTGAAAATAGCAAGCTAGGGGGACATACGAACTTTAGACTGCCTTAGCTATCGTGTACGAATAATGGGCCCAGACAATTATATTAGTAGGAACGGAAAGTATACTCCACATGCCAAATTCTGTTCTCCAAGTAGTCATCAATATCGCGATAGTTTGCTATGGACTTTTTATCGTCATTCGCTGATCTGGTCCAATGTTCATATTTTTCTACAAACGCTATGACCTCATCATCGCTATTCAGCATTTCGCAGAATAATTTTCCTTTCATTTGAAGTTAATGGAGGCGATACGTTTTTGCCACTTGCTCCTTTTCTGCCTCTGGGACTCTTGATATATAGTCCCCGTCGTGTAGATCTAACTCGAGACATTAGCATATTCGTTAGTATATACATTACATAATATTAAGATCTTAAGATCAAATTCAAAGAAAAGTTCAATTTTTTAAACTATTACCATCTTCAATGAATCCGAACGCATGGAGTGCGCTGACCATAGGCAAGCGGTCCGGATGAGCTTCTGGAAATGTTAGACCAAGCAATCCTCCCGCCGGACAAATAACTGTATTAGCGCGAATTCCAGAACGTCTTTCCCAATCCTCTTCTATTGCGCGAACGGCTTTATGTTCTATCTCTATATCGGCTACAACACGGGGCTCTGAGACCAGAAAGTAACCGTCAATGTAATGAGCAGTGCGACGATCCGCTTCTAGCCAGCGAGGGTCAATGGCGACTAATTTTTCATAAGGGATCAATGGTTCTGGGAACGGCGGCTTGCCTGTACGGCGTGTCGAAGCGTGAAGATGGTGCATTTTCGTACCGTTAAGATATTCGACGAAATAATCACACACATGTCGAAAACTCGGTTACTAGCTTGGATATATAAAAAAAAAAAGTTCTTGGGATGCAGAACCCCACATCAGATGGAAACAAATCGAATTTCGGACGTAGGAACTCTAGTATAGATATAGCACCCCAGGAATGCAGCATTCCCCAGCGCCGCATCAAAACTACTAGTGTTGTTTCCTAAATTTTGACTCCACCACTTGCTAACGTATGATACTGGCCTCAGGACTAATAACAAAGTATATCCACAAACCATCATATCAGATCTGTTTTCTTTTCTTTGTGTTTTTTTTTTTTCCTCTTTAAGTATCCCATAGGTAAGCTATGTGTGGCCGTTCGATCCTAGGGGGTATGGGTAACCCCCTAATAGGTCCAAATTGTTGTAATATTCCTTATAATATTCTCGAGGTATCACAAACAGGATCATAAGATACGCAAGGACCTCTGAAGTTGATGGGAAGTCTAGCCGAGAGAAAATACACACCCAGGTACTAAATATATATATGCACACATGGGACGAGTCGTATGCGAGTTCATATACTAAATTTTCTCTGGGAGCTCACTGAATACTATAAGAAACCCCAGTTTGAGGCTTCCGATCTCCGATCTCATTGTTTAGCGGCCCACTGACTGTCGGTGGGGTTTGCAGCGAAAAAGGAAGCTTGAGTACTAAATAAGCAGAATACCTCCACGTGAAAAAGGTGCCATATTCAGAATCAATTCCAGGGTATTGAACTTAAATGGCCCTCCCATGGATGCGAGAGACGAGCCAATATACGGTTCCAAAAGATAATATCCTTGTATAGAAGTGGTGACAAACTTGAAAAACCCTGTGATCAATCATATTTGTATGAGATAAAGCGTTATAACATGCATAAGCTGAGTAAGATCTGCCACATGCACACAGATGTCAAGTAGTTGTTACCACGCACAGCCATGCGATTTTATCGAGCTTGCAAGCCCAATGTGTGACGAAGTTTTACATGGCAAACACGATGAATGAGCCGAATATTCGGAGCGGGCGAGTAAATTTACGTAAATACTTCTTCAGCTTCATAAGTAGCTTTGGAGATTGCGTTACCAATATTTAGTGTATATGTATTGTTTTAATTTTACCGCTTGCAATTGTTGGCGAAAGAGTACCAAATCAGCCCAAAGGTCGATCCCCGAAAAGATGGAAATTAATATTCGAAATTGTAGAATTAATTCTACCTAGGAAAAACTAGGTCAGCATTCCTCAGTTCTCATGGTATCCTGCCTCATGTGGGGATTGGCTAGCTCGCTTGGCGGAAGCCTGCGTCGCGTCGGTACGAAGCCTGGCTGCTTTCACTTTGCTTGGCGCCCCGACAGCACGACTTGGCAGCACTGATATCGAAGAACATTGCACTGGTGGGTTACGGGCATCGCTCAAATCGGGTAGGTACAGAAATCCTTGGCCAACATCCAACATGGATACAATGGGCCCAAGTATTTCAACCTACTCCAACGATGAACCTTGTATATTGTCTACTTGCCCACCCTTTCATGTTACCCAGTTTTCCATTGTGCGCCCATGGCGCCCAACATGCTAATAGCTGCCGATTTCCAATCCGATTTGGTATTTTCATTAGAACAGAGATAAGCTCATAACTAAGATCTTAAGACCTTGGGATCCACTTTCCTTGGCCTGCTGTTCGAAGCTTCCATTAAGATCAATGCTATCTTAGGCAGCTATCCTGGCGCAGGAACCTTTTGGATTGAACCGGCTTTGCGCTTGGCCTTTTCTCGTTCCCCGTATTCGGAACACTCTCATAATTGATCAAGTGCTCTGAAATTCGAAATCCGTGAATGACGCGAGCGATGCTGTCCTAAGCCGCGGTATATAAAAGACGGGTATTCGCCCTCATAGCATCATATCAGCCATTCAATAACCAGAAGTTCTCACTTTATCCTACGGTGTATCCTTAAAAAGTTTATATATCTTTGAACAGTTCACCTAGCTGGTACCTACTATAACCACGATGAAGGTTTCAACTCTTGTACTGCCAATTTTGGCTTCATCGCTGGTATCCGCTGCTCCGGCTCCGATTGTCGAGTCAAACAAGCTTAGGAGAATACTCTACCGTTCAAATTTAGAAGCTCGAGCAAAGGAGCTCTATGACATCGCTCTTCGCAACAACGGTACCCGTGCTTGGGGAACGCCTGGTACGCTTCTTATTTATCTAGAATATTTATCGCATCCGTTAAATCTAAAATGCCAGGTCACTAATCCTAAATTTCATCTTCTTGCTAGGTCATTGGGAAACGCTTGATTGGATTGAAGGCCAAATTCCAAAGGATTATTATAATGTTGAGAGACAATACTGTTAGTCATATCTAGCTTCCACCTGGCGTCATATGAAGCTCTGCACAAGCCAGAAATCCGAAACACAATCCACTGATAGTAATTGATACCATAGTCAACATCAGTACCACGGTTTATGATGAACTGTCTGTTGCTGTAGACGGCGTCGCAGCAACTGGTGTTAATGGAGTCAGCGCTAGCTCTGGCTTGTCAAGTAAAAGCATCACAGCACCAATGATTGCTATCCCGGACCTCGGATGCGAAGCTGTGAGTACCGAACCTTAATTTTCAATTTTGTGAGCAGCTAATGATTTTTTAATTTTCAAACGTTAGTCTGACTATCCCGCGTCTGTTACTGGCAAAATTGCGCTTGTTCACCGCGGAACCTGCAATTTTGGCTTGAAAGTAGCGCTAGCCAAAACAGCTGGAGCGGTCGGTGTAGTTCTCTGGAACAACCAAGCCACAGAGGTTCAACCCTCTCTCGGCGCTCCAGCCGACTATAACGTCACCAGCTTTATCCCAACCGTCATAATTCCACAAGACCAGGGTGAAGCTCTCGTAACAAAACTCGGGACCAACTCACTTCCTGCAAAACTCGTCACTCTTTGGCACAGTGAAGAACATATAACCGCCAATATACTTGCAACCACCAAGGGCGGAAATCAAAACGCTGTCATCACCTCTGGCTGCCACACTGACTCCGTGAAGGCTGGTCCTGGTATCAACGACAATGGTTCCGGTACCATTGCTCACATTGAAATAGCAAAAGCCCTCACCAGATTTTCGGTCAATAATGCTATCCGATTCATGTGGTTCTCAGCCGAGGAGGACGGACTCTTGGGTTCTGAATACTATACCTCCCATCTTTCCGAAGCTGAAGCTGCAAAAATTGTGCTAAATCTCGACTTTGACATGCTGGCCTCACCCAACTACGTATGTACCCCCTACACCCATTTCGTATAGATATCGAAAAATCTGACAGTCAGCGAAATAACAGCTATATTCCATTTACGACGGCGACGGTTCCACTTTTGAATCTCCTTTCGCTAGCATAGGCAGCGGCCACATCGAGAAAACTCTCATGGATTTCCTCGTTGAGGACGGTAAGACCTCAGTGCCTACAGCATTCGACGGTCGTTCAGACTACAACGGCTTCCTAGAGATTGGTATCCCTGCCGGTGGCATCTTCATGGGCGCCGAGGGTATCAAGACCGAAGCAGAAGCCAAGCTTTTTGGTGGAAAGGCCGGTCAACCATACGATGCATGCTACCATCAAGCTTGTGATACTATCAAGAATCTTAACTACGGGGCCTGGATCACGGGAGCTAAAGCTATTGCTGACTCGATTGCCAAGTATGGTGTTAGCATTGAGGGGTTTCCGTTCCCACGACCTGCAGCTAAAGTGAAGCCAAGAAAGATTGTCAGCGACGTTATGGTTCCAAAGCCAAAGAAGGGCGGATATATCGCTGAAGTTTGAAATATTTGACGGAGAATTTTTTTTGTAGATACCCCATATAGTAGATATTGTATCAATGGATAAACACATACATAGACTGTCAGTTTTTTATCTGATATTATTTGACTTAATATGAAATACGCTGATAAAACGATATCTCGTTCCCGCCTTGAGTTAAAGAGAGAGCTCTGCCTGGTCTCGTTCCGCTCTGCCCAATATTACGCTCGACATTGTGTTGACGGTTGGAACATGGGCAACGGAGCAAATGCGGTATTCATACAAAAAAGGAACTCGCGGCATTATAAAATATTGAAAATATTACCCAAAGGGATTAGGTCTAACCTATAATAGTCTAGATTGCTACCCAAATGGAGTGGTCGATAAAAGCGCTAACCATTTGGAGTTCGTGGTTTTACTAAAAACATGAGACAGACGCAATACTATACAATGCCAACTTGAAACGCCTTCGGACATGTACCCTCGACCTCACAAATAGACTAGAAATCTATTAAATTGGTCTCTTCTTGAAACTATACATTTGTATAAATACCATGACAATGCCCACAGACATTCTAGAAGCACCAATGACTTCCAACAGTACTATAGTACTAGTATATCGACTTAAAGCATAACGACGCAAAGCTGGATCCTCATAGCGAATTTTGGGAATATAGGCTGGCCCTATTTATCCTCTTCCTTTTATATCTATATTCACTCGCTACGTACGCCAACAGGATTGTGCACTTTTTCTCTAATTTCTAATAACTTTCACGCTCGCTCATCAATTATAAGTGGCCCTTTCTTTAACTTCCAGAATGAAATCAACGTCTACCATACTGCTATCGGCCCTCATACCCGCTGCTTTCGCTAGTCCATTAGCCGCAGGCAGAGTTTCTAATAACACCCAGCAGCCTTTAGCCAAACCTCTCGGCCCCAACGTCGCACAAGAAAAGGCACCTTGGCACCTTGCCCGCATCTCTGCCCCGAGCACTGATAAAGCGGTCTACTCCTCAGTCGAAAATGGTATCTACTATCACGACTCGCGGTCAGGAATGGGCGTAGACGCCTATCTGATAGATTTAGCTTTCTACCCGCAACACCCAGACTTCAGCAACAACAACTTCACAATGATAAACAAAGGGGCCGTTACAAAAGATAAAGCTGGCCACGGCACACAGATGGCAGGAGTACTAGGTGGTAAGAAATTTGGAGTCGCGAAAAACGTCAAATTGTTTGGGTGTGATGCCAATGTGAACGATATCCACGGTTGTATCCCTAGGATTATCAAAATGCACCAGAAAAAGGTAGCGGAGAAGAAAGCAGACCCAGCGAGGCATCCCGGTTTTGTAGGCTCTGTTATTAGCATATCGCTGTCGTTTACAGAGGGTCCAGAAGCGCTCAAGTCCAAGAAGGCATTAAACGCTACCATTGCAGCTATCAACGCTGGTATTCACGTCGTTGCAACTGCTGGCAATGCAGGCAAAGACGCCTGTCTTTGGGGGTTTGGAAACATCGCTCCCAAAGTGCCCGAACTCATCGTGGTCGGTGCTATCACTAAGAGGACTAGAGCTGTGAAGACCCCTAATGGACCTGGTGGTAATGAAATCGCGGGATACTCAAACCGAGGTCCTTGTGTGAGTATCTATGCTCCGGGCTCTGTGATCCCTACTACGGATAAAAACGATGGCTATGGCGACGCGACAGGAACCTCGCCAGCAGCGCCAATGGTTGCTGGTGTGATTGCAGAGCTGATGGTTAGACACCCAAAGTTGAGTAATGACCCTAAGGCGATGAAGGATTTCCTTCTCGGTAAGTCTGCGGGTCCTAATGCTGGTAGGAAGGGAGTGATCAAAGGGGCTGAGGATCTCAATTTCTTGTATAATGGTATTCACGAGAGTTAATGATGTTACGATTTTCTGGGTTTTTCATGTTTTCGACGATTAATAAATAGACAAAGTTGCGTATAATGACAAAATAAGTTTGACTTAATCGATAAAATTGCACAAGTAAAAGTAACATTTCTGCGCGGCGATTTGCCATTTCGTTGTTGATGATTCGGCGGGCCGATACGGTGATGACTAGCGTGCCAGTCTTCGGGGTTGGAGTCTGTGGTACCGCTAAGACTTGACCGGTTGATACTGAGACGATGCGAAAGCTTCGAAAGGCTTTGGAGGGTATTGACACTCGACGGCGGATCGATGTCCATAGTTTATTGAGTCGGTGTGAGGTTCCTGGGAGTGTATGAGGTTATACACTAAATGATTGATTTCGCAAACCTGAATGTGGGTTTCGAATGTTTTATAGATATTCAAGTTAGCCTCTAGCTCTGTGTAACATTATCCACGATCCAGATCTGGCCAGATGTGCCTAGGTGAATCTCTCGGTGCACCTATGCAACACCCACAACATTTACAACATCTAGGCCCAGTCTCGGCACTAATCTAGGCCCGTCATTGCAATATTTCTTCTACAATAAACTACCACACCAGCCCATTCTATATCGTAATGCATTTGAAAGATAAATAGTTTCACATAAGTGCTACTGAGAAAATCAATATACATGCAGAAAAGATATATCTGAGAAAGACTTCGATGTTGTGAAGGCCAAATAGAAAACTCATAAAACAACAAAACTAAGGAATGCAAATGAAAAGGGTATAATTAATATATGCATTGTACCAGCGATGAAGAATCCCAGCTTCACCGAAACCCGCAAAAAAACTAATCAAACAAAAAAATAATTTCTACTTAAATCTTACTGGTTCTCTTATTCAGCGTATAATCCGAAAACTCAATCAAATTCTCCCCAGCCCCAATATTATCCACAATCAGAACCTGGTCTTCAACCCGACCCATAATTTCCTGTCCATTCCAAAGCAGCGGAACGGATCCAGCTTTTATATCCGAAGCAACCGGAAGCGAAACCGTCCCAGTTGCCGACGACGGAACTATAACCTTAAGTGCCTCCGTTCCCGGCGGTACGGTCACGTCAAGTTTACCATTACTGTAAGTGACAGTAACGCTCCCTCTCACCGTCGCCACAGCGCCGGACACCGATGTTAAAGATCCTAATTGCGGAGATACCATGATTTTGGTAAACCCCGGCGTCAACGGACTGACTCCCATAACGTACCGCGCGATGATATAAGCGGGAGCTCCACTCCAAGCGTGATTCCATGTGAGGTTGGGTTTATACTGGATATCCCAAGCCTCCCACGTCATCGTGGAGTTGTTTGCCAAAAAGTTATTCCAGCTTCTCTTCGTAGCGCTGTTGGTTATCAGTGATAGCACGTAGGCAGCCCTATTGGCCTTGAAGAGTCCCTCGAGGAGATATTGAGCGCCGTAGGGACTGCACGCCATACCGCGGGATTGCACGAAGTCCGCAACTTGAGATTGATATTGCGGCGGTACGAGATCAAATGCTAGGGGGAACATGTTGGCGTGCAGCGATGAATGAGTGGATCCTTCGCCGTCAATGTATTTTCCCGTTGCATTATCAAAGAATACCGCATTGTAAGAGGTGTAAACCCGCTGAGCTGTATTTTGGAATAAAGTCACATCAGAAGGCCGATTCGTCGCCGCCGCAATCTCCGCCATCTTGTTGAGCGCATTATAATAAAATGCGTTCACGACAGCGTTGACCGCCGGCCCAATCTGACTCGAAGGATCAGTGGTTCCATCCGGCAAGAGACCAAAACTGTCCCTCTCGCCGGCTGGCCAGTCTATGATTCCCACAGAGTTTATCAAGCCGTCCGAGGCCCGAGCCTTGTTCATGAGCAACTTGGCTTTCAGGGCGTCATAGTTGTTATTGCAGACTGTAGTGCTGCCGGTCACCCAATACTCCGCGTTTGCGAGCATGGGCATATGATAGCTCCATTCGGTAGGCCACGTCGGATTGGCTAGTAGAAACTCGATCGTGTAACGCCCCACCGCAGGGTTGGCATCGCATACCATGTGCGATTGGAAGTTTATATAGGCATCAGCTTCATACGGTACACGTTCACGATTGCCATCAATGTAGCAAGCGAAGGCTGTGGTAGCTCTCATGGTGTGTTTACACATAGCATAGACGGCATTAAGTGTTGGATCTGAGCTTTGAAAGGAACCCGAATCTGTATTGAAAGCAGTATGGACAAAAGTCTGCTTCACAGACGAAGCGGTCAAGGAAGTTGGCGCATTGTCGATTTCCGCATAGCGAAACGGGGTGACCTCACCGACTCTAGCTGGTGTATGCTGCGCAGTCGGTTTGGTATACGCTGATTTCGGTGGGATATTGAGTGCATAGGTAGATGTGCCAGTCTTGTAGGTGATGCTCAAAGAAACATAGTTGATGCTTCCACCGGGTTTACGGTCAATAGCGCCAGCTGATGTCAGCTTCTCGCCAAGACGAACCGGAAAGACCGTGTTATTTGCGACGGTAGAAGGCAGGGTAACCTGCAAGGTACCGTACACATCTAAACCAAAGTCGATAAAGAGAGTTGACCCTTTTCTTTGGAATACCACAGGGGCGAAGGTAGACACTAGAGTCTCCGGCTGTGGCTGTGGCGTGCGCGGCATAATGATCGGTTTCGCTGATGCGGGGACAATGTTCAGGATAAAGGAGAGCCCAAGGACGAACCGGCACGCCAACACGGTTGATGTGCATCTCATCGCTAGAATTCCAACGTCGGCTCTGATTGGTCCGACTAAACGACAAAAGAACAAGAAGAGGAAACGGCTCCAACGGTTACGTGCATAAAGCTACAGCGTTCCTGATGATCGAAGGACGATTAGATTCAGAGATAGAAAAAAAAAGTGAAAGTTACTAGAACGAGCCCAAAGGCATAGTCAATTCAACTTCGGATGGATCTTCACTCACGGATAGCTATAGAGGGGCCTATATCGCCAAGAAAGTTCGAAGAATCGAAGTACTGTCGCAAAACGAGCAAAATACATTGTACATGTATGGACTTCAGAGCTCGGGACGTCGACCCGAATCAATTGCAAGGACTTGCGGGTAATTAAAACCCGATTATCACCGGGGCAAAGCCTCCAAGGTCGTTAACACTTCAATAACACAGTCACTTGAATCACAATCTCTCGCAATTCTAGCAAGAGAGAAAAATTGATTCAGGTACACAAGGGTCTTGATCAATTGACCAATGTTACCCTAAACCGTTTCCTTCTCTTTCTGGGTTGGGAAGGCGAAAAAACAACATTTGTGTTGATTTCGAGTCAGACAACCGACAAGCTGTACATGGTTTAAAGCCATTTCAAAGATGGTTAGAATGAGAAAAAAGCGGCTACCTAAGTTACCAGTGAGTCGCGCAAGAAAAGACCTAAGTCGGCCTTCCGAGCTGTTGTTTTAGAATGCTCGAGTCTTCTTTAGCCGTATAACCGAAATCCGCATGATGCGGTGGACGCGCCAAGACCCTCGAAACCTACGACATGGGACCTGGAACGTCAAGCAGCTAAGCGATCGACAGAGTTGTTCAAGATTTTCAGGGCTTGTGTGTCCCGAGATTTCAAAGGAGACATCGATCTTCGTTCGTCTAATATTACAATGCGCCTCAATTGGATATGGAACCGTTTTCTAATGGGACAAAATATTTTCTTGTATCAAATGGGAAATCGGAATATAAATTGGGTGACGAGCTTTCTCATTAATGAAGATATCAACTTGGCACTCTGCACACTGCGACTATATGTGGATATTTAGCCTTGATTATTAATAATCAGCAATTAGTCGATTTCAATAAAACGCCGAGTTAAACACAGGGCTCTTTGGGTTCAAACTGTCAGATTATTAATGAACTTTGTAAAGCAGCAGGCTCAGATTTAATATATAGAGAAGTATTGTCGTCTCGTTGCGAGACCAGGTAGTCTCGTTCCCAGACGCCGTTCGTTGCCAAAGTGTGGAATTATTTATACCGATAATTCGGAATGGGACCGATATTAAGCATAATATCTCAGCTCGATCATGAGTTTCCAGATCGTGACTGTAATTACAGTACTCTCATGTGTTGAATCGAAATAGATAGAATTGATATCTAAGTCGAAGCCAGTCTCGTAACCAGACCTTTGTTTGTGTTGCGCCGAAAAATGTAATATCGAAGCATGGAACAGTCAACTCTATATGTGAACTCATAAATTCTATATCATGACTCTCATCTATTTCGGTTCATTAGGCGTAAACCATAATCCTCTCAAATCTAACTAATACCGGCCACGCGTCAGTCACCCCTCCTCCACCTCGCTAACCACAATTATTTTTGTACGCTATATATATCCTATAGCCAGTCAACCATAAGGAAAATATACGCCTCCATTCGCTCTGTCAAACTGCTTGGCCTAAGATACCCTAGCAGCACCACTCGCCCGACTCTGATTCGCTGTCATCGAAAATGTAACGGTAGTTTCGAAACCGGAATGCGTCGAACTGGAATATGGATGTAACGAGGCAAGTTCTATGCTAGCGCTGGTGTTGTTGCTACGCCTGTTATTTCCTATAGTGAGGTAACCAGAGTATATATATTAACACCCGCATTTTACGAACATATGTAAGTATAGTATATATAAAAGCCCACAGCATCAACGATCAATTTGATCAACTGATCGGACATTAACAGCATAGTTAAAAAAAAAAAAAAAAAAAAAAAACATGCGAGTTCGATTTCATACAATATATATAGAATATGAAGCAAATTAGAAATATAATTATAAATGGCCTACTTTCAAGATCAACCCTAGCAGCAGAACTCTCATGCATCGCCTTCCGTTGCAAGTACACTTGATATAAAGCAATTCCCAAAAGTGGTAGACTGAATATTATAGCGATAATGGCTTCCGCTGATAGTTGTGTCATGGCGCGCGTGGACCGTCGGACGTTAAAATGCGCTTGGCAATATCAGTGGATATAGTGGCCAGGATGGGAAGAGGGTTGTAATGGTGCGGATGTTATGGTGACCTCTGTTTAAGGTAAAACCATAGTACCTGCGCCCTATGCGATGTCTAAGCACGAGACCATAGTAACACAGTTATAGTTGTAGTCCGAGATCCTCAAGACTTAATAATAATATATGTATATATACGGTATCTGATATATATATACGTCAACACCGAATATGGAAATTGATGACAACGGGAAACCAGTAAACCAGGGTAGAACGAAATATTTTATTTAAAACGTGAAAAGGCTTGAAAGGAGTAGAATAAGTCGAATATCGAAGGACAGTATCTAAGAGTTAGGGCTTAAGGAAACCTGGAACCGTTTTCTGATTGAGGGTGCTAACCTGATTTCCGTTTGTTTCTTGAAGGAGGAAATGTGAATGCCCGTCTTATTTCTTTTCGCTTTGAGGAAGGGCGGGATCAGGCTTATATAAAGTGGGATGGGAATATGTGGAAATACGAGGTAAAGGGGAAAAAAGGATACTGTTTTTTAATACTATACTGCATGATAACTATACGGTAGATGTGTACATTAGTGGGAATGAACATTCTAGCATGCAAGGTTCGCTTCGAATTGCTTGGTGTATTTGATTGGATGTTGTCGCAGCGATGCAACAGCACCCCAACAGCCCGTATGGAAACTCAAAATTAGACCAATCGGATTGTCGTCATTTGAAGGAAATTCGAATTTCGACGTCATGAATCGATAACTTCAAGCGAAATAGACAGCATCATGCAGTCGACAACGGGCAGCTTGCAGTTGCACCTTGCAAGGTCTGCAGGGTTTCCTTCTCAGATACCCCGCCTGCAGCTGAGCTGAGCTCATCCAGCGAATTAAGGTCCAAACCAACCCGCGCCGCGGAACGAGGCGATGTGCGTTTTCGCATTTGTTCCAAACCGAAGAAGCCATCCGGGGGCGCACGCTAAGCCATCCACGCGGACCAGAATCTAAGGGTCTTGAGCCTGAGACTAGGTCTTGAGGTACAGAATCTAAGGCTCAATTCACTATGAGACCAATTGATATACCCCTTTTCTATTCTTTTCTTTTTTGAACCTGAACCAGTCCGATTATTCTTACCGATCCTTGACCATCCACAAGATATGTCCAACCCGCAATCGATTTTCAACGCCCTTCGAGGCAGCTGGACCCTCCAGCGAACTCTCACCTCAGCCATCCCATCTTTCCCGTCCGGCACTTTCACGGGAACTGCCACATTGACCCCACACCCTCCTTCAACATCCCACTCACCTACATCTCTGCTATATTCTGAATCCGGCGAGCTCAAAACAGACACAGGCCTCGTTCTCCGTGCCAACAAAAAGTACATTTACCGTTACGACGAAAAGGAAGACAAGATATCAGCCTGGTTTGTCAAAGAACACTCCTCCTCTTCTCAAAGAGATCAAAACCAAAACCGCAACAACGACAACACAAACCCAAACTCAAATGAAGCGGTAGAGGAGGCGGACTACCTCTTCCACGAGCTGGTACTCGCACCGGACTCCTCATCATCATCATCATCATCCGCTGGTTCAAACTCCGAGACGATAACGGACTGTAGATTGACGGCCACGGGAGATCATTTGTGTATCAAAGACAACTACGCGGCAAGATACGCGTTTGAGTTTGAAGGCGGGGAGTTGAAGTGGTGGTCGTTACGGTATAACGTTTCTGGGCCGGCGAAGGATTATATCAGCTCTACAGTATTCCGACGATAACAATAACCTTCTCCCATTTTGATGAAATAATCAAAACCTCTACCAAAGGTTCTCCTTATTCGTTTTGGATGGATTCGTGGAGTAAAAATATCCGTTAATTCGTGAAGATTGTACATGCCATTTTTTCTTTCTTTTTTTCTTTATTAGAAGGACCTTATTAAACCCTAGAATCCACGTCTGTCTACACACAAACGGGAAATCTCGCCGTTTTCAATACATACAGACGCGTAATAGCAATCTCTCTCTCATCTTCTCCCTTCATAACCTTATTATTTTTTTATTTCAATGGGGTGGTCTTTACATCGAGGCATTGGCCTTTCCCTTTGCCTCTTCGAACGCTCCCTTCGCTTTTCCACCTATTCAAAAAAGAAGAACATTTAGCATCAATCCGTTCACATTCCATATAATAGTATACTCTGATCACGGTTGAGTAGGTGTGGATGTATTGTGGAGACTTACTAATCTCGTCAACCTTCCCCTTCGCCTCTCCTTGAGCTTGTTGAGCTTTCCCCTGCAATTCTGAAGCTTTACCCTTCGCCATTCCCTTCGCTTGGTTGGCCGTTGGAGTCTTATCTTGAGCTGCGCCGACGACACCGGAGACGCTGTCTTTGACTGCTTCTGTTGCGTCTTCGGTCTTTTGGATGCCCGCTGCTATGGTTGCTCCTGCCTTTTTATCGATTGTGTCGACGGTGTCCTTTATACAGCAGTAGGTCAAGTTAGTATCTGATCTGATTGGGAGTGAGGGGGGCTGGATTTGGGATGGATAGATGGATGGATGGATGGATAGATGGGTGTGTAAATGTACCTTTACGGTATCCGTGACGGATTTTCGGAGTGGGTAGGAGGTAGAGAGGGGTCTGGCAATGGTAGTGGTGGGGAGACGGGTGAAGATTGTTCGACGGAGGATTGCTGACGACATTTTTTTCTGTAGATTATTCTGTATGTGTGGTCTTCGTGATAAAAAAGGCGGTCAAGCTGTTTTGTATTTTTTTAGTACGATGGGATGCAATGGGATTAATGATTAACCCGATGGATTGAAGTTCAATTGTAATTGCAATCGTTGGTTGGTGGTACGTGATTAACTTGATTGAATTTGGTGATGGAATGAGAGGAAGAAAAGAATAGAGGTATCAGACGGATAAGGTGTATTTATAATCTACTTTTTTTTCTAAAACCGGGGATTTCCTTTGGAGGGTTTTTTACTGCTGTTTTAATATAATGATGTCGTTTTTTTTTTTTTTTTTTGTTTGCCCCGGATTTTATGATGTCACTTTGATGTCGTCGCACGTCGTTCGGGTTCGGTTGGGCGACCAACGCCCAGACTACTGTAGAGCGCTACGACCAACGCAGAAAATGCTGGAAAAAAAGCTCAAAACACGTCAAAAATGCTACGGCAATGGTTTAGCGCACGTCGCCGGCGGGATGAGTAGGGTAGCGGGAACTTTGCATGCTATCTTATCAGGGTTGGCAATGCTTGCTTGCATTTGCTTGAGTTTAAACGATTTGGGGGAAATTTTGGTTCGATTGAGAAGAGTTGATGGTGTACCGAATATTAATATCCACGGTGTTAATTAAGTAATGGTCGTTTCATTGGACCTCAATATCAATACATGTATACGCAGCATACAGCTTTGCATCTGATTCAAGTTGGTACGGGATTATATAAGTTTAAATATTTTCCCTTGAGTATTCCGGATAACGTTACGTGATCCAGGGGACTACTAACCTCGAGGTTGTACTAACCTATGGTTATAATCCTGCTTTGAAAATACCACAACCTGCAACACGGATGCGAGGGAAATCACACGTTCCATTTATCATGCAAGAGAGCTAAAGTGACCGATCTCTGAACGGAGGGGAGAAGCCGATTGATTGATTGAGACAGAATGGCCGATAAGACCGAGCTCGTAACAAAGGCCGTTGAACCCTCCAAAGGAAGTCAGACAGATAGGCAGACGGACAGACGGACAGACGAGAATGCTAAAAATACAGCCTCGGACTAACAATACATGCTCAGAAGAACATTAAACGCCGAACGCCGTTCAAGAACTCTCATAAGGAAGAGAACGGGAAAAAAAGCGAAAAAAATCCCTGAAAGGAAACCCATCATAATGAAAACCAGACGTAAAATCGAAGAAAGGAAAAACATCGCAAGTCAGAATCCACAGAGGAAAACCAAAAAAAAAAATCCCAAACGCAGACCACTATTCATCAAACTTGGGATAAAACTCAGCCGGCATCGATTGATTTGGACTATCGATATCGATATCGGCATCGGCAGGACTATTCTTGCCTTTGAGAAGTTCATCGAATGAGATATGACCATACGTAACCTGCTTCCCAGCCTTCTGGAGCTCCTCTCGGCGCTTCTCGATCTTGATGGAATCAGTGACGAAGAAATGGACGCAATCCCCACGGACTTCGGAAGCGACAGCGACACCAGGTGGAATACCGCCGGCAACTTTGAAGGTTGATTTTTCGGGGGTCTTCTGGTCCCAGTAAAATTGAACCTCGAAAGGTTTATCGAGGCCGTTGAGAGCGTATGCGAAGGTGCCATTTGGCCAATGCTTTTCAGGGATCCAAATGAATTGTCCGGAATATCCAGAGTTAGCCTTGATGATGTCGCCGAGCGAATGGGGACCTGAGGTTCGGACCAAGTCCCACGGACACTCGTTGGATACGATTACACGGAATTGCCAGCCAAGGCCCCTGGTACCTGCATTGAAAGGGGATGTTAGCGTTCACCGATATACAACAAGGTTGATAAAAAAATGGAAAATGGAAAGGGCACTTAAACACTCCAACTTACCGAAGTCGTATTGTGGAAAGTATTGAGAGGAGTTCTGGGGAATAGGAAGGCTTGGTCCAGCACCGACGTTCAAGTCCATTTTGGCGATCTTGTTGGGAAAGTGAGATTGGGATTTTTTTGTTTCAAAAAAAGAGTAAGATTATCTCTCTTTCTCTCCCTTATTCTTGCTTGAGAGTTCTGATGAGATGAAGTTGAAGATATCGATCTTGAGTTTGCTTTTGAAGGAGGGAGGAAGGAAAGAAAGTTAAGGAAAAGATGGTGGTGATGTCGTCCTTTTATACCTGAATCTTGGAAAGAGACTTCCACAGAGTGAATTTTTTTAATGGAGAAGTTGCGACTGTTTTTTTTACGATTGTTATCATAACGGTTTGTGGTTTCCTGGGCTGGTAGACGGTGAGAGTGGGTGTGGTGGCATCATTGGGACGCTGGGTGAGGTGGGGGTCGGCCGGAAGGGGAGTGGAACCTTGGATGAGATTACTGGGACGTCGGATGGAGGGTATGCGCCCTACCGTTATATCTTACATTGGATCTTGTAGACGGGGTGTACCATCTTGCCTCCACAGATCCAGATGGGAGATTTATGAAGGGTGGCATCATGGCAGGTTAGGCTTCAGAGATCGTATAAAAAGTGTGTTCATATTGTGGTGATACTGTATTGCCTGTGGTCTTAGGCTTATCGTAAGCTTCGCCTTTTGTGAACGTGATATCGAGGGGAGGCTAGAAACGATATCATGAAATTTAAATGGCATATTGCAGTGATACCGTGTCAATGCCATACGGTATAAAATCATTAGTTTTTTGATAGAAACTGCATCATATGGTCTTTTGATTGTCATATTTTTAGCATAGCACATGCATACATATTATCAATACTAGTATGGTATATATATATATCAGCCTGGAGTGTAGGGGCTGGAAAAGCCCAGCAAGCTTGGTTATGTTCCCAATTGGATTGAAACACATCAAAGTTGGCTCAAAGAAACACCTAGCGTGATTTAATAAAATCTATCAGATTCTCAATATATATTGCAATCCAACGTTAATATAAATAAATCCAACAGATGTGTCTCTGTCCCTGCAGTCGCATCTAATAATAATGTATGAAATGCCGCATTAGAAAAGAGTGCGGCAGAGTGGGAAAATGTGTTGTTTTGTGGTGCGGGCGTTTCTTTGTTGCCCCGCCGAGAAACGCGAACTTTCCTTTTTCTCCGGCCTTCTTTTTCTTCCTTTTCTTTTCATCTCATCTCAAATTTCCATTCAATCAACCATCGTCCCATCAACTTCTCTCACGACATCGACATCGCCGGTCAATGTAGACACTTCAAGTCGGTACATTGCCATATTCAACATCCGCTCACCCATCATCACAATAATCCATCATCTTCGTTCGTCTCTTCGGCTGGTCCACTCGTGCTGAAGAGACCCACCCTGCCCATTCCACGGACTGCTGCTGTGCTGCTCTCGTGCTTGCCGCTACCGGTCCGCCCTGCAGAAACCAACCTTTTTTTTTTTTTTTTCTTTCTGCAAACTTTCGCCTTATACGTCACAGCGCGCCAAACCACCTAACCTAATCCTTTTTTTATCACCCTCACGACACTCCCATTACGACAAGTAAACATGGACCCATCGTCGCTCAAAGTCACAGAGCTCAAGGCCGAGCTCAAGAAACGCGGTCTCGCCGTCGGCGGTCTCAAGAAGGAATTGATCGAGCGTCTCACTCTCGCTCTTGAAGAAGAGAATGCTCCTGCTGAAGAGCCTGAAGCCGAGGAGGAGGAATCTGAAGAACCGGAAGAACCGGAAGAACCTGCCCCTGTCCCGGAAGACGCGCCCGTAGAAGATGCAGACGATTCGGCACCCTCCAATGTCAACCAAGAACCGCCAAAGGAGGTTCTAGAAGATGCTCCAACCGAAACCGTACAAGATGCTACACATATGGAAGAAGATAAACCCGAAGAGAAGGACGAGAAGGAGGTAGTTGACGCCGCAGCTTCCGTCCCAACCGTCGAAACCGTTGAAACTGTCGAAAAGCCAACGGAAGAAACCACAGAAGACGTCGAAATGACCGACGAAACAAAAGATGAACCGGTCGTCGAAACAGCAGCACCGAAAGAGGAAGAAAAGACTTCGGAACCGGAACCGGAACCGACACCGCTCCAACCGACAGTCGAAACAGCCGCCGCTACACCCGCTCAAACTCAGGATACTCCCAAACAATCCGAAAATGTCCTAGAACCCGTCACAAGTGCTCCCACCCCTCTGCAGCCGCCAGAATCCGTCCAAATCATCGAAGCCGACCTGAGCAAGAGAAGGAAACGCTCCAGATCGCCCTCTGTCCGTGCGGAGGAAGTCGAAGCCAAGAAGGCTCGTATCCAAGAAGAACTTCCCGGCAAAGATGAAATCTCCATGACGGACGCTCCTGTCATCTCCACGGACTCTCCTGAGCGTGGTCGTAAATCTCCCCGAGATAGATCCAGATCCAGATCCAGAACTAGATCCCGCTCGCCATCACGTGGTTACACGAACAATAACAACCGACGACACGCACGATCGAGATCGAGATCCCGTTCCCGTTCTCGCACGCAATCACCCTCCCAAGCCCGTCAAAGACCGTCGATTGTAGCGAGCACTAAGGACGCACGCTTCAAATCCCTCTTCAAAGACGACTCGCAATCAACCCAGTCACCCACGATCGGTACCGCCGCAGCAACCCCACCACGCTCAGACGACGAAGACGCCGTCTCACCATCGATCCACCCAGCCACCCGCGCACTCTATATTCGCGACCTCGTCCGTCCACTCCAAGAATCCCAGTTACGCACCCACCTGGTCCAACTGGCCAGCAAATCCTCACAGGAAGATGATTCAGTTCTGGAACTGATGTATCTAGACGGCATAAAAACGCACTGTTTCGCCATCTTTTCGAGCGTACAGGCGTGTTCGAGGGCACGTAACGGCGTGCACGGTAAGCTCTTCCCGAACGAGAAGAATCGAAAGGCTTTGTTTGCGGATTATGTTCCCGAGGATAAAGTCGACGCATGGATTTCGAGGGAGAGGGAGAACAGAGCGGTGAGGTTTGTCGTCACGTATGGTGATTCCGAGGAAGGCGTGGAGGCTGTACACGAGGAGTATAACAGTGTTGGTGGTAACGGTGCAACTGGCGGAAGTGGAGGCAGGAATATCTCTATCAGTGGGAGAGGTGGGAGTGGGCCGCCACCTGATGCGCCATCGGGGCCAAGACGACGTGGAAGCTTTTCTACCGGAAATAATTCGAATGCGAATCAAGGGTATGGTGCCGGGAGGGCCGTTCCGCCTGGAGCGAAGATTGTCAGTTTGGACGAACTCTTCTTGAGCACGAAGACTAAACCGAAGATTTATTACAAGCCTGTTGATGAGGCGACTGTTAGAGAGAGGATTGCGAAGGGACCGGTTGAGGGAGAGGTTAGAGGACGACCTGGACGTAAGGGAAGCGATCCTTGGAGAGGGGGACGAGGTGGTGGGTTAGGTGGTGGTGGCGGCGGTGGGAGAGGAGGTAGGAAGGGAGGGGTCGATAGCTGGACTAGCAAAGATCGGGATAGGGACTTTGAGAGACGGGATTGGGTTAGAGATGGTGGAAGAGGGGATAGAAGGGGTCCGTATCGGGAGAGGAGTCCGAGGGATAGATGGTGATTGTGGTTTTTATCCGTTTCTGAGGGTTTCTGAGGGTTTCTCGTAGGATATGCTTCCTTTTCTTTCCCCTCCCCCTTTTTTCGTTTCGATCGATGGGGTTTTGTCATACATGCTGTGATATCCTTGTTTTTCTTTTCTCTTATCCTCCCCTCTTTACTTATTCCCTTGATAACTTTTTATATTTTTTTTTTGCTGTTATTTGTTGGTTTTATCATTATATTTAATTATCGCTTTATGGGGTTAGAAGGAGGGAATTGCGAAATCGGAGAGGGAAATAATAGCTTAAAAGAAGGGTTTTCTATAGTCTCGTGGTTTTCTATAAATTGTTAGAAGAATAAATAAACGGTGGAAGAGCCATCACTCTTGTTTACACTCTTGTTTACTAGTAGTCTTCTCGTTCGTTTGTAGTGGGTTGAGTCCATATGGCATAGAGTCGAGATTAGATATATAAAACGACATTACATGTCTATGTGTGAATTCCGGGATTGTATCATGATAGTTGAAAGAGATCAAGCATATTAATACCAGATACGAGCAATTCGTATATGACTTAGACCACGAGATCTCGACCAACCAGTCCAGATTGATCCCAAGAAACATTTATTTTTCATTAAGTGAGAAAAAGCAGCAAAGTCGGGAAAAAAATAAAAGAAATCAGACATGAGGGACAGGAAAAGAAATGGGTATTAATAAAGTACCTTAATTAACCCTCCTCCCCAACTTCGGATCGAAATCTCATGAAATTCACAAATGAATACATCGCCGATGCATGGGTAAGCATGAACAAAGCCAAAACCTACTTAAGTACTAAGTACTTGTGTATAGGAAATATTAAAAAACAACCTAACCGGTATACTAACTACCCCCCCAGGCTCTCTCAATCATTAAACAGCCTACATACCTACATACCTACATATATCACATGCAAAGCAAGCAAGCAAAGCAAAGCAAGCATACCGCATACGCTGGTACGTACATAAGTACATACAAATGTGAAAAAGTGGAGAAAAAAAGAAAAAGGCCACACATAGCATAACGGTGTATAAATTTAAAGCATGATAGCCTTAAACTCCTCGAAATCAATCGTCCCGTTCCCGTCTTTATCCGCCTCTCTGATCATCTCCTCGATTTGCTCATCGCTCAAGTTCTCACCTAGCGCTCTCATCACGTTTCGGAGTTCCTGGGCGTCGATTGTACCCGTGCCGTCCGTGTCAAAGACGTTGAATGCGTCTCGGAGTTCGCTTTCTGCGTCGCGTTTACCTTCACGGGGAGCCATGAGGGTTAAGAATTCTAAGTAACGGGTATTATTCGTAAGTAATGGTGTAGTAATAACAGCGGAGAAAATATACTAGTATATAGTGTACGGTTGACGTTTGGGGGTGTTTGCGTACCTTTGAAGTCAATGGTGCCGTTATTATCGCGGTCGACTTCGTTGATTATATCTTGGAGTTCCTCCTTTGTGGGTTTTTGGCCGAGGGATCGCATCACGTCGCCCAATTCGTCGATCGAGATTTCGCCTACATGTTTTATATAAACAATATATATCCAGTTAGATATTTTTTATAATATCGAGATGTAATATTATTTCATTTTTTTTGTGCGTGTGGTATGGCGTGGGTTTTGGAGTGTGCGGAGATATTAATGCGTTGGTGGGGGCAAAAAATTGTTGTATATTTGGAGCTCGTCGTTCACGCGATGGCGATGGGTCGTACGACCGTCGGGTGCGGTTTTTTCGGAGGTGTAAAAAAGGCGAGGAAATCAAATGATATGAATAAAGAAGGCTGGCTTACCATTGCCATCTTTGTCCTATACGGTAACGACGAGAGAAATGAATTAGCTAAGAGGCTTTGTTTTCTCTTTCTCCTCAAAGGGTAGATATGGTATATGACACGAAAATGTGAGACTAGATGGATGGATAAATGGATCCAGATGGATGGATGACTTACGAAATGGTTAAAGGCGTCCCTCAAAGTATCAATCTCGTCCTTGCTTAGAAGTTCGGACTATATATATAGGATATTTTGTTGTATCTCAGTAAAAAAAACATTCACCACAAGTTCGGAGATATATCGCATAGAAAAAAGCTAGCTCTGCGTCTAGATTGATGGGTATTGGTTCCCCCGCGCCCCCCGGACTGGCTGACTGGTTGGCTGCGCGCAGGCGGGGGAGGCTTAGATCTGTGAGGGCGGGAAGGGGACGAAGGAGGGGTAGCTAAGCAAGTATGTACCATGTTATGCGTGACTGAGATTCGATCCGAAGATGGTTTTTTGGAAAAGTTTGTGAAAATTCGTGATATCAGAACTTGGCGAGTGGGGTTTCTTTGCACTCGAAGCTGCTTCTGGGAGTGTAGATGGGATTACAGGAAGTGGCGATTATAAGATTCTGATGCTGTGGTACAGAGATAGCTTGGGGGGTTAGTATACTCTCAGCTGGGCGTTAACTAAGTAAGTAGCTTCCAGGGGACGGATGCCCCAACTGTTAACTGCAACTCGGTTACGTACGTCTTTCGCACGCACACACACACACACACACACTTGTTTCCGAGTCGGATATTATTGTGATCCTCGTATTCGAAACTTCGTTCGTCTGGGGTTGTAGTTTTTATTGGTGTATATATATGTTATTCTGAGGCTGGCGGGTAAGATGATTGGTGTCGATGCGGGAAGCCTGACCTTAAAATCGAGTTCGAAGAAAGCAAACACCAGCTGGTGCTAAAAAGTGGGGCGTTTCAGGGAATAGACGAATCCGGGATCCGAGAGTTTTAAGCAATTTAAGCAATAATAATGCAATGGGCTCTGGTCCGAACTGACCGGGCTCTAACTCTTTCTAACTAAGTACTTAGGGTTCGCTTTACCGTTTTTGAGGATGGGAGTCAGTCGTAACACTGTCCGATATATATCGTGCACGGTAATCACATAATAGGATTAAATTCGATCTGGTATGATTATAAAGATCTCACATATCATAAGGAAGACCTAATATTGAAATAACAAGCTATATATTTTGTCTCGGGGAAAATGTATTCATTCAATATCATTGTATTTGTTCATTGTTGTATTTGTGTTTATGAATTCAATGAACTTAAAAAGAAATCACAAGCCGAAGAAAAGGCCGGCGTTGTGTGTTGTGAGATGCGCGCTGATCGGAGCCGATGGTAACCTCACCGCAACACATCCCGACTTCAAAATTTTGACCCGTTTGGCTCAGAGCTTCCAATTAATCCTCGAGTTGCATACTCTCCCATCCTCTTCGGCGACACCAGCTCCTCTAGTCCTCGCCGTCAGTCAAAGCCGACAATCATTCGCAATGTCTTCTACTACTCTTCGTATCCTCGTCCCCGTAAAGCGGTACGTCCAACGTCCACCTCCATCCATACTCCCATACTTCAAACTCTAGCTTCGAACCTTTCACTAACATACATGATGAATGAACAGGGTGATCGACTATGCCGTCAAACCCCGCGTCAACAAAGCTCAAACCGCCGTTGAAATCGCTGGCGTAAAACACTCGATGAATCCCTTCGATGAACTCTCAGTCGAAGAATCCGTCCGGTTGCGCGAAAAGCACACCAATAAAACCGTCGAAGACATCCTCGCACTCTCCATCGGCCCTCCGAAAGCAGCAGACACCCTACGAACCGCAATGGCAATGGGCTGCGATAGGAGTATCCACGTCGAAACAGCGGAGAAGGACGAAATGCTGGAACCGCTACAGGTCGCCAAGATATTAAAGGAAGTGGTGGAGAAGGAAGGGCGGAATCTGGTGATATTGGGAAAACAGAGTATCGATGATGATTCGTCACAGACAGGACAGATGCTCGCTGGTTTGCTAGGGTGGGGGCAGGCGTGTGGTGCTAGTAAAGTTACCCTTGACGGGGAGTATCTGGAGGTGAATAAAGAGGTTGACGGCGGGTCGGAGACGGTGAGGGGGAAGCTACCGATGGTTATTACGACCGATTTAAGGTTGAATGAACCGAGGTACGCGTCTCTGCCTAATATCATGAAGGCGAAAAAGAAGAAGCTGGAGAAGAAAAAGTTGGAGGATTTTCAATTCAGGGCGGAGAATAGGTTGAAGACATTGAAAGTTACCGGTGAGTTGAATCCCGAGCTATATACTATACCTTGGAATAGAATTCTGGCTGATTGTGTTATTAGAACCACCACCGAGACAAGGTGGCGGTAAAGTTGAAAATGTCGATGGGCTCATCTCCAAGTTGAAAGAGTTGGGTGCTTTGTAGGATATTGTAGGATATATATACCATGATACCTTTCCACGAGATTATTTTTATTCATTTATTTGCAGCGTCGAATATGTATGTATATACGTGTGCCATATTGAACCTCAATCTAAATGCCATACACATGATTACCTTGGGAAAAATTTGACTAGAACTTGGCGTTTGAATAGAGACCCAGCCATCCTTCGGGTGTACATTTACCAGTAATGAATTGTTCAACTATATGCATTGTGACCATGATTATCGATGGCTTAAATTGAACAATTACCGTATGATATCCTTTGGTTCCTCCAACTCCCCAGATCAATTCTCCCTCGACTGAATGATACGAATATTATATCCTAGCAAATTTTTATTCATTCTCGATATTCTCGCTTTGATAATATATTATATAACTTGAATATAACGCATCATTGCATGCAGCCTTCAACCTTCCAACCAGTCTCGTAACCAAATCGAGCGAGCCTTCCGGACCAACACACTGCGGTCCAGTCAACCTGTGTTGCGATGCCGCCTCGGAGACCAGCTGCTGAAAGACGGAAACGGGAACGTACGATACCCTCGTGGGAATGGGAACAGGTAAAAGGAAGCTTCGTGGAGCTCTATTCGAATCGAAGCTTGCCTCTCGCACAATGTATCAGTCTTATGGAAACCCAATACGAGTTTACCGCGAGGTATGTATGATCTCCCTCTCGTATGTGTATATGTATAGGTTTCTATAGACTCGAAAGCCGTACGTATACTATGTTTTTTTTGGTTGCTAAAATGGGATCAAATATATACTGTATAAATAGCCGTCATCAATATCTCAATAAAATTGGAGATTGGGAAATCGACAAGAAAATAAAATCTGGGGAGATGAGAGTTGCCCATGCGGAAGGTACTGGAGCGGTGGGTGAATGAAGGGAAAGATACGAGTATTACTGTTAGGGGGGTGACTCTTACGAGGGATAAAATGAAGCGATTTTTGAGACGGGAAGAGTCGAAACTCGAGAAACAGTTAAAGGAGCGGCGCGGGACTTTCGAGAATGAGATAGCTATGCTGTGAAAACGGGCAACGCTCAAAGCCGACTCTACTGAGGACCGAGGCGAAGAACGTGAACAAAATGCAGAGATGATGAGCATATTTTCAACCTCCACTAGTATGCCAGCAGGAAATTCGATCAGTCCGAGCCAGAGTCCTATCAGTATATCGAAGAAAATTCTGGAATGCTGGCAGATAGGTAACTATATCACATAAAGTCCATATCAGTCACCAGAGTTTATATCCTTACTCCTATTATATGCCAGGCACTCTGCGTTCGGGATATGACATCTTCACACCAGCTTTTGGTATCCGGGGATTATTTACACCCACCTTACAACGGTCAGCGATGACTTCTATCATCGAAAAGGCTGTAAAAGTTAAACCTAAGGTATGGATGCGTAGTCTCCCTGAGATATAATAGGTTTTTACCGATTTTTGAAAGTGCGGCGAATGCATATTGACGATAAAGGTTCGAAAAAAAAGGAAAAAGCAGCGATAGATGATCTGAATGTCGGCCCAGCAAGGGTTTCGGTCGTCCGATCGCGAGACCTGCCAGTCAAAAAGACTGTCGAGTTTCGTGAGTTTCGTGACCGGGAAAATGTCCCCATCCCATTTGTTTTATTATGCAAATCGTCAACGACGTTGATAATGGGAGATTATGATTTAGCTTCAAGGTGTCGAGCAGTGGTGGATGTCAAAGAATTTCTCGCATGCTATTTTGCAGTTTCGGCCCAGCATACTAAGACTCACCCTGCAGCCCAAATTCTTGAGCAGTTTCAAAAGTGGCTGGCCGGAGCTGCCGAAGACTTTGTTCGTGAGCTTAGCTATCTTGGTGAGGATCATGTTTTTGTGCATAACCGTGACGATTCAAGCTGGCAATTCTTTACGCCACCATTGCATTGTGTAGTCACTGCAGGAAACGAATTAATTGAGCTAAGGATCTTCGAGAAGAGGCTTGTCAATTTCCGCAGCATCGTTAACCTGAATTTGTGTCGGAATGTCCTTTTTTAAAAAGAAAAAAGAAGAAACAAACCTCCCCTCCCCTCGAGCTCTGCTATCCACGATTCGATATACTGACTCTTCGTATGTTATCAGTTTTTCGAAAGAATACCTCTCTCAAACCACGTGGACTCCTTGTTGGGCTATAATTTTTTGATGGTCACCCGATTCTCTAAAAAGCTTTCTCAAATTAGGTTAACGACTGGCGTGGATATGCTACACCAATGTGGTGGAGGTATTCAAAACAAAAACGATCCAACCCCTAAATTTAGCTAAAACTAATGGTACGCAAGTTCAAGCTACTAACAAAGTCTTCCTATTCGACATATACAGAGAGATCTCGATCTATCGAGACTAGATCGGATGGGATGAGAAACTCAACCACCAAATCCCAACGCCCAGACCCGTCACGACATCCTTCTACGATAAAAGAAGGGAGTGAAACAAATCCACCTCCTGGAAATTTGGAAACTTTGGATCCTGATGGTCTCTTTTCCAGCCTGCTTTTGGATCTTGAAGTCTTGCCAGAGTTTGATTATGAGGAGTTCATGGCCTGGATAGATCAAAACCAAGTTCAGGATGATAGGATGCGGATCGATTGAAACACATCTAGGTGAAACTTGGTTATTTGCTGCTTCCCTCGAGTTTCTACGTCTAACGATTGATTTGTAATAAAATGCTTGCAAGCGTATATAAACAATGTTATCACAATGAAAAACTCAACACTGGAACGGTTTTCATCCTGAGAGCTCTATCTGAGATTTCGAAAACCTGCTCTGTATCAAAACTATAAAATGGGATAAATTAGCATAAAAGGGTTCATATTCGCCCGGACGGCGTCCGTGTGGTTTGCTGATCCGAGGGCTGTCGATAATACTCCCATTATTGCTGGACCCAGACAATTTGATTCCAGATGGAATCAATAATGTACAATCGTATTCCGGTGCTTAATAAGGACCCGAAGGACCGAAGGACCGGTCTCGATTCTATCCTACCTTCGAAAAGCACCATCTTTACATAACCATGCATATTATACAGATCTGCAGAAGAAAACAATGCGCCTTTGCATCGGTGGATGAATAATATGAATGGGGCGTCAAAGATTGCATAATACCGATAACTCTTTTTAATGATATGTAAAGCCGTGACTGGAAAATCGGATACGTATATTCATGAGAGCGGGATCTCGGCATGTGCGTAAATGACCTACTCGAGCTCATGACACGAGAAGTCGTATCTGCGATGCTTCTTCGTTCTCAAGTCGAGATTATGGCGATACATATATGTGTGTATTTATGGTTGCTGTCAGCAAGGCGCATATAAATTCGGATGACGGTGATCACATCTCCACTGTTATATTTTATTCTATTTTGCTGATTGTATTGAGGATGTATATCTACCAAGCGGGTTGTAAGCTTGAGGCAGCCGCTTAACGTTAGGGACCGCGAAAACATCACACCGGTATCCGACAACGAAATGGGATGTTAAAACAACATATTCCAGACCGTTAGCTGACATAAGTGGAAATAAAGCAAGTCGGTGAAATAGCGCGACACGTTGTCTACGAGCGGACGTTGTCTTTGAGCGGACGTATGTATGACAAGCTTCTTTTCCTTAATAGTCGGGTGACGGACGTTAGCCTCCCGATATCATGACTCGACGATTCAAATTCGCGTCGATAAGATTGATTGATATGCATATATGTCCCTTTGAATGAAATTTGGGACTTGGGTTTAGTCAGCATCAGTTGCTTGTTTGGCTGTTCAGTGTTGTGTGTGTGTATGCATTCGGGCAAATAGTCCCTCCGTAAAGGTGGGGCTATCGGCCGATTGGAGAAAATAAGGGTCAAAGCTATTGGTCCGCTCTTTTGTGTAGAAATGCCAATGCTCTAAAGTCGACTCCTAGTCTGGGCTAAAGTCCTTGGGTACGCCAGATTGGGCTATCGGTATTGGGTATTTTGCAAGGCCAGTGCGAAGGTTAGAGATCGTATTTTGGACAATGGATTCTAGACCACTAGAGCTAAATAATATGATTTATATGTATATGTAACATCAGATTGTTCAGACCAACGAAGCTGCAGGATTGGGTCGAGACTTGCAAAGTCGTTACTTGGAAGAGTTCTAATAGGCTTTCTCCGATACAGTGAATCGACAAATAGGCACAGGCCAAATTACAGGGACAGACCCACTTTCCAGAGTCATGATGCAACTGGAATGCTTTCCGGATCGACCTGATTGGTGTGATCCTCAGCCTATGTAAGGCTGCCAAGAAATTTGGTCCCAGATGCGAATCAGCTCAATCTGATTTGGGCCTGAGGGAAATGGGCACCCCTTCCAGCAAAAGCAAGACAACCAAATGATTTGATAATCGGCTACCAAGAGGGCCGACGGCCGATGGCAGACGCCAAACCCCAGACAAGGTTATGAATTTTTTCATCGTGGAAGGGTCATTCCGTCTTGGAATTTTGTCACTTTTTTTTTTTTTTTTTCCCTCAAGAGGAAAATATTTACTGGAGAAATCGAAAAGCTTACGTTGGAGGGAGGCTGATCCCCCCCCGTGAGCGTCAAAGGTCCGTCGAAGCGTATTCAAGGTTTTCAATATTGATAGGTTGTGGACATCTTCATCGTATTTAATACTCCTTCGCTTTCCACCTCGATCCCCTTGCAGCTGTTAGGTCTCTCTAGCTATTATATCTTCTCCGCCCATCGGACGAAGCTCTCACGATCGCGATCGGCCGTCACTCACCCATCCTTCAGGAATATCTGTGTCACCGCCCATCACAACGCGGTCATATCTCACTGGTCACCGTGCCGACGACAACGAGGCCAGTGCGCTAGAGAGCGCCGCAATAAATAGATCCTGGTATCCAACTTTCAAGAAGAACTTGTTCGTCCTCCCGATTTACCGTTACACTTTTCCACGCCCACGGTTCATCGAAAATCTCAGCTATCATTTCCTGGATAAGCTCTCAAGTGTTCAACTATGGGCGCCAATTCAACAGACGAGGACACCGTCGCAGCCAGCCTTAACACTGGCGACCAATATGGCGAAAAAGATGCGACCGCTGAGGACCAGCCCGTGGAATTGAGCAAGGTGGTTTCGCGCGGTGGAAACCCTCCAGAGGAAGAAATTGTGTATCCGACAGGCGCCAAGGTCGTTCTCATCATGGTCGGATTGATGTTGGCTGTCTTCTTGGTGGCATTGGACCAAACCATTATCGCGTATGTATCCCTAGATCTAGAACCATGGGCGATAGAATTACACGTGTCGAACAATCCGATACCGATATCGTTCACCTGGACAAAACTCCCTGAGACACTCGTTCCCAGCACGCGAGAAATTGATAGACATCGGCTAACATCTTGGCGTTTTCGATCGGACAGAACCGCCATTCCTAAAATCACGGACAGATTCAAATCAATAAACGATATTGGATGGTACGGCAGCGCGTACTTTTTGACATCAACGGCATTGCAACCTACGTATGTTGAATGACTATTCTCTTAGCTTTTGGCTGATGTTTTTTTTGAGAACTTATGTGATATTAATGAATGATTTTACAGTTTCGGACGAATATACAAAATCTTCAGTATTAAAGGAACCTTTTTAACGGCCATCGGCTTGTTCGAACTCGGTTCATTGGTTTGTGGTGTTGCGCCTAGCAGCAATGCCTTGATCATTGGTAGAGCAATTGCTGGTAAGTTATGGTTGAGAATGGAAATATTTTCAAAGAATTTCGAATCGTTGGTTACAGCGACGTTGAAATGTGAGTTTTTATAGATGCTAAGTTTGGATTCCGAATCAGGTCTCGGTGTCGGCGGCATTTTCTCTGGTGGCATTGTCATTCTAGCATATACCCTGCCCCTGCAAAAGAGACCGCTAGCCTTTGCTGCCATCGGTTCAATGTGGGGCATTGCCAGCATTGTTGGACCCTTGCTCGGTGGTAGGTTATGATATCTCACCATCTATCTCATATCGTACAGTTCAAAGCGGATTGACTCGTCACAGGTGCATTCACGGACCATGTCTCTTGGAGATGGTGCTTCTATATCAACCTTCCCTTGGGCGCCATCTCTGTTGCCGTTGTCCTCCTGGTGTTGCGTATACCACGGAAATCCAACCCAGAAGGCCTTAGCGTTATAGCAAGACTCCGCCAACTCGATTTGATTGGTGCTAGTATCCTCATTCCGGCCGTTGTCTCTCTGCTTCTTGCTCTCCAATGGGGTGGAACTACCTACCCCTGGAACAACGCGAAGATCATTGGTCTGTTCATCTGCTTCGGCGGCTTGATAATCATCTTTATCATCACTCAATGGAAGCTTGGTGATGCAGCAACTCTCCCTCCAAGAATCTTGAATCAGCGTTCCGTGCTTGCAAGTTTAGTATTTGCATGCTTCTTCGGGGCCGCTTTCTTCACCGATGTGTACTACCTCCCGATCTATTTCCAATCAGTCAAAGGGTCCAGCGCCACGAAATCGGGGATCCAGATTCTTCCACTCCTCCTCAGTTGCGTGTTGACTAGTATGCTTTCCGGCGGCTTGATATCTGCTACCGGGTACTATACTCCATTTTTGATTGGTGGTATGGTGGTGTTCGCCGTTGGGGCGGGACTCATAACCACTTTCGAGATCGACACGAACTCGGCCCATTGGATCGGGTATCAAGTATTGGCTGGCCTCGGAGTGGGTGTTGGCTTCCAGGTTCCCGTCCTAGCCGTGCAAACCGTTCTGCATATCGATGATATTCCTGTGGGCACTGCAATTGTTACATTCTTCGTAAGTCTCTTTCCCCAGAACTTATCGATGACCCGAACAGCGCGTCGGCTCAAATTACCTGCAGTTTTGATTCCTTTTGCTGATATGAAACGGCCCAATAGCAATCTCTCGGTGGAGCACTCTTTATCTCTGTTGCCCAGAATATATTCTCGAACGGTCTAAAGCGGGGTCTTGAAAAATACATTCCTGAAGTGCCGTCCAAAGTCTTCCTCTTCTCGGGCGCCACCGAAGTCCAGAGTTTGCTTGCCAACTTGGGTATGCCTCAAAGATTGCCTGATGTGCGAATGGCGTACATGATGGGCTTGAAGGATGTATTTAGACTTGACGTAGCTCTCACATGCTTCGCAGTTGTGGCTGCATGCTTTTTCGAATGGAAGAACATCAAGAAGGAGAAGGCAAAGAAGGAAGTGGAAGCTAAAGAGAAGGGAATTGAGCTCGAACCGGCTTTGGCAATTGCATAGTCTTGGCAATTGTGTCCTATTTTACTCCGTCACGAGGCAGCTTGCTTCACAAGCCCACCCTCTCGTTTGTTTTATGAAAGCATTCATTCTTTTTTTTTTTGTTTAAAAATGACGATAGAAACGAGTCCCATTCATGTACTAATGGTCTCTCTACTCTTTTAATGCACTATAATTCGGACGAAATTTGTAGTTTCTGAACTTGTAAATAGACTTATCGATACCTTCCCTTATGTACTTTCAACCTGAATGCTGATATTGAAAAAGATATTCAGCTCTGTTCGCGAGGGTCCAGAGATCAGAAAGTTGCGGGAAGATCGGCATAGAATTGATTAAATGCTGCAAGCCCATTTATAATATCTGTGTCATTTTAGGACTAGGCATATGCGCATGCATGTTTACTAGCCAAGTCACCACTGCATGTTTGTCCCGAATTTAATCTCTGCTGAAGGCCTAGAATCTGAAATTTGACCGAAAAAAACAAAGGCCTCTGCGCTCGTCGCATTCGCATCTCTGCAACCGATCGAATCGGGACCCCAAATGCAAGATTCCTCTCCGAAGGTCACATTTGAAATATTTTTCCCGTTGTGCCTTTCGCCCCCAACGTCTTTTTTCAGGTCCCCGAGACATACTTTGGGTTGCCCTTGCCCTCATCGTTACGAAGCAAACAAAACCTGAATCGATTCGACGGGTATGCTTCCCAGGTGGATATTATTGAACAATCTCCTCATCGACCATCCCCCAGCCACTTACAATGGATCATCTTAGCGTGGGGACTATCAAGCAAAACTTGCAGGCAGCTTGCGCAGATGAAGAAAGCCCACGTTGCAACATCCGTGCACGGCCGCGAGAGAACGGAGAGATAACCTCGAACCTCGCAACCACTCAGTCACTGTGCAGCTGTGGGGAATAAAAAAGACCATAGGACACATTATCCGCCGAATTAAAGGCTCACATGACTGACCAATGACCCGTTGTGAAATAGCTCGTCTGCGAAAGGGAGACTTCCCAGGGCCTTGACTGTCGATCCGCGTGGCCGGTACCTTCGAGCGAGCGAGCTGACGACTTTTTTGTTACCCTTCCGAATCTTCGGAAGTCCGTCGCACGCTAATTGATCTCCACACCCTCATGGTCTGGTTGTTCCGCCTTCCCCGCAGGGCAATGCTCTATATTTTCTGATTTTAAGCGTATTTTCTCTCTCTCTCCCTTGATTTTCCACCCTTGTGTTTTAATTGTCCCTCACGGTCCTTACCGATTTGGGGAATAGTTTTCGTCAAAAAAAATGTGACCAGCGATGTGGGTTGATAAGAATTTTAATATCCGATTTATTACTATTACATGAACGCTTCCCTCATCGCGTCGCATCTCGTTCGCGCGCGCACTAATTACGGAGAAATATAAACAAAGACGCACACGCTCCAAGAAAGAAGATGCAATTGGTTCTCTTCCCCCTTAAGCTCCCAAATATAGACAAAAAGGATGGTCTCGTTACCACCTATATATAAACATATATATATGATAAGTGTATGATATAATATATACGGTACGGACGTTCCCCCCGTGGCCCCAAGAATGGGAATAAAGTTCAAAGCTTGAGACAAAAGCTTAAAATGTTTCCTTTTCATCATTTTCTGCGAGTGATTCCCGCAGGGATGTTCCTTGGTTCCAACTGATACATGCGGACACACCGGTTCAAGTTCACGTTGGATTTTGAGGATTCGCAACGCAGATTGCTTTTTCGCCCTTTTTGGTGCGCGCAGTCAAACATGAATGTGATTGTGGCACGATCGGTCACTGATTGGATGAGTGAAAAAGTATGATACGCAGGCGCAGGTAAGGGAGTAAAAAGCGGAAACGTTAGACGAAACGGTGCGATCAGAGGTGCAAGTGTGAGTGTCTTTCGCGGACCGTTCGACGCGGCATTTTTGTCTACAGCTGGTTGGACGGTAATGCGAGGGATCTGTGCAAAAAGTGGGGTTTGGGGCCCTTTGGCGGAGTGATGTCCTGTTAAGGCTAATCGAATGAGACCCGGCGCCGATTTTAATTGAAATCCAAGATGCTTAGATCCGTTACTATGATACACACAATGAAAATTATGGAAACAAAAAGAACCTTTAAAGAGGGGTTCTTAGAGAAATATATTACTTAGCGAAAGTACTTTGGTACCCGGTCTAAATGTCATTGATACATGTAAATGCTTCTTTTAGGAAATGTTTTGTGTATGCTCCCTGCGAATGAGAAGATGAAAAAGAAAAAAAGTGCTAAGATAGAAAAAAGCAGTCTCATAACCAAACTGTAGAAAAAAGTGCTTCGTAATGAAAAAGCAAATGTGCGTGACTTCAAACACCTGCCTTGCCAATCAGACCTCCCGGCTTGATACGGCGAAGGCTGTTTGGAAACAGGAGTTTTGTCCCCAGTAACATGAGAGATACATTATGAATTTCAAAGGAAAGAGCGAATCCCATAATTAAAAAGCCATCCCCGATCTAAATTAACAAAAAAAAAAACCAAGTGGTATAAATTTGGCCTCCGATTTTCCCAAACAGAAAAAAAGAAAAAGATAACCGAAAAAGTGGAAAGAAAGTCCTGTAGAATGCAAGTAATGAAAAAAATAACGAATGTCAATTAGAAATATGTACTGAGAAGAGGTAAAAAGGTAGCTTAGCACCAACTAGTGGCGATTAGTATTCATGCAGGTTCCATGACATCGGTTGTTTGCTTATCGAATGAAGATAATCCTCGAGGTCCACATTGTTTCGTACTCGGCACGAGTTTTGGGGGTTCGAGGTCGCTCGGCTGTTTCCAGGTTTTGTGTTCGCACGGCCACTAGTCAAAGAGTTGATCACTGGTTAGCGCTGCGATGACTGAGAAGAGGGGAAAGTGGAAGAAAACAGGGAAGTGACTGCTAGTAAAGAAGCATACCTTGGATATTCTCGCCAATTTGCCTCAGCATGCGACGTGCTTCGTTGTCAAGTTTGATATCCGTGTACGTCTGAGCATCCGCGAGGGTCTCCTTTCGTAAAAGGGAGCCCATGGGCATATCAAGCTTTTTGTGGTAGTACTCAAACGCGTCAACTAAGTGGTTCCCAGACCAGGACCATTGGTTCCGGTGGTGGTCCCAGTGAGCTAGTATTTTGTCGCGGTGAAACTATCCGGTGGAATATAGGTCAGAAAATCCGGAGATAATTTAAACAGACTTTGGCAGAAAAGAGTGCTTACTGTCGATCCAAGGTATTCGACGTATGCTTGCTGCGATTGGAGTACGAATTCGACCGTGTTGAGGATGATGTATGTTGTAATCCACAGTTCCAACCAATCTGTCTTTTTCTTTGCTTTGAATTTGGTCCATATCGTTTTCAATAGGTGGGTGGCATTGGCGACCATGCCTTTGATGATAAGATTGTCGAGCTGGTTGTCGAGTTGCGGCGGGATGGGGACATACCCGAACAAAAATGAAGTTTCATCATCAATAACATCTGGTGACATGCCTAATAATTCGTCTCCGCATAGTGAACGTTCCGTAGCATTGAGATGGGCTCCCACCCATATGTCCAACGCACAGTGTATAATACCATGAGGCCGTAGTTTCTATCAACAAATCAGCGGGCTGAGGCGATTTTGGGGTCGATGGTGCAAAAAAAAAAAAAAAAACTATAGATGGTAGGACGAAGAAGAAGCAGCTTACCGAAAGATGGTCGGCGAGCTTCATGATCCAAATTGTGACCGGAGATATCCCTTTGGACATCATGTCGACCATGAATGCTTGTCGATAACTGACCATTCTCGTGAGTAATGTCTTGTACATATCATCAGACGATTTGGCGATATACGGCATCACTTCAATAAACCGATCGGGATGCTTCCCTCCGGGACTCTTTTTAATGTTATCTCCGGGCTGAGGTAGGAATTTCCTGCATTTAACCACGAGCGGCTCATAGAAGCCGGATACGCTTAGTGGGACACAGTGGAATTTCAGCTCCAGAGAGTCACTTCCGTCCCATACTTTTGTGTGTTCCGACACGGGAACGATATGTATGGGAGTATCTGAAATGGGTAAATGTTAGCAAGATATTCGATATGCATCTCCCTTGAAAGGATGCATCGAAACATCATTGGAGGGATGGACATACCTGAACGAAAGAACGAACAGTCCTCGAGGTCCAGTCGGAAGCAGAGATGGGGCGAGCCCTTACACGGGGGGCAGATTCCTGTATGCGACGCATGACACTGCACGCACCGACCGACGACGACGAAGATGAGCGGGATAAGTTAGCCGATCGAACTCTAAACCAACGTCGGAGGTAACACAATTTACCTCTCCTCGACGACGGCCATCAATTCTTAAATATGATTTGTAGCTTACCTTTTTATTCAGCATGCGGCATCGAAAGCATCCACCGCCGTGCTGTCTGACCAATGCCTTCGATCGCTTCTCCTCAGCGCTCAACTCCTTCAGCGCACCATGGCCTCCTTTCTTTGCTAGTTCGGGGGGGATGATACTAAATTGCACTTGTCCAGCTGAAGGCGAAGTTAAAGTCGGAGTCGGAGTCGGAATATGTGTTGACTTGACCATTTTGGTTGCCCTCTCATCTGATCCGTCGAATCCATCGTCCGTATCATCGCTTCTCTGATGTTTCCTCGACGTAGCGGTCGCAGTCGGTGTGGTGGGCGATGCTACCAACTTTATCTGAAAACCCTTGAACCTCTTACCGGTCTTATATCCGGGTTGCCTGACATTCCTGTGATCTGGAACGATAGGCTGAGGACTGGAGAGCTGAGCGTGAACGGCATGATGGATATACTCCTCTTCGGACACCCGAGAGTGACGATGATGACCATGACCAACTTGGTTACTACCCCCATCATGGCTATTATTGTGGCTATGGCTATGGCTATGGGCATGGGCATGGGCATGATGATGCTGTTCCACCAGGTGCTCCGGTATCAATGTGTTGGTGTCGCTATCGAGGGTTAAATCCGTTGCCAAGCTGCAACCTCCTCCACTCAAGCTCGACGACGGTCTCGGGATCGCTTGTGGATACGAGACCGGTGAGCAAGACCTTCCGAAGAAGGTCATGAAGGTCTCGAAGTCCCTCGGAGTCCATTCTATGCTGTCGTCGATGTCGTAAATGCTGTGGTTGAAGTGCTGCGGAATATGCATATGCCCTCCGGCGGGGATACTAGCGAGCATGTCCTCAGGCTTTGCTGCACCCAACGACCGCCTGCGAGGGCTCGGAGAAGCTGCACCACCACCACCACCACCACCATTACCTACGCAATTACCTACACCATGCCCACTACCTCCAACACCACTGCTACCAATAATACCAACTCCACCACCAATACTGCTTGTCGGGATGCTCAAAAGATATTCAGCAGCAGCAGCATTGTTCTGCTGCTGCCAGAACTGCTGATGGAGATAAGGATCGAGCTCCTCCATCGCTTAGTTCGAACCTTCGCGTTCCAAACCTGCTCGAATCCGTGGGTGGTCGGAGAGTTGGATCGTTGTCTTAAAAAAAGCTCGAGTCCCGCCCAACCGACCCAATCCTCGACGTGTTGCTTTGTTGTGTCCAAGTTAAGGGGCACAGAAAAGTAAAAAAGTTAAATGTACGGTTGTTCAACAGAAGCAGCGTGCGTTAAGGGTTAAAAGTGTAGGGAAAGCCCTGGATGAAATATATTGGGGGGAAAAAAGAGCTAAAAGTTCGAACTTATGCAGAAACAAAAAAGCAGATGCAGAAAGGGAATTAAATGTCGAAGGGTAGTTGGTCTGTCTTAGAAATTAATTGCGGGCTTGGGACCAATTTTAAGATTTCCCACGCCATTTTTTGGATACCCCGTTTTCTCTCTGGCCTTCGCTTCTATCCGGACTAGCAAGCTATGCGCAAACCTTGCTCCCAAAAACGAGGAATTTGCATGATCACCCTGATCGTGCGTTTGCAAAAGGAAATAAAGGCTTCACGAGGCGAAACTGAGAACCCCACGCAGGATCTCGAACCGAGCCGGCGGATAGACTTTTCCGTATTTGTCCACCACGGTGTCCTGGGGAGACTGGCTTGGCAGTATGACTGGCATTCACCGGGCTGCATACGGAGGAAATAAAATCAAGAAGCGATATCAACCATGCTATACCTTCTCCAGAGTACCTCCGGCCGTTGGCTTGCTGCGCTGCTCGTAATCTTCCCTTATTCCAAGGCTGCTCAACATGTCAATGATTTCCTCGTGAAGCAGGTCAAATTTGTGTTTTGGTGGATTAGAATTGCGTATATATAAAGACCCGACTATTGTGAATTAATTTTAAGTTTTTTTTCCCATTAGACTACATTGCTTTCGCGGATTATATTGGGGCCCTCCTCCCCAGGCGCGACGACGAAACCGTCTTCCCACCCCTCCATTCCCTTTTATGGTTTCTGTATAGTTTTTTGTTCTCACACCTTTTTTTTCTATACAATTTACGAGCGTTTGTTAAACAAATCCTTAACGTACGAGGTTCTTTACAAAAAGTAAAACAAAAGGCTGTTGTTTTAAATTATACTGCGCAACTTGACGGAATGAAACTACGTGAAGCTTCCCCACGTGATCTTCCCCAAATTATGGAAGTTCTGCTAGAAGGCCTTGTCGATGATCCATTATTCGACTGGACCTGGCGGTATCGACATCAATTTCCATGGGACAATTATTACTACTGGAGCCTAAGGATCAATTCCATGATCAATAATTCTGGAGTCGTATTCCTGGTCGTTGAGCTAGACGAAGCCGACAAGTTCAGGGAGAAGGCTGACCCGATAGGCACCCTTGTCAGTTTTATCGTCTGGCGAAGGGCAGGGGAGGATGACCACGCGAAGAGACGAAGGAGCTTAAAGTCAGGGATCCTTAACATGCTAGATCGTGAGTAAAACACCCTCCCATTCGATGGAATCTTTCCCACTTCTCCCTATACCTTCTCTTTCCTATTATAATAGGGCAATATCATCTCCACATGCTATAATGTTACACAATTTATCAGTTTTGTAAAACGGACGATCAAAGTTCTAATATCCAATGAAGGCACAGCGAACACCCTACAAGACTACTCGATGTCACAGCACTATCCAGAAGGGAGGAGGGATGCCGACTACAGGCGCTGGGCCGTCCTAAAAAAGGGAATGAAACAAGTCGACGCAGCATATTTCGGCCAATACCAAAACTTCTGGGAGCTGGAATTATTGGCCACCCACAGAAAATATCGTCGCCACGGAGCAGCAACCATGTTGGTCGAATGGGGTATCAGACTGGCCGACGAGGAGGGTGTCCCCTGCTGCGTGATTTCCAGTCCTATGGGGAAACCTGTCTACGAAAACAACGGATTCGTCTTGGCTTCGGAAGAAAAATGGGTCTTTCAAGTCAAGGGAGAAGAGGAGAAAGTGGAGTGCTTCGTTCTGATTCGATCATCAAAAGCCAAGCTGGTCACGGCCGCAGAAACAGGCGATGGGTACATGATAGTGTCTTCATTATAGGGTTGCCTCCGCAATTATTTCCGTCTCTTTCTTGCCGCATCTGCATTTTGGTTCCTTCTACATTCGTTTAGCGAAATCTTCGGGATGGTATAATATCTTTTTTTTTTTGCTTTCAAAAATTGTCTTTTCGCCGTGCATCTGTATTAATTTCTATTTTTCTTCTCACATTGATTATATTTCTTTACCACCACTTTGCTGATTTGCAGCGTTTCTTTCCGCAGCATTTTATTCCGCAGCGTTTATTTCCATTTCTTTATCATCATTCTTGTTTGCACTGCATTTTTTCTTCCTTTTTTGATACTACCTGCTTTCATATACTTCTACTTCTGCAGTTCAAGTTCCAGCAACTGCACGTCATCGTACGATCTATCTTCTTTCGTCCTGCATCTCGCTATTTCGCGCATCAAAGTACGAAGAAACGCCTTTTAACGAGTTTTTTTGCCCATGTATTTGTACGTAATACCTAATTCTACCCATTCGAGCACGGCAATGCAATCCTATCACGGAACGAGTCCCGGGGTTTCGTCAACGGGCATATTGCCCGGGAATAGCTCGAAGATTCGCTTTCGCTTGTCTTTTCCCGCATTTCGTGCATTGCAGGACAGGATAGAGTGGATTAATATCTAGACTTAAGGATTCTCGGGGTGATGCAACCACGGAGACTCCGTCGATAGCGTGGTATACCTGCTTTTCGTATACTCTGGCATTGTTTTTTGCTATTTCCTTCTCGTTTACCCCGATTCTTTTCGATTATTATCGGAACTGTCCCGTTTCCGCGAACTGGATTGCGGATTTAATAGGAAACAACGTCCCTGGCTAAAGATAATATCATGTACGATCTGAAAGAGGGTCCTTGTCTTAGGCAATAAATAAAATGGCAATATTATATATCTCTAGGCGACGGCTCTCGCGGGATATGGGAGATATTTGTCCATTAACCCAGCCTGCTAACGTTGGTGGAGATTCCCATGTGGCTTTTTGTGTTCTCGTTAATTTTTCGACCACCCGCGGCGATATAAGCAACGACAACATATGGGGTAGTTCGGACGACCATTCGAATCCAGAGCGAGCATCGGAGAAATTTCCGATTAAAATTCTCCTTCTCATGACTCGATTACTCGCTCCGCAATACCCACGGAAGAGAACTACCCTAAACTAAGTTTTCCCGTCTCTGGTGCCACGCCCCCGGGTGTTAAAAAAAAAAAAAAAAAAAAAGTGTGTAATGGAAAGGTGGAGGGTAGATAAAGGACTTTCTCTTCCCCAAAGTAGCTATTACCGACCTGGCGGGCCCGGATGCCGGATATCCTTGGATATCGAGGAGCCTCGATTCTGAAGTAGCTGTGGATCACACGTATCATGCACAACATCGCTTCGCTAGCCCATTCCAAGAGAGGCAACGTAAGCCCAAATATTGGCTAGCTCGAGCGTGGCCAGATATCTAGATCAGAACTGTGGGTTTCTTGGTCCTATCTTGCAATTGAGTTTGGTTTTCTTGGTCGGACAATGCAGGGTATATTTTGGAGCTAAGTTAGCACCAAGGCAAGCTAATGGAGAGCAAACTTACTGGTTCATCCGAAATATCTCGAAATGTCTTGAAATGCAGAGTAATATGTCGACGGGCCTGGAACCAAATGCCTTCGCTGATCTAGCTTGGAGTTAGGCAAGGTGATGGCTTGCAGGTTCGTGTTTCGAAGTCCAGAGCCTTACCTTGCTCGAAAAAAATGCCACAAATGCAACGCAATAGGTCCCGGCGGGTATCTGTAAATTAGCTGCACTGCATCCGAGATCTCGGGGGTAAAAGGGAGGCTAAGGAAGAATCGGGTATGAGTTTTGAATATCCCGCTTTCGATTTTCTCGCGGATGGCGATATTATTAGGATGCATGTTGTGTATATACATGTCTTTAGTTTGGGAATGGATGAATAGCTAATGGGCTTGATCGTGAGAAGGTGGGTGCCTCTAAAAACGTTGGACCTCAAGCAAACAAAATAAAACAGGAAAGAGCAGGAAAAAGAAGACTTTTAATGGAGGTTAAGAGGAGAGAAAAAAAAAAAAAAAAAAAAAACAGAGAATGGAAACAGTGGCTTGCTAGAATTAGTAGTGCGTATTGCTAAGAAATTGCTAAGAAACTTAATGTCACAAGCATGCAATTATTGAATCAAGAGGGGCATTAATCAAAAAAATATCGGCCGGATTTGGATATTCCTTGCTAGAAAGCTCAGACTAGCTGAATGCAAGCATAGCTTTTCAGAAACGCTCCAGCACACGGACCGTCAACACATGAAACAAACGAACTTTGGCTTAGCTTAACCATTCGTGCCAGACGGGCTGGTTGCTGGCGGTCCTTGGGACAAAGACGCAAAGTCGAAGGGATCGATGCGGTAATTGTATTGCGAGGCCGGGATGTTGTCTGGGTAGATTTCGCTGAAGGCACCGTCCAATTGAGGGGGCAGCGAGTATGACCTTTCCTCGTTCTTGATGAACGCACGGATAAGATGGCGTCTTTCTGCACCTTCACCGATAGAGGCATCTCGGAACTCCTCTCGAGAATGGACCACGGCGAGATTGTTCATAAACTGGATGTCACCTTTTTGAAGTTGAATACGGGCAGCATGTCGCTCTGCAGCAAAATGAACGCTATCAAGAGCCTCAGCTTGAAGAAGAGAAAGTGGTTGAGGCACATCGGTAGGATTCGAGCCTGTAAAAGGGCGTCGCGCGACAAATAGGATCGGTTTTCCATCATGGTAGTAGAGAAGCGGGCGCTCATAGTACTCTTCGGCGTCAAAGTCGTGTGAAGAGAATCTGCAAATTTATTAGCAAAAAGGTCCAAGCAGTTGAGAGGGATTTTTCAGTGAGTGATTAGCTTACCGGTTTAGCTTCCAATTCTCAGATAACGTCTTAATGACATGGGGCTTCAGAGCAGCGAGCTCATTATAGACTCTAGCGGAACTAGCAACCATGCTCCCACCGCCGTTACCAGCCACGCCGGCCACGAAGAGAGCGATGATGTGAGCGGTATCATTGTGAAAAGACTGTGGGGTTTAGTATCAATTAGTGAGAGACCACAACAAGCAGCGAATGCGACATGCATAGGAAATTATAAACTATACCATATGAACATTAGTGTAGCCAGGCGATTTGATCAGTCCTTCAGCATACAACGGTCGGAGATTCGTCAGGTGAGCTAAGTGGTAACGCCAACCTTGATTAGTCAAGGATCCCAAAATCACTAGCGTTTCTATCTTTTGAGATATTTAAATTAACACATACCAAGGGCACTCTTGCTGAGGGTCTGTAAACCAAGCTTTCCGCCGACATGGCTGCTGAGACCTAAGAATATGACGGTTCGCTCGAGTGGTGTGTACTCTTCGGAGTTCAATCCGCGCAAAACCGCAAAACCGCGACGATCGTAAAGGTTAGAAACCGTTTGTTGCATTTTGTTCTTGAGAGCTTCGCTGATTGGAAACGTCTCCTTGGAAACATGATTGACAGTGTCGTATTTGGCTATACGGTTTAAATTTAGTCAGCGTTGAAATTCTAAAAAAAGGAGAGGCCTATTGGCATTGGCTTTGTGTGTTGGAATCGGCAGCGAATGCACGGAAATGATTTTATATCCATTTCCGGTCAATCATATAGTATCCGAGCGGCCTTTGCACCGATGCCGAGCCACGAGGTTTTCGCGAGAGGGACTAACCAAGATAAGATTTTGTCGCGGCATCAACCGACTTGATATCATCCTCATCCAAGCGGACCATCCAATCGTCTTCAGAGAGATCAGACGAAGTCCAATTGAGAGGGCCGTTTATGACAGTGGGGAAGCCTGTTGGTAGTTCCTGGTCTCCATGTAGCGAAGCCTTGACCAACTTTTCACGTTTCTCGTAAGTCTCGCGAGAAGGCACGTAGTTGATTCGGGCAACATTGTCGAGAGGGTCACCTTGGTGATGTTTGATAATGTTTTTGAGATCTGAGATGGGAGCACCCTGACCGTATGGGGTCGGTGCCATGTTTGCGAGACAGGTTTCTGCTCGCGAGAATGAGGAGCTCGTATGTAAGTGTGAAGGACGTTGTCGATGGGCGAAGTACCAAAGATGGTCAGGTTTTGGTATGCGATGCGGTATCAGAAATCGAGGCATAAAAGCGGATTTGCTGGGGGTGATTAAGAGGGGTATTTCTATTCAAGACAACGAGCTCGAAGGCGTGGAGATATCAAATCAAAAAAGACACCAGGATCTACTGCAAGTCTGAATACAACGATAATTATTTTTCAGTTGCGAATGGTGAATGTCGGAATGACTGAATTGAATATCTTGATCTCTTAAGGTTTGGAAATCTGAATCACTGGTGGGGGTATGTATGCAGTGTCTTTCGGGTTGAGGAATGGCTGACGATGCAATGTGTAACTTTGCGCCAGAGAGCGGTGACAACTTGGATCGAGGATTCGGGACAAGAGAAGAAGAAAAAAAAAAAACACTTATGACCAGTGTGCGATTATAGATTTACAGAAAGAACATTGGATGAAATCGAGGATCAAGATATTTATGTGTGATGCTTGATAGAGCGTTATAATTATATTCGCTCCGGTCCACGCTGGAGTAGCAGGGGACCCAATGTCTCAAACTCTTGTACCAGTTCTAGCCAGGACATGAACCAAGCGCCGTGATTATGCCGACGGGGTGGAGATTCCATCGGTCCAACTGCTCTATTGAAACCGAATAATTCCTTCATGGACTGACAAGCAGAGACTTCTCTTCTCGTCCTTTCTTTTTTTTCTTCTTCCCTTACTTGCCAGGTATAATTGGCAGCTAAGCAGGGTTTTGAGCTGCGGAACCGACGTACCCGTTCACGGAAGCTCCTTTTGCAATTTTGGTGCAGTGTTGCTTTGTCGGGAAGGCCAAATGTGTTGACGTTTGGTTATAAAATTACTTGTAAAAAACTAATAAAATCAAATATTATCAAAAAAAAAAAATAATAAAATAAAATATAAAAAAAGGTGGGCTCCTTGCTTGCTTCATTTGCTGGACTGGTTGGCAGTTCGCTTGACAGGTGGCGGCGGGCGCAAAAGCAAGTCCAAATGCAGGACGGGCTTTCTGCGTGATTCAATTCAATTGAATTCGGCAATCGAATGAACAGCTCAATCAATCAGATCCCTCCGACGCTGGGACATGTCCCCATGTGCATACATGATGGACAGGCTGCATGGCCGTACCTGATTGAGGTTATAGGGCAAAACAGGAAAAAGGAATAATGAGAAACGATGAAAAGCAAAGGGTAAAGATGCTTGGGTTAACTTCATACATGCAGTACATGACGTGGATCGATTGTGGACAGCCGGAGAGTCACGGGTACTTCTGACTTTTTGAGTCTCCATCGCCAGGCCTGATCATGCCTGAACTCGTCCGATTAGTCTGTTCATTCCTTACTTTTAGCGTCATAATATACCTTGGGGGTTTAAGGCATCAGGCAAGGAATGGAGGAGCTATTTGTCGAGGCTATCTTGGCTTGCTAAGCTTGTCCGAACTATCGTTGCAACCTCATCGGGATCCATTGCGACTGGCCTATCGCGATGCCCGTTCCAAAACATTTAAAATACTTTTGCGTCGTGGGCCCCTCTAACTAACGAACACCCCCAAAACTCTCTGCACACTTTCAATTTTTAATTATACTATGGGTTTTTGCATGTTTGCTGTTTCCCTGTGGAGAATTCCTGGATCTGTTTAGCGGTTGATCCATGGTCCCGGATAACCCAATCGTATCTAGTCCCCGATATTCTGCGGCGACCTGTTTCACTTCAGCTAATGGACAGCATCACGACACACGAACTCGCGCTCCGAGTGGATCTCAGGCCAGTGGGAAAAGCGTCCGCTCGGGCTATCACCTGACTCCACTTCTCGATTCTACAATCTTGTTTGGAGTTTCGCCTTGTCCGTGAGTCGGCTACAGGTGCTCGACTACAAGAATACCATTCCTTCACTGTCCCCTTCGTCTTCTCCTAGTCTTCTATTCTAGTCTCCTATTTTCAAACCTTTCATTTCAAACTGGCCCGAATCAAAGAAACCACATCAAGCCTTGCTACGATCTCTAAGCCCATTTTTTTACTAATTATTTGGTTGCATGGGGCTCCTGACCTTCACATAGCGCGACGAACCCTTGCCTTTCTCAACACACCAATTCCTAAAACTATGCGAAAAAGAAACAGTTGAACCCGAGCCTTCCGGCTATTCTCTCGTTGGGTGCGCACAGGCCCACTTAAGATCTCGAGATGTCTAAGACAACTCCATTGATAGAAGGTTGAAGCTTTGGGCTTACTATGTGGTATAAGATAGTCATGCGTGACACCGAGGAGACAATTTAACAGTTCGATCACTCTAGACTTCTGCGATTCACATCTTCGCAATTTCTTGGGGGTCGCATTCAGATTGGGGAGAGGCCGGCGACGAGGAAACTACTTAAGTATCTTTTTTTTTTTTTTTTTTTTTCGGAAACTGCGACAAGTGCGACGAAACGAGTAGACGAATGACCAATAGGATTTGCAGGTGTGGCATCGCAGCAATAAACTGCATGCTGCAGCTCTACTGCCGAAAGAGCAGCTGTCGAAGCACCTACAGATGCATGTACGATCCCGATTGGAATTCTTGTTTCGAAATTTTATCTTGAACTTTCAAATTTTAAATTTTCTTACCTCACGATCACTTGAAGCAGGTCGGCTATCTATCAAAATTTGCAAATCCCAAATACAGTTTCGTATCTGCAATTTTCATCATGTAATGTGATCTCCAAAATCAAAGACTCGCGTGTCTACCCATAATCGAATATTTCATATCGACCGTTTTTTTTCTTTTTCCCGAGCCTATACTTCGACATTGAAGTTGGAGTAACGTTTGCATTTGGCCTGTGTTTGAAACACAACTTTTAAAAAATTGACCAGAACCAATATAATGGATCTGGATATTGACCATACCGAACGGTGTTCTCCCGCATTGTCCACGAGAAAATTTCCGAACAAATGTCCAATAATATTGATTTTTCTCTCTTCATTCTTTTTCAAGAAATTCAAATCATGCATTACAAGTGTTTGCAGCCGACCCGTTGTTCGGGGTTTCTGGCGTGCATATATCCGTGTCGTACACATTCCCGAATCTCGATTCGATTCGAACTGCGACTTCCGGACGGCCACGGTATATATGATTGAACAATAAGCGATTCCACCGTTGTCTCCGAATTAGAAAATACATGTACAGCCGCGAGCGATTTTTCTGTTCTTTTCCATATATGCATTCTAACTACTTCGTATGACCTTCCTAGTACAACTCATCGGGTTGATACGCATATCCGCTGACCTGTCAAATGTCAATACCAATGGTAACATACGTAATAATAATTATTTTTACCAAAACTACCGCTCAGTAGGGGAATCTTGGGTGAGAATTTAGTCTTCAATTGGACGCCATCTTTAGTATTGAGACGGATCCAAGGATCATCGTTTATATCGAGCTTCAAGCGAACCTCAGCTTCTAATTGGCTGGGTAAGCTTTTAGCCCCCAAAAATATACACGCTTAAAGTTCGCGGACCGTTAAAATTTTAAACGAACACATTTACCCAGTTTTGACGAGGTTCCGAATGCGATCCCTTATTCCTGCATATAAAACTTCACTTTTGTTTTTATTTTTACTTTTATTTTTTCCCTATTTTTTCCATTTTGTTTTTCGATTTTTCTCCGTGGTGGCATTTACACGCAATGTTTCTCCCTGTGAGACATTGACGAGACTTTTTTCTTTTTAAAGCCAGCTATTCGCTGAATGAATATAAATTTGGAAACCAGATATGCACCTACGGGAGGAATTTTTCCGATTGAGACCATCGATATTGTTAAGCCCGGTGGTCGCGTACAGAAACTTGCAACGTGATAGGCGCGGTAGGATTTCAAAGGTTTTAAAAGAAAAATATAATATTAACGAGATGTTTGAGGCGTTCTGCGTTTGTAGGTGTTCTCCTTCCATTCGATTGGTTTACACCTGCCCGAGTAGTATTAGGATATTTTAAGTTTGTATTGTAATAAAGGACCCTATAGACATTCTAGAACGAGCCGATCGATCATGCATGTTGTCGACAAGTGAAAAATTATGATCGTGTCGACAAGCATTAGTTGTTTCCGGTAATTAACATTGTTTTACGATGCTTACTGGGAATATAAGTCTTCTAAGCGATCAATGTTATGCCGAAAACTCTTCTATGGAAAGCCAACTAGCTGCACGTGCATTTATCCCCTGCTTGCCCTTCGTCATAGCTGCATCTTTCATGTGGGAGTAGTAGGAAAATGGTAACAAGGGGGGTGGTAGATGCTCAGGAAGAGGCTTCTCGAGATACACGTTTAAGGAAATCGATCGATCTCGCTCAAGCTATTAACCGCCGGTTCGCAAATTTTTCTAACCATTGAAAAAGAAAGAATAATGATGTGAGAGCAACGCCCTCTACGTTGTTCGCATGCCCGGAATGACACCGCCATCTCAAGAAACCCTCCCGGATGGCAGCATAACCGTTAAAGGATTCAAAATCGATGTAGATGCCTAGCAATACATCCATAAGGGAACCAGGGTCTAAGCGGCATATCATACTGTCTGGATAGTCTTTAAGCTCCCTAATTCGACAACAGCTCCGATACAAAATTTTTTAAAAAAAGTCCACCCAAAATAATCACTCGTCCCGTCTGTTCCGTTACGCTCTCATAAATCATGACGGGTTAATGGCGACGGTTGACGGCTAATCCCGAAGTATACCAATCCGTGTGTCTGGACTTACACGTCCATAACTTCGTTGCATCTAGGCGAACTCGCTCACCCCCTCTTCCATGTCAACTGGCGCACTAATCTCCGTATCCGTACTAGATCCAGAAGTTGCAAAGGAGAGAATGAGTGCGAAAAAAGTTTCAGAAGTAATGGAAGAGCATGAGAATAGTTTCAAAGCATAAACGAACGCATCCACCGCATACATGCTTAGGAATCATTTCGGAGAAATAATTTCGCATTCCAGATGGACTGTGCTCCGTCACATTTTCAAGCTTGTGATGACTATTTCGTTGACCCTCTAGGCAATCATTGCCTGGGTGGTTATCCAACTTCGAAGAAAATGAACCTTCATATCTGGGAAATTTTAAGCGGTTTCGTATTCTAGCGGCTCTTTCGTTCAATTTCAACTGTGCTGTTCCCTGTAGGCAAAAAAGTGGACAAGCTCCAAATTCAGGATCCCTAGTCTTAACCATCTTTCGATCAATCTAGAGCGGTTCTCTCGACTTCCGCAATAAGCTTACTCGAAACAAAAAATCCTTCTTTTCAGCGGAACGAACCAAGAATCAGGCATCAGAATAAAACTTAGCGCAGCCTTTTTTCAAGATATTATCCCTTTACACGTGCACAGCCTGCTTCCTTCGCGTCATTATCTCCGGGAAATAGCAAGGAAAATCGGAGTCCTCCGCGGATCCAAAATGGCAGCATGCTGCCTACCCATGAGCAGGGCGGCAGGCAGGCAACTGACAGCTAAGCTGTTGAGCTAGTTTTTCTTCGAGCATCATCATCCTTGCTGTGGTGCATAGAAGACCGGCCAGAGTCGGTTGACGAGGCCGAAGCATCTTGAAAAAACCTTGATTTCGTAAAGATGCAATGCCAGCTTGGATTTGAGATCTTGGGTATAACTTGGACGTGTGCATTTGTGCTGGTTGGAAGGATTCATTTTCATTGGAACTCGTGGGGGGAGTATCGGGATAATTGAGGCCTGTTCTGATGAAGGAAGGACTGGATCGTCGTATGGTGATTCAGTCGAGGTAGTCAAAAGCTATCTGTGAAGATCCAGAGTTTAACTAGCTCATGGGGCTCATAGACCTGAAGATGACACTTTTACTAGTATACTGGCTCCACTTTTGTAAAATTGTCATAGTGTGACTGCGGAACATTCCCGGGAGGCCAGACTGCAAATACTAAGCCCAAGTGATAAAATTTTCAGCTTGCATTCACTCTTATATTACATAATGATTTTTGGGCGGGTGGAGCATTAGTGATTTGGTGGGAAAATGGCGGAGTGAACAGTTTGCTGTTCTTAAATTGTGGGTCCATGGCGTCGAACGGCTGGTATCGTCCCAGAATCCAACGGAGATTTGTTCGAGAGTGGGCGTGAGCTTCAAGTTTTAAGCCTCTTGTGGGTCTATTGAATATTTTGAGGTTAGAATGCTTCTTCGATTGACTTTTCAACGGTCAATCGGACTCTTTTCTCTAGATCTGTTGCATTTGCGACATTGCGGCTAATGACATATGCCTCCACATCTGCACATCCTTCGAACATGGACTCGCATATTCGCGTACTCGGAACCTGATCCTTCACGTCGTTTCAGCTGGATATAACCACAACATTGCCCGAGTTTATCAGCTCTGAGGCAGCTCTTGCATACCTCTTTTCCAAAATACTCTAAGCTAGTCGTGATAGAACTTGGTTAATCCGAGATTTCCAAAAGAGACCACACCTAAACCCGAGTTGCTAGCTCTTGCATCTTGCCGCGAAACTTCATGACAACAACAACGCTATATTATAACGAACAAATATAATATACTATCAATCCTTGGTTTAGATGTTCTCAGCTCGAAATTATTTTTTATTGCTGAATCTGCCTTGCGACTGGGGGATTTCTATATCAAAAACACTGAGTCATTGAAAAATGGTGCTGGGAAAGCTCTGAATTTTCAACTTTCCCCGGCGCGACCGCGTTTGGTTCGGGTTGTTGTTACAATTGATCGAATTAACTAGAGCGGTCTCGGTTCGAGCCACAGCGATCTCGAGATGCTCCAGCAAATAGATGACTGCGAAACCTCCTAAGAATTACGAAGATATATTTCGGCAGTCTCGGTGATGCAAGCCGAGCCTGATATTTCGGCGCGGTGATATAACCGGTTTGAGATTGATTTGTCAACTCCAAGACTACACTAAGGTATCTAAATTTGATTGTACAGATGCAGACATTGTCAAATTCGTTTCCCCAGAGTTTCTTTGTTCCGTCGTGTTGCAAATGTCATATTGTATGCTGATGCCGGCCGAGTGGTCTCGCAATAACCCGTACGGCCGTGTGTCTCATACCTGGTAGTCTCGAGACCCTTCACAACACGAAACATACCCAGACGCTGTTGGAACACAATTCAGATATACAGTGCCAGAAGTTAATCTGAACCTAGTCTAGCCTTGTGTCTTGAATGATTCCTTTAAGCCTTTGTCTGGATTCTTCCAAGCAGTGAAGAATTAACTACTGAATAAACGCGAATAAACAATACAAGTCTCTCGTTAACGCGTTGTATATATGGAATGACCAAAAGGCCTACTTGGATCAGCAGTATCGTCGGTGATTCCTACACTCGTGATTGAAAAGGCGGAAGGGTAGTATATGCATTGGGCGAGATGCAGGGTTGTTTGCGAGTTTCCTAATAATGACCGAGAAGGTTCATTTCATCCTTCGCCAGCTCAGTTACGTTGTAGTCTCGTTGCTAGCTAGCCTGCGCATGCAGCCTTTCTAAATATTTTGGGATATGAAATTAGACTCGAGAACCGGCTGCTGGCTTACTTGAGATACGAAATATAAAATAAATAAATTGAATTCGCCAATATCAATGGTATCTAATTTCAAAAACGCCAGTCCTAAATATGCTACCCATCAAGATGCGCTTCGAATGCATAAGAAAACGTTATTTAACATGTCGTGAAAAAAGTTTCGTCGTTCAGACTTTGAATTGGCGAAAAAATTGAGCCTCAGCATTATCTTCTGTCGCCACGCTTGACATTCCTAGCTACTAATTATCATCCTCCCTCCATACTCTGGATTTCTCTGATATCCTCTGCCTTCTCACTTGCTTCCTATTCCTTGATTCATCGAGAAAACTTTTAGGTATGGCCGACGATCGCAAGGTCTCGAACTCATCCAAGGAGCTAGCTGAATCCGAATCCGAATCCGATGCCTGTAGGCGACTGTTGCGCTTTGCTTTAGGCTTTGTTTTCTGTTTACTATCGGTCGGTTTCTGTTGCATGATCTCCGCCACACAAGGATCGCTGAACTCATCATCGGAAGAGAATATCGGGAGCTCTTTGACTTTCTTGGTTTGTAGATTTGGTTTAGTGAAAACAGGTCCGTGACTTCGCTTTTCTGATTTGGGCCTAACGATCGGTGGTTCAAAATCCGAGATATCTAAATCCAGTATATCATCAACTGGTTCTATTTTGCACGGTGGAGATTTCGTGACCTTCGCTTGCCCTGATATATTTTTAGGAACCCGGAATTGCTCCTTCTTCCCACTTCCTTTTGTGGGCCTAACAGGATTTGCGATATCTCTGGATGGTATAGTTATATCTTGGGGATGCGTATTTAATGTGACTGATGCAGAAGCCGGACGAGCTAGTCTTAGAGTCCCGGTCGTGTTATCCTTTTGAATCGACGGACCGCATAGCAGTTTCCGTTTAGTTCTACTTTTAGCGGATGGTAAGGTCAGTCTCCTTGTCGGTGCACCGTGTGTAACCAGCGATGGCTCTGGGCTCGGATCTGGTGAAGGGCTTTTGATTTGGGATGGAATGTTAAATTGACTGCTGTTGCTAGTTATAGCGGGTGCTTGCCTATTTGTCGGGGAGGATTGGAGTTCTGGGGAAAGGCTGATCGGCCTTAGAGTTTCTGGTGGCGGTATGCTAACGACTGCTTCACTTATTGGGTCCGGCAAGGATATTGGTTCTGGGAAAATTTCATTCGTTGGACTTGACGCTTTTTGTTGGATTCGCTCGGGACCGGCATTCTTAGATATTGGCGGTGTGAACGGTGGTGGTGCATTCGGGCGTGCTCGAGGTGGCGCAATTGGACGTTTTCGAGCTTGTGGTTTCGGCCTTTTCGCGAAGTCCGATTCTTCAAGATCAAGTTCGAGAATTTCATTATCCTCATCCGCTTCGAATACATCATTCGCAAGGTGAAGTCCGGCTGGTAACTGGATATTGGCCGTTGTATCCCTAACATCCCTTGAGCTAGGTTTACTTCTCTTTGTGGGTGGTTTCGAAGGTGTATCCACAATATTTGGAGGCACCGTGGGGCTATTGGTTTGTATTTTTGGGACATTGAACGGCTTATAAGGAAATTTTCGGGCAGTCGACGGTCGTTTCTGAGGCACAACAGATGTGGGTGCTGGAGTGTCTCCTGTAACCGGCCTTGAAGCAGATGAAGGATATACAGGGGTAGCACGGATCGGTGTTGCAGTTGTTGAACGTTCGTTCCTTCTATCTACTGTCTTTTCGAACAAAGGTCGTAAGTCTTGCGCCTGTCGGCCCTTTACGGCTTCGATTGTAATCAAATGGGAGTCAAAGATGAGCTCATCTCCCACATCGATAGGTTCTGGTTCAGGGAGAAATTTGTCGCACTGTGAAACATCAGTCTATCGAGTCGTAGCACTGAGGGTCAAGTATGAGCTAGCTACCACGTACTACTTTATTCATCATATGGTCATAGACCATCAACCGCTTGTTGAAAGTATGATAACGAAGGTAGCCATCGTGCCACTTCTTTAGCTTCTTGTACTTGTCGGCGGTCCATAGAACGATGTACTCGTCGATTGGCGCAGACTGAGATGATAATGGGATCGAAGAGAAGCTCATCGTGAGCTCTCAGCCAGGCTCTCTGAAGGATATGCGGAAGTTGAGGTTTGATATCATCGAAAGATGTCGGCGTTTCATGTCGCTGTGGTTTGTTGACAGGCAAAGCGCGTGTCTCGTTGTCGGGGCCCATTTACGCGCACCAGCGTGTCTTGGCGTTCCTTACTTTACCACATACCCAACGCAATTTACAAATGCAATTATATTGTGAAATTTTTAAAAGAACTCTGAAAAAATGTTTCATTCTTTTTTTTTAATCAAACGTCATGTTTGAGATTAGTTGATAATACTATCCGTCGATTACTATGAGAGTACTATTTCTCAAGAGGGTTGTATATAAGATACCGCTAGCATTCTCACACACCTTTTGACTTCATGATCACTTGAACTTGGAAGGATCTCGACAGGTCGGCTTTCCAACGTTCCCCATTCACTTTTCAGCTCGAAGGTTAAAGTTTTTCTAGTATTGAAGTTAGTATATGAAGTAGTAACGTGTACCATGCCCAGCTCGAGGGCGGCAAGAGCTCTGTTCCTCCAACACGTTTCCTTGATTCTGATAAATCTTTCTTCGCTCCCAGTTCTAGTACTCCCGCCGTGAACTCGCGACTTTTGCAGTCCTGGGACTTGAGCTTCTCGTGCGCTTCAAAAGCATCCGCCAATGTCATTGTAAACAAAATCCCATGGGACACACCTATCTTCGGCCTAGGCGAGACTGGTCTCGTTTCCAGCCTGTCTTTCGGCGAGACGTCTAGACGTCTGACACGATATCTTATGCCGCACACACATTCTACCATGTGTCCAACTTTTCAAGACTAGATGAGATACTGGAACCTGTGTACTCAGAGGTAAATGCATTGCATTTCTCGTCTGGGTAGCCGCGGGCTCCGAAACCCTTTTCAATTTCCGCTAAGTGGGCAATCCTTAAAGAACTCCGTTTTGTGCATAACATGTTAATCGCTTGATTTTTGTCCCTAGGTAGTACGTTCTTTGGTCGTGCCTCGAGGAGAGGATAAGGTTTTAAGTATTAAGGTGATAAATTAAATTCGAAAACTCTGCACAAACCTAAATCATATGGTGCTGGGTATACCTTCAGTATTTGAATTTCACTATTCGTGATCGTTGGTACAGCACAGGTGGCGCCAAGCTGACCTTTGTATCATTACATATACGAAGGGGACATGGTACGAGGAGTCGGAGATTTGCGAATGCCTCTACAGACCATGGTTGAATTAGAAGAACGAAATTGAGGTATGATTGCAGGATTTTTAATGTCGCAACTTGTGGTCTATTTCCCAGCTGAAGGAGGGAAGCGGTTGGTACGCTCATACGAGAGCTACGATAGAACATTTGGGGTGTCGACTTTTTGCTGTACCGGGTGTAAATAGAGGCTACCGTGTGTTGAATACCATGACCCATGACGCGACGGTCTCTCAAAAAATAGAGTCGAATTATTGATATTAATGTACCGGTTGCGATTAGAGCGAAATGATATCATGATGACATCCCGATTTGTTGTCAACTGTTATAAATTGACCTACAACTTGCGATTAGTTCTAGAATAGATACGATATATAAATGTAACATACAACTAAGGACTACTACAAGAATAAAAGATCGTATCGATATATCCGTGTCTTAGATTTCTGGTTTTTCCATTGTCACGGAGAAGACTTGCAAGCTTGATGGCTGGTTTTTGAGAACGCTGTCGCGCCATAAATTAGTGATGGTTACATGTCCTAAGAACTATCTGATAGATACATGTGGAACTCTCAATTGTGATTCCATACATAGCTACGACCATTGCGTATATGTTATTCTCCTATAGCCATTTTATTTCTGATCAATGCATGTGCAGATCTAGATCGCCATGAGCATTGCCGTCGCACGGACAATGTGTCACACGGTAGCACAACATGTCCCATTTAGGAAGTGTTGACAGGGATCTGCAGGATGCAACAGAGCCACAATGTTTTAACCCGCTTAATTACTCAAAGCACTCCAGTAACATTTGAATTTTGAAATTGGTGTGACGAAATCTGTTTAAAATTCGGGAAATTTGGTTGCTCCATCGAATCGTTCCTGGTGGCTTTTGATCATTACTCTAAGAGGTAGTCGAGACTCGAGAGAAGACAAACAGTATCATACATTAAACTAAGGTACCACCATAATTCTCGGCATGCTTGAGAAAATGGAAGCTCATATAATCTAAGATGCCTCTATAGCGCTAGCTAGAGTGGTCTCGTACCCAGACGTCGCAGAGAGCGCAGTCTAGCTAGAGTGCAAAATGGCTCCCCAAGGCCGCTGCTTTGCCGAAGCCCCTCGATCGATTTATGATCGCCTCTTAGACATCGTACCTTTGAAAAAATAAAATAAACATGTTAAGCGGTCTAAGGAGTTCGAACGTTATCAATCAGACTTTAATGCGATGCTTTTGTATAGGGTGACGTTGAAACTACTCTATTAATATATTCCGAGACGAACTGTAAGTTTCACGTAATAGCATTATGAATATCATGAAGTATATATAGACGGATTTCATTCGATTTTATCGCTTTAGCAGCCACAATTTTTTAATTTTCTATGGGTAACGTGCTCTACTAGCTACCAGATGGTCTCGCATGCCAAACCCTCAATTCCAACGTTCACTACCAGACAAATATTTGAAACAAATGTGAGGTATACCGGTAGCTGATGCCAGCGAAGAGAGACCGAGAATGAGACCACAACGACCACAACTCGAGTGCCATTCTTGCGTGAGGTTGAAGAAAAATTTTCTGAGACATCTATTTTCGAAATTTTCTCGTGATATTTTCTCGTGATATCACGTATCCCTGCAGTTCTTCTCTAGAGCACCGTGTCATCCCCTGGTTTGTTAAAAGCACGATAACACATCTAGTGATCTGGTAAGTGTTGAAATAAAGGTACGAGGTGGAGTTGAAATCACCAGATGGAGAAGCTCTGTTCTGTCAACTTGAAGACTCTGAGAGTCTTTGGTGCCAGGCTTTTACTAGCTTTCATGTATATTTGAAATTTTTCAAACAAACATCTATTATAGACAAGAAAAGACCACTCACTCCAAAGAAAAGCCTTTTCACTGACATCGAGATCCTAGTTTAGGGATGTCTGAGTTTCAAATGGCGACAGCTGTTGATCTTTTATTATGATAGTCAAGTTAGTTGATTATGCATGTGTATGTTGTACCAATTGGCGCATTCCAAGAATGAACCTCGGACACTCGGAAGCATATCTTCGCTACTTAAAGTATAGCCTTCGATGCCGTGAGCGAAAGGGATTGGAAAGGGGGTTGTGCATACATGGGCTCCGTGGCATCGGCAAATTTTGCAATTTATATGCTAATACGTACACTGACTCAAAGTTGCATAGTCTAACGGCTAAGAAAATTACAAGCTCACAGGCCGAAGTGAGCTATTATAAGAAAGGTAGATGTTTAGCTATGCCAGTCACTGGGAATCGGGGTACGAAACCGATATTGCGATATAGAATCTTGCAAATTTATCCTGACTTAATTCCATTAGAGGGGATGAAGTACGTAGCCTTAGTCACGATGTAGGAATAATAACGGCAATCAAAATATTTCAGGAGGTTTCATGTTTAAAATTCCCCTCAGATCTTATGATATCGGTAAATTATCATGAGATACGGTGGTTATGTAATCCTCTTTGCTATTGTTGCTGGCACTTGATTTGGCACTACATGAACCAGCTCAGAGCTTTAGGCAAACCTTAACGGACTGGCCTGGAAGCCAATTGGCAGCTTTCCAGGTATGGTGCCCGTCAAACTGGAGGGCTTCATAAAATTATTCCTGGAGTAACGTCACCAAGGCTGAGTTTCAAATCGGCAACTTCAAGGACATTGACCGGACTAATGCAATGCTCGGTCACCCCCATATCCTACTTGGGCGATGAATACGTGTACTAGGTATCGGTTACCCAAGCTATACTAGAAGAGCATGTCAATTACTACGATTAAGCGAGAAATCGGCAAATTTTGAAGGCTTGCCCGGAATCTGACAATGTACCTGCATATACGTAACAAGTAGCTATACAAGAGCTCCCCACTGTCTGCAAAGTGAGGTGTCATTGGGCGCGCTTAAAGATGTGGCATTTTTCTGTGGGGTCAAATAGAAACTGCGTTGCAGAGGTTTCAATGGAACGATTGTTGGCGGACCTGTTCAAAGTTCGCGGCGTCGACCGGTGCAAATTCTGATTTTGCTGTGTTTTGCCGGATATTAAAGGACAGGACTAATTTCCTTTCCTCCTTCTCTTCTTGTCTTGTTTATTTTCTTAACGGATCATTATATCCCTTCGGCACTGTTCTACTTCACTTTTCTTGAATATTTTCGCATATACACTCTTCGCCCTGTATTTCTTTCGTTTACCGACTTCTCAAGTAACGTTTGTTACATTTTCAAGATGCCAAGCGCTTTGCCATGCCCACACAGATCGAGCGGAGGGGTGTACACATCTCGAAGCCTGCCCGCTACAGCTATTCCTCGAGCAGAATTTCCATTCTGGAGTTTCAAAAAGGTTTGGACGGATACCAGATCCGAATATGTCGCCGAACGACACAATTGTGTGGCAATAGTGAGTTTACTTCGCATGGCACGAAACGTTCGAAACGCAGACAATTAACTAACTTTCGCTATAACTAGGAGCCAAGGGTGGTTAAAAATGGCAAGGAATGTGCCAACCCAAAATATCGGATCGTTGAGCTATACTCTGCAAGCCGCATGAACTCGCAGCCCGGACGCACGATTGAGAAACGCCGTCGGTCGTCAAATAATTGGGATGAATTCATTCCACGCACGCCCTCGCCCCTCAAAAATATGATTAAAAGGCCTAGAACTACTTTTTCAGACCTTCCAAACCATATCTTGGTCAATGTCATGAAAATGATGGAAGTGTCGGATCTAAAATCGTTCGTTGAGGCGCGTCCACTTCATGAACAGCTCTACGAAGATCAATGCGGTCCTATCCTCACCGCCTCTATGAGGAATTCGTTCCAAGATCGAGACTTTCCATTGTGGTTTCCTTTTGAATATGCGGATTTCACAAAGTATCATAAGAGTTCAATGTGGTATCTGCCCACGCAAGACGAGCGAGACAAAGGCCGTATAGCTGGCCATATGATCGTTCAAGTATGTCAATTTAGACTATGCGTATTACTTTTGTGCAGCCATACTAACATAGCATTCAGCCCAAGCATGATTACGTCGAAGACCTTCTCTTAGATCGAAGGATCCCACATCGACCACGTTACTTGCTGCAACACGTTCAATACCTCAAGAATCTCGAAAAGGCGGTCTGGGATCTAGAGGAAGCTGTGATCGCGGAGCTAGATCGCATGCACTACACTGACCGCGAAGTGCGCATGTTGGTCTATCGTGTCGTACTCTACTTTTCCCAAAATGTCATTTTCGACCTCTATCGTCATTGGGAGGTATACACCGGTATCGACGATCAGGATGTTCCCGGTGAATACCACGACGACGACGGTATTCTCCTCCCACTACCAAAGATGGCGTGTGTTTATCGAGGCAAGTACTACGAGAAACAGGGCTTCCACCTCGCCGCGCTATCCGACGACGAGGACGACTTGAAACACGAAACAGAACTATCAAATTACTGGCGTCGGGCTAAGATTGTCGTCCGTGAGGTTCTCTGCCGGCTCGTATTTGATGCGAACGGCAGAAAAGAACCCATCGATCGGGAGGACGATCAATTTCTCGGTGAAGCGGCCGAGAATGCGTTTGTGCAAATGTATTCTCCCGTTTACCTCTTGAAACTGATCAAGTTATATCCACCGTCGACAAGGTACTCGTACAAGAAGCCCTCAGAAGTGTGGCGATCTTATTTGCAAGAGTACCAAGAGGCCCTGCTCTGCTTCAAAGAAGCAAAGAACGACGTTCAAGAGCAGCTTGATCGATTGGCGGAATAGAATGGTCGAACGAAATTGATTGGCTTTACTGTCTTGGGCGGTACTGCCAAAAAAAACTTGCAAAAAAAAAAAAAAAAGTATCACGAGTATGTGACCGATTACTGCTGATTGCTGCTTGTTGACTAAACACGAGAGCTTGCGCTAGTTCGCATTTGGGCTCTTTCATGCATTTGATATACAGATTTTATACCCATGGAAAAGGTGTATTCGGAGTTTACTATACATTATCCTTCCCGATGTTTGATTTGTTGTTCAGTCTCATGTTCTTATCTTTTTTTACTAACCATCAAAGCATTCGCTGGCACGCATGCATGTAACTTGATAGTAGTTCCAAATCAGTGTATAACGTAGTGTACAATAATATACATAATATAATTGCTTTTTCTTTGAAAATACAAATTGGAAGAAAAAAAACTTCAAGTTCGAATAAAGCTTGCAGCTTAGCCCCACCCACGGCCACGTAAGAACCACCCCTCCTCGCAAGGAAAGCGAGCGACTGTCGCCGGCTTGAATTTTTTTTTTTTTTTTTTTTTTTTCGTTCTGTGCGTTCGATCGAGTTACAATCCAACAGCACCCCAATTCTCAGTCGCAATGATCACATCCCCCTCAGTCCCCACCATGACCGCTGCCTCCTTCCTCACTGTATCGGTGGCCATATTCAAAATAACACGATAAGCGTATACATCCTCCTCTTTTCCCTCCTCGGTCTTGATCGTTACATCGAATCTTTCCCTGGCCATGAAGGCCAGTTTGCCGCCGATACCCATGGGGAACATCTGTTGGTTCACGGTGTTGTTTGAACCGATTGAGAGGACGGTGGCGTAGCCTTCATTCTTGGGGAAATCCCAGTTATAGGAGAACTTGATGTCCAGTGGGAGGAAGGCTGGGGCGGTACCCTCGATTGCTTTGGAGAGGGTTAGGCCAAATGTGGCGGTCGCGGGAGGAGAGGCGACGGTGCTAGATGCGAGGACTGGCATTTTCGCAGTATGTTTCCTTTACTCTAGTGTTCTTTGAGAGGTAATGCTTGGGGATTTTTTTGATAGTGTCGGGGAGAAGGAAGAAACAGAACACTGAGAATGAGATACTTGACGTTCTATTTATTCCCTCAAACTTCTATTTTCGCCTCCGTCTTTTCCGGGGCGGACATATAACGAGGGCGACAAGCTTCCCTAACAGAATATAATGCTCTGGGGTATCATCGCAAGGGTAGGCGAGTGAATGTATAGGGATTGCGTATCACTCAATGGGATTGTGTGCTAAGCTTTACCCGGGGACATTTAGAAGAAACTTTCATCCGCCATCGTCGCGTGATTTCCGCGGATCATTTATCGATATTGATATGCCCATGATAGATCGCCTAGGGTAAAATGCCTCTTGGGCAGTATCGGTCAGGCTGTTGAGGGTCTATTTGGGAAGCTAGCTAGGGCCAGAATGTGGTATTTTGTGTGTTGCGTCAACGGGATAGGCATGCAAGGTGAGGGATTGCCTGTTTTAGTAGGTGGCGGCACAAGACCATGGAGTATATGAATAGATTTTACTAAGTGTAATGGATTACGATTCTTTTGGGGCTTCTCGAGATTTCCATGCATTATGCGAGATATCGAAGAATACACTCCACCAAGCCGGAGTATGAAGATAATTTCTACTAACTCGAGCTAATTGTTAACTTGAGTAACCTATCCACGTGCACTTAATGCTCTCGATTTACCCTGACCGCTTTTTACGATTCCTTTCGAAATTTCGTTGGCTTCGAAGTTTCAGATACAATCTCGCTCATCAGGCGAAAACTTCTCTACAAGACCGTTTCCAATAATCATAACACTAGAAACATCCAAGCCATTTAACTTATACCGTTATATTTTCTATAATCATCCCGTCCTGCGATACGAGATCTTCTTTTTAGGCTCAAACACGTCGTTTTCCCTTGCCCCTCTAAAATCCCTTAAACTCCCCCAAACCTTCAGCATATTCTCTGTCTCCACATCATAGTCCCAAATCTCCCCACCCTCAGTACACCCCATGACAACTGTAATCCACCGCTCAAACCCCTTCACGATCTTGCCATACTTTTCTCTCCTTCTCCTATTCACACTATAGCTCATTTCTTCAACTTCGATCGGTCGTCGCAACATCATCATCCCACATAGATACGTAGGATAAACAGTCTTAGCCCACGCCTCTTTTATAATCGTAGTAACGGTGTAATCCCATTCGGTACGGCCGTTCGTCATCCAATATTTGTCTCGATAGTGGTTTGGCCAGATCATTTCCGAAATAGCAGAGAGCATGTGCCTTTCGACCCTTGATTCGACTTGCTTGTTCGTGAGATCGCTCGAGCGATGAGATGGGAATGGCGGATGTGGTAGGTTTCGCAAAGTCGAAGGGTGAGCAGAGTTGATACTCGTGATTTGGTCAGAGACAACGCTGTATTCTGTGACATAAAGATGAGATTGAGTCCATTTCAAAAGCACATAGCGAACTATTTCCTGCACCCCGAAAGCATTACTTAGATGTGAATGAAATAAATTAGAAATAGAAAAGGCAGGGATGGTATACATACCTTTGTAGAATCGAAACCCAAGATACCAATTATCTTGTTCAAATACCCCGTGTTCAGAATCATTTGCAAGATTGAATCCCAACTCCTCTCAATATCATACAACCGTCGTAACCTTGTCAGCATTCTTCCAGCGCGTGTATTACCTTTTTGACCCGCGCCAGTCAAAGGGTCAATTCTGGTGGTGATGGCGCCGATATCCCCATACTCATTGAACGCAGCAATCGATTCGGTATCGCTAAAATCAATATCTGGTAGACTAGGGTCATGAAGTTCGTAAATAGGATTTACCCCTAAAATGTTCCAGTAACGTTGGGCTCCTTCGCCTAGAAGCTCAAGCCCCGGGTCAATGTCTTCCACTCCAAAAGATAAACTCTCGCCCCTCCCTTCCCCTTGATTTTCTTTTCTATTTGTTTGGTATTCATCCTCGGGGAAAGATATTGCTTGAATCTCTTGGTCGTCTAGTAGTTCGAAACGCTGCTCTTGTTCTTGTTGGATCATATTGTACTCCAGCTTCTCTGAAGTACTCATTTGTGCGAAATCGTACCCTGAAGGAATGAACTCTGGGAGATACTTGCCAATCGAAACATCGTAGATACTATTTTTGAGAAGCGAAGTATACAGTATATCTCGAAGAGTTTCACCGGTCTTTCTTCTCTCTATTGTTACTCTATCCAAGCTGTTACCTTGTTTGATAGCGGCCTTGGTGATGTTTGACAGAAAGTTGGGATGTAAAGGTGGTGGAAAATTGACCAAACGATGGAAAGCCTTGAACGTAACTTTGTTGGAAAGAATTAAAGACGTGAGAGAATTGATATCAAGTTCTTTGAAGATAAGGAGATTGATCTTTGGTGTCAGAGCGCCGAACAAGTTAGCTTTGGAGCTTATATGTCGAAGCCTGGAGCGTTGTGAATAACGTTGCAGCTGTAGAGACAGCTCATGTGGCTCAAAGACTGGCAACTCTGTGTAACAGGAGCATTCTACAAACTTTAAATGCCTTTGGTTATAGAAGAATGAACTCATTTTTGAAGCTTATAACAGCTTACAAGCGTCAAATGGAATGTGGTGTATCTTGATCGGTCTGGCGACCTGAGCATAAGTAGGAAGTTGCTTGCGGAGTCAAGTAGCGGAGAGAGATGAAAATTGAAGAATTGCGTGAAAAACACGGAATAGAGATGTATTTTACTTATAGACCAGTCACTCTTAGGTCTTCTGTTGCAATTGATTGTGTGGGCTCTTATTGCAAGGCGTACAAACTGCTTATTTCCCTTACTATCCCAAACCCCTTTGGAATTGACATACTGCAATGATTCTCTTCATCTTGTCTCTGAAACCAGCCGCAACGAACGACACTTTCATCGCCAATTTATGCACAAAATAATACTTGAAGATGGTACTATAAACCTCAAAAGTTCAAAGGTTCTGGTTCGAACAGCGAAATACAAACGAATGACAGAATATATTCTCATATAATGTTACAATAAGAGAGGCTATACATCTTACAATTTCCGGTGCACTCTCACTCATTATCAGCTAGAATTTAATATGCATAATCTGAAACAGCAGATGAATCTGCATAATTCTCTCGTTACATAATCGTAAAATTTCCAGTCAAAATACCGAAAGCAAAGAAAAAATACTAGGTCCCTGGAAACATTTTCGTCCTAATTTCTTCCATTGCAGCCAGATACATCCTTGCCAAAGATCGGAATCGCCTGACGTGTAAGTCGGCAACATCTGGTGGACGAGGGACTCCTGAGTTTGGAGATCGAGGGACAGCATCGCTATAAGGTGTGTATAGAAAGAAGGGATCGTTCGAAATATTCTATATATCGACTATTTATTAAATCAAATCCATTGATGCAAATTACTCTTGAGACTTAATGGTACTAGGAAAAGAAGGGACGGTATAGGGGGAAGGTATAGGGGAAACCTTACACTATTCTTGCCCTCTACGTTGAACAACCTCAACATCATATCCACACCTCTCACCAAGAGCCTCCCATAAGCCGTCAATCCATCAAACCTCCCGGCCAAGTTCTCAATAGTATTGATACAAGCCGTGCTGACATGGTAAACTTCTGGCAAATGTACATCACTTCGATCATCCTTCAAGGCTAGACTGAGTAAGTAGCTCATACCAGTAGCAAACGCCTTATATCCTGCTGTCCATGCCAAAGGAAAACGATGCACGGCAAAGCTCAATCCCACCATTTTCGCAGCGTGATACATGATCTCACTACTATAGAGAGATTTGATTTCGGGTGTAACTGTTGGATATTCAATATTGAATTGTGGGATTAGAAGAAGACCTTGGTAGTACACCAAGTCGATGTATTTATTCATGCTGTCAATGAATTCGGGACTATGAGGATTGGCCGAGATTTGAATTTCTTGTAGAACCGAAGATTTGGTACTGTCCCGCCAGAGTTCGAATTGAGATTTCCAATGGGAAAAACCGATGTCTGGGTCACGGCGGGAACGATACAGAAGTTGATAATACGTAATCAATGGACCCGAGAGGTAACCAGTATTGTCGCTTTGACCGGGATGGAGCATTCCTGGTATGGGTACGGTGATAATATCGTCATTAGCGATAGTGAAAGGGCGGCCCATCGAGGCACCGGCCATCCTAATATAAATTAGACAACAACTATTATGGAGCGAAGGAAGGAGTATTACCGATCGAGAGAGTATATGGTCCAAAAAGACCATGCTTTAGAGGTACTCTCGACGCCGTTGCCTAGTGTCGATGAAATGAGATGCAATCCCATGGAGAGACACTTGGATGCGACAATGTCCAAGAGATGCCAGCTAGATCCGGCACAAGGGTCATAAAGAGAGTAAATCACGATGAGTATTAGAGCTTGGGTCATGGGAATGGAGTCGAGATCCTCAAAGAGATTCGGGATTTTTAAGGCAGAGTTGTAGAGCATCTGAGGGAATATCGGGACGGAGCGAAAGCTTGGAGACGTCGTCATGCCGAGAATAACAACTAAATAAACGACAAACTCATCCGCGGCACTAATCATACCCGCTTCATAAGTTTCTTGCATCATAATGTTGAACTTGTTGCGGATATCCTCTCTGATCAAAAGCGGATAATGAGAATGGATGAAGTGAAAGTAGTTATCAATAGCGGTAGAAAGAGAAACATGATCCATAGATTTCAGGATAGAAAGGGCGTTTGTGCCGTTGAGAGTGGCTGACAAAGGGCTAAAGAGAAGATTGGCATTTTCGGCACGAAGGGGGTCAGAGCCGGATAGTTTGATAGCTTGAAGGAGTGTATTTTCGAAGGAAAGCGGGTCAGAGAGGGGAGCGCTTAGTGCTTGAGCGTCTGGCATTTGGTGGAATGGCTCGTTCGGTACACGGTGCGGGGGTACGTGGAAGGCTCCTGGTGCCGACTCGATACCTACGGGAGGTGCACCTGAAAACGGGTTACTAGGAGCATTTGAACTAGTTCGGACAAGAACATCTTGGTACTGCTGTTCCAGCTGACGGACTTGTCGTTCCAGGTTTTCAATATAGCTACATCACCAAATTAGCTTATCATTATATTGTTCATTAACTAAAGGCGACATACTCTCTCGGGACATGTCTGCCATCTGAACTCAGGAACCGATCACGCTCTGCTGTCATACATGGGACACCAGCTTGGAGACAAGCGGTGCAAGATGGCAAATTTTTGTCACACTGGAGACCAAAACATTAGTTTACTGCGAAGTATTTGATATTGGAAAAAATATATATAGAGAGAGAAAGGAACGAAGAACCTTTGATTTTCGAGCACGACATCGGTCGCAGGCTAAGAGCATGCGAGTTCGCGGCTGATGTTGCGATGGTCCTGCCTGAGAGGAGGAACCGAGCTGTTGATGTTGATTCTGACTCGATGACGGACCAGCTGCCATACTCATTTGTCCAGCATGAGAAGAAGGGGGACCAGCTATAGACAAGTCTGGCTGGGAGGCTGGGTCGTCGCCGGGGTTCGGATTCTGGGACGATTCCATTTTGGCCTTCGAATTGCCCTGGGCATCGGGCTGGTTCAAATTTGGTGTACTCTTGTGTTTTTTGAAAATAGTGATAATAAAAGGGAAAATTGCAGTTTATTTCGATTTTGGTTTGGGGTAGTGAATCTGATACGAAGCTGATGCAAAGTCTGGGGGGGTATATGCTTTTTATCTGATGCGATTGCAACTGATTGTGGCCATTGAAATGTTGAACATTTTAGCGTGAAGCGGCAAGTTTGAAAAGGAGGCTTGCAAGACGTCAGGAGTGAATGGTTTATATATATATATGCCACCGAGCAGAGCCCGGGCGTTTGCTGGTGAAGCAGCAAAAGCTTGCAAAGGACAGTCGGAAAGGGCCCTGTTGGAGCTGAAAAAGCGTGTGGTGGTGTTCCCGGGGGGCTAAACAAAGCTGTGGATCGGCTACAAGGGAAAGCTTCGAATGTCCATATGATATTAGATGGAAAGTTCGATTTAGACCGCAATAATGCAAATGAGGGCTTCGGTTGACGGACGTCATTGGAGTGTCAATCATACCTGAACCGCTAGACTAGACTGTGCGCCACTATGAGTGAGATGTCGGTGGCTGGTGGGGGACGAAACGTGAACGTGGCTGGAGAGCGTAAAGAACTCGAACCAGATCAGACGGTCCACAAAAGGTATCAAGCAAAAGACCTGAAGGCAATATTCAGCGGCGAAGAGCGTTAAAAAGGGCCTTCAAAGAGCGAGAAGGAAGAGGCGATTGCAAGGGAACCACGAAGGGGAAGCTAGGACAGGGTTGTCGGTCGTTGGAATATGCACAATGTCGTCATCGCGCAGATGGCACGAAGAGCCTGCAAAAATATGTGTGCCCCTCCACCGAATGGGAATTTACCTTTGAGCTCGGTTTACGTCGCTGTGGATGTGCTTATTATTTAACAATCGATACTTCCGAGATTATACTCGCATCTAACGTGTTGTATTTCCGGAGCTCTTTTCACAAGTTTCAACAGTCTCCAGTGTTCATCTGTTTACATAGCCTCGGTCGTTGGACGACACCAGACGACAACGACGACAAAAATATTGCCAATCGCAGCGGTCAGGCCTGCCAGTTCGCTTCCTAAACACGCGACGTCCCGACGACCAATTAACAAAGCCATCATCACAGCGGACGACGACGACGACGACAAAGACGACCGACTTCTTGACGCCCATCCGACGTCTGACGAGCTCGAGTCGCGTGATTCCTTAGCCTACATACGCCTCGAAGGTCTGCAGACGTCTGTCTGGAAACGTGTAGCAGTCGTATCTTAAAAAGGAACCCGAGACATTGCACCCAGACCATATCGCCGTGTTAACCAGATATACCTTCGTAATTCGAAACAATCGAACCGGCTCTTAACTGAACGATTGAATAAACTGGGGCCACGACGATGAAATGCAGCGCCGCGGCTCCGAACTATTCACCACCGCCGAGAAGGTGGCCGCGGCCACTCCAGTCTTTCTGAACACACCGCCAGCAACACCAGCTTCCCTCCCCCCTCGTCCTTCATCCGATCAATATTACTCTACAACCGCTCAACCGAACCCTCATCTTGACTCTCAAATGGCATCCCCAGTTTCTTCTATGGGTGCCAAGCCGGTCGCTTGTGTGAGATGCAAACAAAAGAAAATAAAGGTGGGTTTACGTCTCCCCTTATGGTTGATATCTTATCGGCCGTTGCTAATGGTGAACTTGATAGTGTGACGGGAAATCGCCGTCTTGTTCAGCTTGTGTCCGAGCAAAAGAACAATGTCTCATCCCAGACATGGTCACAGGCAGAGCCTATCCTCGAGGGTCCGTTCGTCTTCTCTTTCCATTCTATCCTTCCGCTAATATCAAAAATATAAACTAGATATATCGAACATTTAGAAAATAAGGTATCCGAGCTACAATCGATTATTGACACCAGGCTTCGCGAAGCCCGAATCACGCAGAATCGCCAAACTTCGTTTTCATCAGTTCACACCAACAGTCCTATCGCATCTGATCCCTTCACTCCTGGAAAACGATCCTCTGCTACCACCATAACACCACAATATGCCGACTTCAACCTCTCTCCCAAAGACGAAGCTCAAGCCGATCTCGCCTTAGCTCGTTTACTTGTCCAGACACTTCATCTCAAGGACCATAGTCCCTGCATCTCAAAACTCTCCTACCTCATTTCTAACGATAGCTCATCCGCGGTTCAATCAACCACCAATGCCGCTCCATTGCCTCCCCAAAACATTTCCCACGGTCTCATTAACCTGTACCTCCAAAATGAACATCGATGCTTTCCATTTCTTAGCCAAGGAGAAATCCACGCCGCGCTCCGACGCGTCTATAATCACGTCTACGGCCCCAGCATCGGCGATCCTTCCTCGCAAGATTACTTTCAAATATTCATGATATTCGCCATTGGTTCTTTGTCTCAAACGGATGGTGATCAGGATCCCACTTCGATCGGATTCACCTACTATAACTCTGCCCTCCACTACGTCGCTAAATTATCACTAATGTCGGGTCTCGCTGCAATTCAAAATCTCTTGCTCCTATGTATATTTTCCCTAAACGCAAAGATTTCGCAAGACGCATGGCGGTTGAGTAGACGAGCTCTACACATCTGTATACAGGATGAACTTCATCTGAGTCGGACCAAAGAGGGTAGCAGCCTTGGAAAATCAAAGGAGAACCGTAGGTTGGAGCATCTCAAGCAACGAATATTCTGGAGTTGCTATTGTTTAAACAGAATTACATCGAATCTAGTATACGACCGACCACCATCGATACCGGAAGCCGAAATTGACATCGAGGTAATTAATTCAGCTTTTTTACCCTTCACCAAAATGAGCTTTTAGTTAATGCGATGTTTAGCAACCACTAGCCACCGAGCAAACCTTCTCTTCGCCACCACCTGAACACCTGAGGGAAACGAAATCCCTGCTTTCGAATCTCGCAAGTTTATACCACATCAGCACAGTTGCTTTTACATCATTTAACTCGAATCCACCAAAAAGTGATACGATAGAGAAGCTTAAAGAGTGCATAGAGGAGTTTTTAGACGACAATCAACATGTTTTGCGACAGTCTCATTACAACGCCTCGAGTTCAGGTGAAAATAGACAAGAAGAAGAAGGCGATGATTTACCGGTATACGTCAAACTTTCTTACGGCGCCCATCCGATGCTCATCTTTCAATGGGCTGTGACAGCACTCGTTGCTTCGAAAGATGGGATCACAACCGATATCGAAGGCATAGCCTTGAACTATTGCATCGAAACGATAGGATTCATAAACGAAACTACACGCAAAAACAAAATATGCGCGAATTCGAGGATTTCGTTCGTAATAGCACTCAGAACATTATTTGTCATACTTTCGGTATTGCTAGCGCCAAACGTGGAAGGAACCAGCGAAGTTGAGATTCCAGGAGAGAAAAAACTTGTCAGCGAGAAACTAGACCGGGCTATCGTTCATGGTGTAGAGTTCTTAATATCCTTCGGGAGACGCTTTGGGCATGCAAACAGCTTCGTCGCAGCGTTGGTACTCGCATTACGCTACGCTATTTTCGAACGCGAGAGGAGAGAGTTAGCTAGGGAGAATGGTGAGGATGCCTACAGTGATACCCGAAGGTCTGCACGAAAAACATGCAAGGGCAAACAAAAACAAAGCGAAGATATGGATGTCGACCAAAGGTTTGGGAACTCCACTTCCCGACAAGAGGGAGATGCGGACGAGGAGAGCCCGTTTCTGATCTCAAACGACGAATATTCGGACATCATCCCCCGCGTGGCAACTCGGTATCCTAGACTCTTACATCTGTTCGAAGAGTTGAACGTGCAAGATTTACCACTAAACCTCGACTTGACTCGACTTGACTCCACCCCCGAGGTTCCCGGATGGGTGTTCAAGAAGTACAAGGCTTCCGCGCCGGATTTAGAGGTACTCTGCAAGCAAGTCATTTGGAGATTGAAAGTACAGTATGGGATTGGGGATACGGAGGGACAGGTCCATGCGTTCAATGTCAGGTTGGGGAGTACCCGACCCGTGGAGCCTTGGCCGCAAGTTGGTGTTGGTAGCGCGTTTAACGAGGCTGGGCATCAGATCGGCCCTGGTGAAGGGGATGTGGAGATGGGAGGAGTTGAAGGAGTGGAAGAGTTCCAGCCGATTTCCGGGTGGATGAGTGGAAGCTTTGGCGGGGAAGGATGGGGAATGCCAAAGATGGATGTGGACTTTTCGGGATTCGAGACGAATATTGTCACTTTTGATTGATAATCGAGATGACGGATATTTCCAGTCTAATGTTAGACTAGAGTGTACTGTGGAAGATATCTTACAGGCTGATATGATGTGTTTCTATTCTGCTTTATGGCTTTTTATGCATGGCGTGTGGTGGGATATTTGATATTTTTTTCACGTTTATGGCTCCATGATTGACTCGATGGATCTGTTTTCGTTTCTTATTCGGTATACGATATGATTTGGTATAGGTTTTTAGCTTTATGAACAAAAAACGGTGTATTGGTGTGTTTTTTCACTTTGCTGTCTTTTCTGGTTGGGCATGATTATGGACCTGGTATTCTGTCCTCTTTTTTTAGTTTTCTTTTACCGATTGTTGAAGAGATCGAGATGGGATGGTTGGCCCAGTATTATACTGGTATTGTACTACAGATATACATAAAATCCTGCTTCACCTATCTGAGGAAGAATATTGGGCAGATGATTTTATTGGTACACAATACAAATATTTTGGTAATCCGTGTCTGTGCCACAGCTAGTTATATGAAACGAAGCAAACCTGCTGTTTAACGTCGTTGAATTGCTCAACTATAGGATGAGCTTCTTCTATCGCATCGATTGCGGGTTATCGATAAGTGGAACTCGTCGAGGGCTGGCTTACTTCGGTTCAAAGTGAATACAAAGTTAACATAAAAGAAGTTCTCCTAATCTGGCTAATTGGCTCTTTGGCCTTGATTTACAGGTGGGTTCTGAGGGATGTCAGTTGCAAGAGTTTCATGATATCATGGAAGCAGGCAACGACACCAGGTAAACATACTCATGTATTCTTTAACGCCAATAACTTCAATTTTCTTGGAATACTAAACCTGGATAGATATCTTTCGGATAAAATAAGCGTCTTATTTCAGCTTCTAATGTTTCTTTATCTTCATCGCTAATTTCGCCAGAAAATCTTATTAAAATAGTAATCTGATCGTCAACGAGGGCCATACTGCAACCATTCCACGGAAATCTACTATTTACAAAAAAATCCGCCGCAGAACGTAGATTTTTCTGCCAGTGTTCAGTAGCAGGTATTCCAGCGGGGATAGGTGTGCATATACATTTCTTCCAATCTCGGGACCAGGATTTCTTTTCGGCTTTTGTGGTCTCGTTTACCTTTGCGCAACGGTTTGCGGCTTTTGTTTGGGTGATTTTTTCATCGATGGCTGGTTCCGTTTTCGGATCCTCCTTTTGGTTGCTATCCTCAATATTCCTGGTGGGTTTCGATGAAATCCTATCCGAAGATATTGGACTCGATCGCGAGTTATCTGGTGGGAGGTTCATATTGGCTGAACTTGTCGTCTTTCTGATTGCCTGTCAGCGTAGTGTTTCGTTAATTCGTTTGTGTGGAGTCTAGGCAGCGCTATGCATTGATAACGAGTGTAATAGGCGATGGCTTTTAAATGAATCAGAGGCGCGAAGGGTATACTAATAACTAATACTGCAATGATCGCCAGACGATGTGACATATAACCAATTGCGATCAACATGGCAAACTGCTTCGATCATTCATATAGCAAAATACCTATGTGTGTATATAAGGGTTTGGTGATCTTAGAGAAGTTTGAATAAACTTTTTGGGGGTATAGCACGTGCACTATTTACTGCTTACACCTGAGCTGGAATCGAATCGTTATTCTGGCGGCGCTGGTATTTTGTTGCTGTTAACTGGTGGAGTGTCGACCTAACATTCAGGTACAGCCCCCAGAGCTCGCGAGCAATTATCTGCGAGACCTCCACATTTACATCTGGAAACTTTTCTTGAATACCATTTTGGTACCAATCTTGAGGTTTCAGGTCTTTATATTTGTGGTCATCTGCACCCCTTTCATCCTCTTGAATTCTTCCTCATCGTCTAGAAATGAGACGATATCCTAACTATCGCAGTCACGAATCAGATCAAGGAGAAATGAGCTGGATGATAAGGCCGTTCAGCAAAAATTCTACAAAGAAGTTGTCTTGGGATCGGAGAAGTGTATAGAAATTGCGGAAAAAAGTCGACGGATGCGACGCACAGGGGGCCCGAGGAGCCTAGAGACAGGGAAATAAATGGAATTATGAGGCTTAGATGCCCAGTTCAAAAATGCAACACTACACCGCGTTGACTAATCCTTCGATGACAAGGCAGCCCACTAGCCACTGCCCTCTATAATATTAGCTAATGCTATAGCTAACCCTATAATCGATCGCGAGTCCGCGCGAGGCTCCAACTTCAGCTCACTCGAGACACCCAGAGCTCGCGTTCAAAGTATATATTTGAGGGACCCCCTCCAATACATACACTCAGCGGATGTACGTCTCCAACGTTTCCACCAAGCTTGATAGTTTTAAATTTTCCTAGCTCAGCTCAGAACCTGAGTACGTCCAGTAGCTAGCGACACGGCTGCTTACCCCACTCTACGCAACCCAGCGCCGCACTGTGGCGAGGTTGATTATACTATTATTCTGAATTATATCGCCACAATCATTCAATTAAAGCAACTGATGCAAAGCTGTGTTGCACAAACGATATAGTTCTTTACTATCAACGTAACTTGTATGATCCGGTAAGTTTAATCTATAGCAGTAGTACAGTCAAACACTGGAAATTAATCTTCGAGGTTTAAAATTATAAAGTTTAGCATCCGAGCGGTTCTATATCTAAATATATCTTGAGATATTATCGATAATTATCTGATATCAATCGCGATCAGCATCACAATATAAACTATCCAGGATTGAACCCGCCTTTTTTTTTATGGTATACTATATCTCTTCCAATATAAGAACATCAATCCGCAATAATGGAACGAATTCAAAAATATAAATTACGAGGCCTGTTAAATATGCTTTCTCCAAAAAAGGCGCCCCAAATGTCTACCCTCGACAATCTGCCCACAGAAATACTCATCCTCATTCTCCAAGACCTCGACCCTCCATCTCTGAGTACTCTTGTCAAAATATACCGCCGTAGCCGGACAATATTCGCAGAATATCACTCTCAAATAATAACTCGCATTCTCAAAGACACCCTAGCCGACCCCCTCTTCATAACATACTACCCACGGGTCTACAATAACCAACCCTACCCTCTCTCCACTTCCCTCCCACCCCTCTCCACATCTTATATCGAAGCTTTCACCGACCTCCGCTACGCCAAATCTCTCATCCAACTAGAAAACTCCATAACAGCACTAACAGCCCAACTCTCTACCATACTCTACCCAACCCTCGTCCCCACCCTCCTCCCCTCAGACCAAGACGATAACGACAATAATAATAATAACACTTCCACCACCCTCCTAAACCCACACATTTACACCCACGAGATCGAACTCTCCCTTACCTCCACCATCCACCGCGTATTAATCATAAACGCCCAAATCTCATTCTACTCCCCTACCCACATCTCCCCCTCCACATCCTTCACCCCACCCCCCCGTCCACCCCCACCAATCTACCCACCGTGCATCCCCCTCCGTCTCCTCCCTCGCTCCCAAACCGCACACCTAACCCCAGACGAACTCCTCCTCCTCCTCTCAACCCCAACTACTCCTCCATCATCCTCATCAAACACACTTATAAGAAAGACACACCGCGCGTTAAGAAGGCGGATATTACAACACGCGACGATATACCTACGCAAACACAAAATCTGGCGAGAAAACTGCATCCCCCCTGAATTCATCCACCGTCAGGATTCCCCCCTCGTCCGTGATAATTTCTTCTTTTACATCGTCACACCACCCGGTGTGTTGTTGCAAATGTTACGACAGTGTACAATTGAAGATTACTATCCACAACTCGAAAGGGAGAATCTGTGGAGGTTGGAAAAGTGGACTGCGAAGCAGGAGAGGGGGTATAAGAAGGTAGCAGCGGAAGTGGGGGTTTGGTATGAGAAAGTTTGTCAAGTTACTCATACTTTTCTAGAGTTGAAGAAGCGGGGTGAGGGTGGTGGTGGTGGTGGTGATCAGGAGGGGGCGGAGGAAGAGGGGGGGTCGGGGGGTGTGCCTGATGAACCTGAACCGCAAGAATTCGAAACTGACGGTGGGACTGTTAGTATAGGTGGTGTGAACATAGGGAGTAATAACGTGAACATTGGGAATGATGTTGTGATAGGAGGGCATCTGGTAACAGGGAGTAGCGTCGCTGTCGGACAGAGTACGGGAGGGCTATAAACCATATCTCCTCCGTTCGAACATGCAGGATAGATTTGTAGAGCGGTACGAAGGATACCTACACCCGGTCACCTGCAATTTGAATTTGACCTGAACACGCCACTTATATAACTGTAAACTACTCCCATACGCTCTACTTCCATACAATATAATCTCACAAACACCATCGCTTTGAATATTACCAGCAGCATGCAGGTCACAAACTTATGTATGTCACGCTCCACGACATCAAACGATAAATGAAAGATAAAATATATTTTATTCATTTATTGAAACCCCCACAAGCTAATGTAAGTGTGTATATATCTCGCTAATAGCTAAGTAAGTATTATAAGTACCAATATATATATCTAGATCAATTTGCAATATCTAATACATATCCTCATTGGCCAAAAGAATATGTCTCCATCCCTCCATCATTCTTTCAATTCTTCAATCATCCATCCATTCTACATCGCCACCCCTTCGCCTGGCCACTCAAAAAGCGTGTCCGCCTGGTCTCGAGACTATCAAAAAGTGAAAAAAAAAGAAAGACACATTAAACAACCTAGGTAGATATTAAAAAAAGAGGAAAGAAAGAAAGAAAATGTAAAGAGGATAGAAAGGTAATATAATATAATATGGTATGCCAAAGTCAGTTCCGTAATTCCCAACAACGACGCTCGCTATCGCGAAAATATGAAGATGAAAAAGTAACAAGATTGTACCACCGATGATAACGAAATTCAGTTAGTAGGAGAGGAAGGGGGAAACTAAAAGGGGTCAGTATGTACATATACACATTATGAAATATAAATGAAGCAAAAATAGTTAGTTCATCAAAAATGACAAAGTAATAGCACACCCAAGAAAGAAGCCCGTAATAGCGTTAAAAAACAAAACAAAAACAACCGAGGTAAAGGGAGAAAATGAAAGATGTACTTTTGATAGGGAGAGTGCATCACCGGAACGCAAAAAACAAAAAAAATCATACCAAGGAAAGAGGTGCCCAAGACTCCAATACGACTGACTGGAGCCGACGTAATTACACCAAACCCGTTGCTATCGCGGGTTTGTTGAAGATCAGGTACTGGCAAGGAAAAAAATCAGCGGTTCTCACGCCGATTCGCTCGGTCCCGCGGCAGCAGCACTCGACGAAGGTGCGCCAGGTTCAGGGTCAGTGAGGCTCGAAGAACTACCGTACAATTGTAGGACCTTGCGCAATTCGTTCTTTTTTATCGGCTTGGCTAAGAAGTAGTCCATACCTGCGTCGAAGCATTCTTTAACATTGCTCTGCTCCGCGAACGCAGTCAGAGCGCAGATAGCAGACGTATATCCCATTTCTCGAATCGCTTTTGTGGCTTGCAATCCGTCCATGTTGGGCATCTGAATGTCCATGAGGATGATGTCGAACTTTTTGCCGATTGCTAAGGCTTCCTTGACTTTGTCGACCGCGATCGCGCCGTCTTCGGCTAGGGTAACATCTATTGAATTCATTAGTATCGTATCAGCCTTTTTTTTTTTTTTATTACACTACATACCAGAAACGGCTTCAAGCCGCAACATCTTTTTGATGACCTGAATGTTCACCCTATTATCCTCAGCAACGAGAACCTTAATCGAAGCCCGTTTATCTTTCAGTTCCTTCATGTCTTTGTTTGTTCGTTTGTCCTTTTTCGCGGTAGTGCTCGATTCTCCAGCTGTCTCCGGCTGCTTCGATACCGCTTTGCCTATTTTGACCGATTTACTTGGAGAGATGGTCACCACTGGAGCAGGCGTCCTCGGGGCCGCGCTCTCGGCCGTAGAGGGTGTTGGCAGAAGTCCTGGTGGCTTCGATTGAGCGGTAGGTGAATGAGCGCCCCCGTTCCCCACTACCGTTAGCGGCACATTCGTCGCTTTGCCGTAGTCGTCGCTAGGTTTCCGCACCGTCGCCACAAACCCTTCATTGCTCCTAGGCGTCAACATGGCTGGCGATGATGAAGTTCTCTCTAGCGCGGGCCGCCGAGCTGATATAATGATCTCTGTGGATGTCGGATCCGGGCCAGATGGTGACAATTCAGAATATGGTGGGATGGTTGATATCTGAGGCGGAGGCGAGTGTTCTACCTTTGAGTGTCTCTGACCAGCCGATTGTTTCTCATGCGCTCGACTCGGTCGTCGTTCGGCGGTAAAATTTTCATCATCAGGGGGAACTTCGGGAGCAAAGAATGGTTGACTCAAACCTACAAGCCTTGTGGCGTCCGCTTGACCGCCGCCAGAGATGGAGCTAAACGCCGTCGAAGCAGTTTTAGTGCTGGCATTATCGATATCCCCTCTAGGCCGTAGATTCGGTGGCAGGTTGCGAGTATACCTAGTGGTAGCCAGACTTCCCGGTCGTGAGTATCCAAGAGGCGGTTGCGTCGCAAATCCTCCGGCTTTTAGGGGTATCCTGAGCGTAAATGTGCTACCGGCTCCTTCGAAGGACTTCAATTCGATAACGCCACCCATTAATTCCGCCAGTTGCTTGCAAATACTGAGACCGAGACCTGTTCCTCCGTACTTTTTCGACAACCCCAAATCCCCTTGAACAAATGGTTCGAAAATTTTGGTGTGCATGTGGCTTGGAATACCAGGTCCGGTGTCGATAACGGAAAATTCAAACCATCTAATTCGGATCCTCGGGTCCTCTGCCGGTGTTCGGCCTCCCTCGCTCTCGCTTCCTTCTTCTCCTTCTCGATGTCCAACCGATGATCCAAAATATGCTTCAGTCGTTGAAGAGTTAGAGATTTCACCAGGAGTCGTAAGCGATGGTATAGTCAACGATGTGGCTTCTCTCTTTGCCTTCAGAGCCATGTTCGCGGGGGTGTTCGGGTTGATCATCGCAGTCTGTGGCATCTTGAGCGTCGGCATATCCTTTTGCGGGGTATCCTCCGTCGTTAATGCCACTCCCTTAGTGTCTTTGAGCATAGCGATTCGCAGCTGAACCGATCCTTTCTCACTATAGGTATTTGTTAGTCGCCGCTCCTTCGCTAAAAATTTTCGAGTTATCACGTACGGAGTAAACTTGAGCGCATTGCTCAGCAAATTGATGACGACCTGCAAAACACGATTCAAATCGCCTCGAAGCACACCATTAATCGAGGGCTCCCCCGATTCCGGATTTCCGTTATCATTGACGATCTCCACCCCCAGCTCAACACCTTTATCTCTCGCTGTCTTTACGAAGATAGCTCTGACCTGGCTTACCAAGTCTCTCGTGAAAAATTCTCCTTCTTCTAATACCACATTCACACCAGCGACTTGATTCCTACTGAAAGTTAAAAGATCCGTAAGGAGACACAGTAAGAGATCTCCGCTCTTGTAAATCGTATTCAGGCTACGTTTGATTCCAGGGGCGAGATTCGGTTCCGTGAGCATAACCGAGCACATGCCCAAGATACCGTTGAGTGGCGTACGAAGTTCGTGCGTGACATTGGCAATAAACATCGACTTGGCGTCATTTGCCGCATTTGCTAATTGGGTCTGTTCTTTGAGTTCGGCCGTTCTTGTAGCAACCCGTTCCTCCAGATGACTATACTGCTTTACTAGTTCGTCCGTCATCTCGTTGAAAGTTCGTGTCAGGTCGGTGAGTTCATCGGTGATTAAATGTTTCTTGTCGGGAACCTTTTCTGGTACTCGGAAGCTCCGTTCTTTCCTACCTCTAGCGTTCCGGTCTTCGAACTTTTCGGCAGTAAATCCACGTTTCCACCACGGCCTCCGGCGAAGCGATTCATCAACTGTGCTCTCAGCAGCAGCTCCAAAAACAGCAGGAGGGTCTTCCGTCTCACTGTCGTAAGCGGTGGGACTGTAACCGGGTGGCCTTGTGGTTTTTTCCGTCGCGTCACGTAGCCGAGCGATAGGTCGGACTGCCAACTATTAGCTTTTTTCTCCCGATCGTGCTAACTACACTAGGAGTACTCACTAGCATAGGTTGCCAGTACGCAGGTAACAATCACAACCCCAGCCGCAGTTCCGAAAACGGTAGCGAGCAATAGATTTCTCAAATGTGATATCGGCTGGTTGACCTCGCTATAATCCATCTGCACCACAAGAATCCAGCTCACGAGGCTGTAATCCACCGGCGAGAAGCTATTTTCATCAGCAAGAAAGAAAAGAAAAAAAAGATATAAGAGCTTACCCAATGGCAACCCTATCACGATTCGCTGGATTTCGTGTATCGATAAGACTCCCCATAAACCCAGGTGTGGATCCAATTTTGCTCCAAAATCCGCCGAGGGTACCTTGGCCCGCTGTGCTGATGATTGGAGGTAAAACGTATCTCCAACTAACATTTCCAGGCCAGCCTGAGCTTTCGTCTTCCATGTTTCCGTTAGCGGGGCCGAGAAGAAAGTATTTGTAGGTCTCTCCAAGATCGGCATAATCGTTCAAGTTGTTTTCCACGCTGAACAGAGAACAGACGACGGTCACATATCCCAGAATAGACTTATCAACGACAGCTGCTGTCGTATTGTTGTAAATGGGCGTCGTGATGCTAGCGATTTGGGCAGAAGAATTGGTAAGACTTCGCACGGGACCCAGCAGAAGAGTTCCGTCGTCGGGAGGTGGTGATTTGGGAAATAATTCATTGGGAAACCCCGGATGGCCGAGGATTGAGTTGAAGCCGACGGTATTTCCGGTCGCATCACCAATTGGGACGAGACCTGGAGTGTTTTCGGAGACGACTCCTTGGCTGGTGACGTTGAGATATACGGTTTTGAAGTCGGAGCTAAAGACGGTGACATGTTGGAGGGCCAGTTGTGTGGATAAGACGAGGGACACGTCGATCAAGGAAGCGTTCCAATTTTCGTAGGTATGGTTCTTGACGCCACCGATTTCCCCGGTGTAGCGTTTGATGGCATTGAGGACCTGGGCCCTGGAGGCGACATTTGTAACGGCGGACTGGAGAAGGTTGATATCAGAGGCGATTTGTTCGGATTTGAGGTTGGCGATGAGGGCCAGTCGCGATCGACGGAGGTCGGTAACGAGGCTGGAACGAGTTTAGTTTTCTGGGAGTTAGCACGACCTTTTTTGGACCAAGATGGGAAACGAGCCGTAGATCGGCGAGAAGCAAGAGAGAAGCAGGAGGCAATATGGAATCCTGGTTACCTTTGGTTGTTAAACCACTGTTGGGTACATATATGATCAGCGTCATTGTCGTCAGGAAGAGGTGGCGAAGGAAGCAAGGGAAATCGGGTCGGTAAAATGATTTCATTTCCGTGTACCGATAAGGAGAGAATCAATGAGGTAAGGAAGGAAGGAAGGAAGGAAGGAAGTACTTACTGTAACGATAGCGAGCACGCCGAGCGACGTGAGTGATACCAGGAGAACAAACGCCTATTAGAAAGAGTACCCACACGTTAGTTTAGTGTCTCGGATAACAGCGATAGAACCAATTAACTCCCCGTCCAAACTGTGTAGAAGCGAAATGATATATAAAAATATATTCGAATAGAGGAAGACGAACGCTCAGCTGGTTTCTTATTCCGATATGCATCTTGTGCTACGAGGAGGAGAATTATAACTTAGGACTCCCCAAACAACAGCCGTCGTGATTGTTATCGTCAGTATCGGCCAGTCGTCGTGCGTGGTCGCGGGGCTTCTTGGCAAGCCTGTGAAAGGCTGCCGCCTGGGAGCAAGTTGCTAAGGCGAATCCAGAGCGAATATTCCGAATCGAAAAGGGTCGATACGAGAAAGTGTCGGGAGGAGCGTTATGGGAGGAAGGGAGCGAGAGATTGTGAAGAGAAACGAGCGGAAGGGGACAGATGGAGATAACTGCCAGATCGTGTCCCGTTTGTTCAATTGATCGAGAGTTCTCGTCGACGGTGAAGAAGAAGAAGAAATTGGAGAAAGGGAGACAGAGGAGATGGCTGAAGGTTCGGATGGGTTGGAGGACGACGGCGGCGGGTGACGACAAAAGTTGCCCATCGGCGGTACACGAACAACAAGCGGGTACGACCGAACGAACGAAACGAAATGGTGGCCCGGGCTAATAAGCTGCAATTTTGTAAATTATTATTATATTATTAGCCTAGTCTCCAGACTCCTAGAGTATTTTAACCAGGCGGAATTAATTACTATTGTCGTCAACAAAAAAAAAAAATTAAAAAAACAAGAATCAAGAAGATAGAAAATCAAAATCAGAAGGAGATCCGATCAAAGATGAAGTAAGGGAGGCCGAGAGATGGGAAAGTGAATTATTCCCCATGAACGAAAGAGAGAGAAAGAAAAAAATTGATTAATTACGGGGGTTTCATATACCCACAATACCCACTATTACGATCGCGATCAGACTAGCTGGCCGACCGACTGACGGACAAAGCAGCAGCAGTAGCAAAGCAAGCACGGGACGACATGGCTCTCCTTGCAAGCTTGTCCATCTCAGTCAAATGCGATTACACGGGTATCCCTCGATCCGGGCTGCGAACCACAGGACCCACCCTTACTTTGAACTGCCTGCACTATCAATTACACTTCTTCCTCTTCCTCTTCCTCTTTCTTATTCTTATTCTTCTTGTCTCTTCTTCTCGTGCAGTAATAAATCCCGTCATCATCTAACATTTATGTCACGCTGTGGAATGACAAATGCAAATGGGGGGAAAACGTAACATAGGATTCAAAATCATATCAGTCTCAAGCCTTCGTCTATCTTGCCGGCCCAACCCCTTCAGAACAGTAACACAAATTTAAACCTCTAGATCTCCTGTGCCCCGTCCCTCACTTTCCCTCCCTCCCAAGCCGCCAGAAGCTGAAGAAAATGAGACCCAGTTCTCCCAAAAAGAAACACAAAAGAAAAAGAACCAACCTTCTTTTTTAACCGAGGGGATGGGGCGGCGGCGGAGGGAATTCGTGATTGGCTCGAGGCAGCTGGAATTGTAACCCGAGTTCCCCATCCCATATGCACATCCACCCAGGCTGAAAAAAAACTACTGCGACGATAGCTTGGAGTAACCAATTCCAGCCTTCTCTTCCCCCCTCCGTTGACTTCCACCACCTTACATAAACTCCGTTTTGAATCAAACCGCCCACCAGGAGATCGATTTTTTTTTTTTTTTCCTGCAAATTTGCCGTAAAAACTGTCAAAAGCAGTTCCCGCTAAGATCCTTCAAAACCTGCAACCGATTAACCATTCACCGACCAACATATATTATCTTCCATTTGCGTCTATTATATACCTATATTTTTGCTCTTTTATTCCGTTTTCTGATTCGAATCCACTTTCGAGGGATTCAAAATTCTTCGCAGTCAGGCTGACAAAAGAACCCGTCCAAATTTGATGATCAAATGCAAGCCTCCACTTCCTTTTTTTTTTCTCCGTCGAAATTTCGCGGGATATAACGCCACAGGGTTAAAGAAAGACGGACACACATCCCTGCACCGAAAAAATACTCTCCCATTCTCTGGGCATCGGAAAAGTACCTGACGATCTAACCGACCGACCCTTGCTACATCTAGATCGACGAAGAGACCAGGGAACCCGTGGGCAGAAGTTTTTCCTTTCTTCTATTTTTCTTTTCCTTTCCAACGAATGAACCCGTGGCGCGTGTACATTACTGCTTGCCTAGTTACTCAAGTAATTAACTTGTCAGAGTCAGAATCGTATTTCTCAAACGTGCTAACATTCTTTGGTCGAGATTTCTTCATTTTCGCATTCTTTGCGTGTTTAAACTTTTTTTTTTCTTTACCGTGATATTAATAACCCTCTAGCGTTAGCTACCTAGCCCGTTCTAGACATTCTGGGAATTCTAAGCTAAGCCGCGGCTTGATGAGCTCATGATGAGCATATGAGTTTGATTTTGGGACGCTTTTGTGTTACGATGGCTCCGACGCTGGAATTTTGATTGGCGAGAGGGTCGGTAGATCTATAGATGTTGTGGAATGTTTCTACCCCCCCGCTTTCGTGGGTTAACTTAGAATTGTGATTTATAAATTTATTTTAATCGTTTAGTTACAAGACTGTTTTAATCGATCGATTTTCAAATTTAGTTACAAGATTGTTTTCAAATCTTGAATCCTCGACGCGCATGATTCAAGGACAACATTTTTTCAGATAAGTACAGTGACGCTCGAACATCTAAAGAATACACGCCGTCGCGTCGTGAACAGCTGTTAACAGACAACCCCTGTGGCTTTATTCTCGAGTAGGTTCCTCTAAGCTGAACCTAGGACAAGCTGTAATTATAAGCTTCGTATATTATAATTTAAACACCCCCTAGATCTAGATACGTCTGATACTGCCGAGATTTATAAATAAATATAAATAACTCAGAGAGGCAGGCCCAGGTAACCCTTAGAGCAGGTTGAAGCTTCGTGCTGCGCGGCTGGTTTACGAGACAAGCTTGAAGCGCTCAATCATATCGCCCCATTATTATTCATCCCTTTCTAGCTCTGACTCGAGGCGCAAACAAAACCTACCATGTAAGCGCTATAAGCCTGTCACTGTTTTCCTAAGAGAATATGCACAAATGCAACTCTTAGTCCGTCCGTTGACGCTAACAGTATGGTTCTCAATGCAACGAGCTCGGATTCTCTTGAAAATCTGGTCTTCACACCATAACTTCTCTGCCACCACATCAATCCACCTCAAAAACCCAAATCTGATGCCACCTAGATAGCTCCATTGCCCTTTTGTCTCCCTCTTCCTCCTCCTCCATTTCCTCTTCATATAAGTTAGCATCGAAGCCGTCGGTGTTTAATGTGAACGCTGGCTTGAATTTCAACCCGCGAAGGAGCAACCGTGGACTGCAGGTCAATAACACAATCGTGGTGAGATATTCGTTAGCATTGAACCCGAGAAAGTTGATCTCCCGGTTCTGTTTACAGCTACACCCCAGCTTATCCCTTTTATCTTCACTCTGCATGGCGAACGGAGCGGAAGAAGCGACCGTATTCCGCTTGAGTTCCAGCCGAATAGCTCAGAGAATAACATACCACGCCGTGAAAATGACCAAATTCTCCATCGGCTCCTCTTGGCCTTGTTCGCCTTCTCCGTATCCTGCCCAGGGGTAGTGTATATATGGTACCCGGTAAAGACGGTACTGGCAACCCCACGCTGAATATCTTCGGATCCAGAGCTCTTCTCCTCTTCGATCATTATTCCATACTGATGCCGTAGTGGTATCGTTGGGCGTGGGAGGATCGAGTGATGTCTACACAACGCTTTCACATTTCCCCGATCTGATACCAGATCATTTATCGCGTCGCAAAAGTAAGATCGTTCCCTTTCCGCGGTACGGAGGCAAATTGGCACTATTCACTCCAGTTTGATAGAGTATGCGTGAAACTACTTTACCGGGTTTGAACAAAATAGCGCTACTATCTAGGTTTGGATTGGGTTTAGATACGGTTATCTGCGTTAGTTGCGAGATTGTGGAGTCTAGCTGCAGTAGCTTTGTGGCGTATTGGAGGTATCGTAGGTGCTCTGGTGGTTTGTTCTCTTTGATTCTCAGACCGTGGATGTTTAGTGTAGGTGTCGTGTGTGATGAGATGGGTATTTTCGAACTGAAAAAGGGAAGTATTGGAGCATCAGAGAATCTGATAGTTGAGATTGGAGGAAATGATGATTTGAAGCTAGTAGCTTAGGTATACCGTGCGAGCCAAGGGAGTTGATGAAATGATCAATCCGAGGTTTCGCGGGGTCGCATTGGAGAGGGTCTCTATCCAGATTTCAGTAGGAAGGGACTCCGTGGTCTCGTACCCAGACGTCGCAGAAGAGGTCGGCCATGGGATCCATGTTGAGTTCACCGTACACATTATTTGAAGTGAGGATTTGATTCGATCTTGATAGTAGGTAAGAAGAGTAAGAGGCTCGTTGACGATTTAGAAGGATAGATGAAAGACCTAGCAACATAAGGCATAATTTGGAAGTTGGGATAATTCTGAGATTTCCTGAGGAAAATGCTTCTCAGTTGTTAGGTTGTTCTTACTTAGTACCGACTTTAGTCTTATGGTCAAGAAGCTCGGCAAACCCTCCTTGCATTGGAAACTCGGCAGAGGAGTTGTGCTACTGCTCTCAGTATTGGACATTTTAGTCTCATTGTATTATCTTGCTGTCAGCTGTGGGCTACATTCATCCATAGTCTCGTTGCGATTCATCTATACGAATACTTATAATCCTTAAATTTCGACCCAGGGTGATCGTGTAGATTTTCTTTTTGCACAAGACAGCCAGTTTCGTAACTACGAAATGATTTAAACTCAACAAGCGATTCCTTCAAGCGACGCGAAGGTTAAAGACAGTAGTAGTATAAAGTGTACTTGGTCTCGAAACCAAACCTTCCCAAAGACACCCGTGTGGCGTCTGGCGATCGAGACCAAGTGTACTGATGATTGGTACTAATCTTTTTTCACCAAAAATATATACCGAGGCATGAAGTTTTTTATGTCTGTTCCCTACCGTAATTTTCCGTATTTGATTACGAGAAACGGGAATGTTTACAAGTTGTTATTTGGGTCTCGAGGCTTTGTTATTCGAAGCTGGCTAGACTTGGAGTGTTGTATAGCCGTGTTGTCAATGTTGGATTTCCCAATCCGGCACAGCAAATCAATGAGCTCGAGGCGATGCTCCTGCGGAACCCGTCACCAAACGGCAGTGCCAACAAAGAGGACACCACAGCATTCGAGCTGAAACTCATTCACCGAAGGTCTTCAATCTAAATGAAAATATCTTGCGACATGCCTTCTTAAGACATTCCCGGTTGCCAATATTCTCGGAAGCTATTCCACTCCAGCCCGACTCACGCGACTGAATGTAACCAGCTCGGCTCGGAACGTTAAACGCGTCTAACCATATCCCCAAATGCCGTCGTGAAAATGCCCGACCCACCACACGAACCAGAAGATGCGACAAAGGCGGCCAAACCTACGAAGGAGTCGACCGTCCCCCTGCTCGAACAAGACTCGTGGGAGGTGGAATGGGATGTCTACTCAGACCCTGCTACCACCGAAGTTTCCGACGATTCAGAACCCGGGAGTCCTACCACCCTTTTTCGACATAGTTATGAAGGGCCGGACAATGGCAGACGACGGATCATTACGGCTGGTATATTGATGACTATCACGGTTATATCGTTGGTAGGGAATACTGAAGCCACGGTTTACGTGCAGAGAGATTTGGGGTGGGATAAGCCGTATTTTCTTCTGTGGGTCCATTCTCGACACAGTATTTCAGTCCACGATTAAACGGATGTCGTAAATGCTAATCCGTTAAATTTCTCTGAAAAGATATATCACACATGGATTCTACGTTGTACTTTGGCCCGGACTGCTTGCGTTTGAGAGGTTATCTCAGCGAGGGAAACCTTGGGGACGATTTCTCGAGGACCATCTATTCGTTGTAAAGAGAACAGCGCAGTATGTGGAGCATCAAACGTTGGATTTGACATCGTCGCAGATTTCGAGGTCGCCAATACCTTATATGGTTAAGACTTGTTTTATACAATGTTGTGCTTTAAATATTGCTGCTGCGACGTGGTTTGTCGCTGCGGTAGGTATATTCATTCCTCGGGAATCCGTCGATGTGGAACTGTGGTAGACGTGGTGCTGATTGAATTTTGTTAGAACATGACTACACCGAGCGACCTCACGGCGATAAACAATACCTCTGCGATATTTACCTACGTTTTCAGCGTTTGGCTTCTAAAAGAGGCCATGCGAATGAAAAAGAACATTGCCGTAGTACTAGCCGTCATCGGAGTTTTGATCATAGCCTACGGTAATCCAACCGATGGAACATCCGAAGCAACTGCCGTTAGCAATCAAAGACGACTCTTCGGAAACGTTATAACCGCAATCGGAGCTGTTCTGTTCGGGCTTTACAGAGTCTTGTTCAAGCTGAAAGCTTGCTTGCCGGCTGAAGCTACCGCTGAAATGAACATTACTTTTTCAGTCATTGTCGGAAGCAGTATAGGATTTTTTACAACAGCGGTATTTTGGGTGCCGTTACCGTTCTTGCATTTCTTCGGATGGGAAACATTCGAGTTACCCGGCGCCTGGGCCTCTTTGTGGATTGTGTTTGGCGTTCTTTGCAGTGCATGTAAGTGGCTTTTGATGTCTTACATTTGAAAACGGTACGGCTGATTATTTTAGCACTCACGGCCTCCTTTTTATCTTTGACCGCTTTGACCGGACCTGTTCTGTCGTCAGTCGCCGCAATGTAAGTGTGCACCGCAGACGCGTTGAATCTAGACACTTAGAGTGTGGTCTGTGGGCATAGTCCGAGTGTTGCAACCCCTTGGCTAGTGTCGCCTAAACCGCGACACCATTCGTCTTGAAAACCCAATTAGGTTGTATGCATGGAGCCGCTATTAGTTCGTGGCGTTTTTTTTGAAACTAAGCTTGAATTTACCTCTTTGGCTGGAGTCGTGCGCCACCGGTCTACCGGTCTTCGAGTGCGCCACCATACCATGCCGACTATACGCCGGAGTTATCAGATATAGCATGCCGTAATTACAACATCGAGGGAGATTTTCACTGACGAAGCTTGCAAAACATAGGTTAAGTATATTCGTTGTCGCCCTTTACGATTGGCTGTTCACAGGTCACGGCTTGACCAGGGCTACATTAGCTGGAGGGCTAGCCATCATTGTGGCCTTCCTGCTACTGTGCTGGAGTACGTACCAGGAAACATATGGGGATGAAAAAGGAGTCGAGTAAGTGTTTGACTTTGCGCCGAGTCTTTTGGTTTGCAAGACAATGTTTGATATCTTGTGTTGAAGGCCACGCAGGATCATGAACATCACTAACATCATTTTTCTGCGGGCAGCGAACATGAACTCAGGAGAATTCCTTCGAGAGAAGAAGTATAAGTATGCCACATCTAGACTTATTGTGCCACCACAGAAATTGAGATTACAGAATCGCGGCGTTCTGGCCATGCCCCTTGTATCAAAAAATTCTTAATCATAGATACGAAGATAGAATAGAAAAAAAAAAAAAAATCAATAGAATGCAACACTAAGGGCAAAAATCTGGTGTAATAATCCCCGTCAACCGGATACAAAAATACAAAATATATTTTATTGATTGTAACGCAGCTAGCAACTGTCGGACTGCATTCCGTTCGCGAGTACCATCGCCACCCCTTCCAAAAAAAAAAAAAAACTCGCACTACGAGCACATGCATACCGCCAGATTTTCGAAAGACCACATGCACCAATCGCTCCCTCCAGATTACTGACAAAACGCAGTCATTCAATGCACAGACCAATCTCGGTCTTCTGCGTAAAAATTTTCTATCATCTCAGGTGTCGGGGTTAGTGTTAAAGCTGCTAGATGACGAGGCAAAAACAAGGGACCCTCTGTCTCGAGTGCCTACATTCGAGGCTACAGGGTTGTCTCGCAAATTAGACATTGCTGGAGAGAGTCACTGTCTCGCAGCCCCGAGGAAGCAATCAATCTTCTTCCTCCTCCATAACATAGTCCTCTTCCTCCTGTTGCGCCTGGGACCTATGGGCAGTACCTGCAGAGGAGCCCGCCATGTTTGACCCTGAGGCTTCTGGAGCATCCATTTGATTGTCTGTGTAGTTTTTAATGGTATCCACTAATTGGTTGATCCCGGCATCCCTTCGAACAGCTTCCACGACCTGATCGACCAGGCCATCGTCTTCACTCCTCAGAGAGTTGACAACGAATTTGTAGTTTTCAAGAGTGCTGTCCGACTCTTCCAATGCCTTTTGAGAGTTTTCGGTGTTTCTTTGGTCACTCGATTCGTTGAATTGGCAGTCTCTGCCACGGTTGGTGCAATAATGGCAAGGCGGTGGAGGTCCAGAACACTAAAAACATTATTATATATTAGCCGTTATTGTATATCTCCGAATTCAATAATGCATGGAACTTACCTTGACTTTCTGTTTCCTGCAAATGTTACACGCAAGACTACTCTTCTTTCGTGATCTCGATCCCCCAATTATTTGGCTGCTCGAACTCGAGCTCATGATTTTGATGCTTGTTTTGATCTTGAAGTCTAACCAGATTTCTTCTTATGTCGTGATGGTGTGAGATATGTTGCGCCGTCGCACCATTCGAAATGTTCCTGAGAACCACTCTCGATGCCTTTATATATAATTATATAATTGTACATATAGATCGCTTTATTATATTTGTCTCTTAGATACTCCAGTATACTTTTTTTTCCGCCTCCTAACCAAGCTAGCCGCTCAAAGCGACGCCCATTTTCGTAAATCTATACGAGAAAGCTCTGAAAGCTTTGATAATCATTTTAGGTTAAGCTGCTTTCTCCTCTCGGGGTGAACGGCGAAAGGACTAGGACCGCCTTCCGTTCGATTGTCACGTCCCCATACTGCATAATTGAAAATGCCAACATGATGGTGCCATGGTGCTGAGCTCAAAAATGCATGTATACAGATTTCTAGCGTTTTTCTATTGAGAGTTGATGCATTGCGCAATTGCGCGATTCAGCGAATACCGGGCCATTCGCTTCATGAAAGATTCAGTGGGGACTGCACGATTATATCATGTGTATATGCATACATAGTCGCCATGGTTGCTTTGATTGCTCCCCTCACTGTGCCGAACGCCATGCGTCTGGAACGAAGCTTTTAGAACAAAAATTAGATCTAGAACGCCGTTGGACCGGTATCTGGCGTGAGACTCCTCGCGCGACCTAGTGGACGGTTTCCCTTGCCGTTGCATGTCCTGAGTACTAGTACCCAGCGAAATGGGTGCCACGTGCCCGGATATAAAAATGCGACGCATCTGCACGTTTGTGAATCACATATTATGCAAAATCTCTCTCAGCGTAAAGAAACATACCACGATATATGCTACTTTCGTCACCAGCGCAGCTTTGTTTCGAATCCTCCACGCATGTCTCATGCTGCCCCTAGACTCTATCCCAACATTCATAAGCTTTTTCGAGTGACCCACATAACGGGATACCATTCAACCGATCACGAAAAGTACTCTTCTGAGAATTAATTGGCTGGCTGGTTCGCTTCAGGACACCGCTGTTAAGCCAAGAAAACCAGGCAACCAGGATCTCTAAGATCAGATCCGTTATCCGATCCATGGGTCGAACGTCAATCGTCCGCCCCCTCCTATCTCACCCAAATCTCAATAACCCCCCACCACCATGCAGCCTGCAGGACCCGCGCTCGAGCGAGATCAGCTGAGGACATTGCTTCCCAGTGACAAGAATTGCCTTCGGCCGCCGATGGTCGCGAAGCAGACGAGAAAGCAACGGGCCAAAAATGCGTGTGTCTCGTGTAAGCTGCTCAAGTCTAAAGTATGATCAATCCCTTATTAGCCACTTGGCCTTTTTTTTTCCCCACAGAGTGCTTGCGAAGCCTTCTCAGCCTAGCTTCGGTCCCACTGGTTCTATTTCCTTCTAGAACGTCCAACGAGTTGACTGGAGGGGTATCTTCCAGACCTCTCGGGATTAATTTTTTTCCGTCATTGATATGTTCCCCTGGCTGAAACCCGCCTTTTACATAATCATACGTAGTGCAGCGAAGAGACACCAAGATGTAGCAACTGCCAAGAAGCTGGGACCGATTGCGTCTACCAAATCGAAACACCAGGACACAGACGAGACCTCATCCGAACAAAACATCGGCAAACCCAAGCTGAGATTGAGAAATACAAGACAATCCTGCAATACATCAAAACCACCAGTTTGCCCGAAGTAAAGCGATTTTTGGAAATTTTCAAGGGACCTTCGTCCATTGAAGATATCTTACACTTCATCAAAGATGACACCAATGTGCATATGTACATGTACGATTCAACGTCGAGTATATCGGCGAAACCGTTCGCTGCAGCAATAGCTCTGCCGAATGAAACTGACCTTTCACCTTTTAGGCATCAAGCGAATGCAGCCGCTGTTGCAGGGTCTGCATTGACTGCCCCCGCTGAGATTCAGTCCAATCAGATCCATCCTGAACTGCTGGACAGCGCGAGTCCGCCGCCCACAAATATGCAACCACATGCGCTGCAACCGCACTGGAATTCCGTCGCCGCCACTGACGACGAGCTGACATCTTTGTTTCTGAATTCGTACATGACTTCGACCTCTCAGCCTCAATACTCCAACGTAATGGGAGCTATGGAGCTGGAGGCCTTGTTTAACGTTATGAGGCCTGACGAAGGTCATGCTCAGTCTTGCTCTCCGATTTTGACAAACTCGGATCTCGAGCACCTTTCTGCGAATCGGGGTCCCCGTGAGAGCTAGCTTGAGGCTGCAAGTTGCCGTGTATAGTTCATTCTAGATCCGGCGGAGGGGTCAATGTCATTTTGTAGGTCATTCTCTTACCTCACCATGACACCGTATCTCTGCGCTTCGGGTATGATAAGTTCTGATTCAACAACCTCCGACCTATCTCTTTGATATCTTGCATGTAGTAAAAAGGTTTTTCAATGGACGAAAGTATCTGCTGACCTGGCGTAGCTGTTAGCATATGAGCCTCAATTGGCCTGGCCAGCTCACAGAAAGCGAAAATGAATTTCGTATGTCATGATTACTTACTTACTTACCTGCATGCATATGCCACCAACTCGAACTGTTCCCAACAGTTTGTTCATTTGTTCCAAATAGGCGAAATGCAGTCCAATGCCCACAGTTATGTTTCTGCAAGCCCCCCCAAAATTATGCGTCTTTGGCATTTGAGAGCAAAACATGGAGGAATAGTGTTCCCAGTCGCCAGAGAAAGCCCTCGTTCAACGGTAACCCTTGAAAGTGAATTTTAGAGTTCTCAGCATTCCACAATGCAAAGGCCCTGCATCGTCGTTAGGTTGATCGGGATATACCCACTCCCTCGCAATTCTCTCCAAGTTTTCTTATTCCTTCTACTGTAGACGTGTTGGCGTTGGCGTTTGCTTTTGTAGGAGGTTCTAGGCCTTCAGAGAACCTGACTATGAATTAAATTAGGTCGAAGACACCAATCACATGTGTGTCCAGCATATGTTCCTAATCAGGAAGAATAGATATTGCGGATAGAGAGAGCTCGAGAGATTTCTGATCCGGTGGAATCGATGAAACAAGTTCGTAGGGGGGGTTTTGGTGGGGCTATAGCCTGATTTGTCGTGATTAAGATATATTCTTGTAACTTGTCTAGAGCCTGATATACGAGACAACTAGAGCCTACAACCATTAGGCCGACAACAATTACCAACGCGTATTTATGAGGTGTGTCTTGGTGCCGTTGGCGATGTGGCTTTGCAAGTTCTGGCAAATTTTAAATTTTAAATTTTTTTCAAATATGCCAAACAGGGAACTTAGATGAGATAAGTAATACTATGGGTTAGATGTACTATAATACCAATACGATATGTTTTGATTTAAAGAAGTAGGCAATGCGAGCGATAATGTTGTTTTTAGGTGGAGGGGGGATAGAGAGCAAAGTGTTAACGATCGTAAAATAGAAAAACTTTGCAGAGAGATAGTATCAAGACCTTTGAACGACCTACTAGATCCTGTAACAAAATCCCCAGCCGACTCTGAACGATTTTAGCAAATTGTACCTGCGTAGTACATCTGCTTGGATCCATGGAGGATAAGAGTTAATACAACCTTTCCCTCAAAGTATTACCATGGATTGAACATCGGAATAGCCCGCATTTACTGGGCATTTACCTTGGTTCTAGTACCTTAGGAGATCGGCTACTTCCCCGAGAAAATGAGCCACGAATAGATCAGCAATCGTGGGCCAGCGGTGCTCTCCGTATATTATGTCAACGCGGCGCTCAGATGGAAGCCTGCGTAGAAGCCCGAATATGAAACATGCATTGCAGCTGCGGGATCGCAACGGTTGAGAAACCGTTATTAATATTGATCAGGTGCCGCGGGATGCGCTCACGAATAGAACGTTCGACATTTAGAATATTCTATATTGTTTCGTTCGTGCAGCAGATGCAATAATCCTAGTCGAGACAGGGGTACGACTATTAATTATCGCCGGGATTGGTGTCGAGATATGCAATATACTCATGGGTATGCGTCAAGTACAGCTGTACATGTCCTCATTTATAGCTCTAACGTGGTATTTTCAAGCTGTGACATATGTATTGACACGAAGAAAGTTGAAATCAATACGTATTTGCACCGTACGTAGGTGCACGTGGTTGTCTCGACGTCAATGCAGTCGCGTTTTGTTATGTATTGTGCAGCTATGAGCTTCAATAGAGTGAGAAAGATGGACGGAATAAGAAGGTCCCAGACTCAAGGCTATCAGATATCAGGCTGGCCATTTGATCATCACAACAACCCTCCGTTTTCTGTTCTAATATGTCGGCCCAAATGATCGATGCATCGCGATGAATTCCCGTGTCCGTGTATCCGCGATATCAGCTTCTTTAGTTGGCGGGATTGGCGGGTTTACCATGGTTTACTCATAAACTTGATCAATTGAGCGGGGTAAAGCAAGTAGCTTAATTGACGGAATTTGGAGGGTTGTGTTGCCTGGTGAGAATGAATGCCATTCCCAATGAGCGAACTAAGTAAGCCAGCGCCTGTAGTGGTTCTCGAGGCTAGACAAACGCCTCTGCATCATGATGCATCATTGCATGCATCGAGCAACCAAAGGAGCTCTGTTAATATCTCTTGCGATATACCTCCCCTCTCATACTTCCCTGTCCGTCTTATCCTAAGTTTTCGATAGTAACGCTTGGTTGGTTCTTAGATACACACATTCGCGTTACTCTTTGCTCCTTTTGCACTTACCTTGTGTCGTCCCTTGCAGATTGGCCAGTTGGGTTGGCGGGTCAGGCAACCTGCCCCTACACAAGACACATCCAGAATACCCCAGCGAGATCACTAAACTAGACAGAGAAGGAGCTTCAGACGCTATTGATATCAAAACGAAACTATTCTATATCCACTCTGAATATTCGTTTCCTATCTATAAACCAACCCATACGGAGACTTGATTATCGCTAAAAGAAGCCTAAGCCGGCAATTTCGATATTTAGTGGCGTTTTGTCCAACGGCGTTGTGGCCTGCCGAGCGGTCATGTGCGTTTTCCTTGAGATATCTCTGCGTTTGAGGCGCTATTTCTTTCGGCGAAAATGCTCGGATATCGTGGCATGACGAGCAATGATTCAATGCATGCGTCCTATTGCGAGAAGGTCCAAGGTGTAAGTTTTTACAGGCTTGATGCACCCAGCAATCATGCGGTACGTATACAAGGCACGAAAGGGCCAGACCCTTTTAGATTCTGGGAGTCGCTTCATCTAGTCTAGGAAGATTCCGCTTGGCGGCCTGTGCGAGCTGGAAATGAATGAAGTCCGCAACTGCGATACATGGAATCAACTTTGCTCTGTCGGACATTGCTTTGCCATGACCTCTTCGATGACGACTGATTGGGCCCGTGTTGGCTTGGATTCAGAATACAGGATTTCGCGCGATAATAAGATTGCATCCCTGCCTGTCAGTTTCGATTGGCTAACGAATGGCTCGCCGACACGGAACCTCCGCTTGACGGATATGCACACATGTGTAGATCTGATTAATCCGAGGCATCTAGTGGGCATTCCGAAACGAATTGGGATCCAAAGAAATGGTGATCGATTGTTCCAGCTAGGCTACAATTTCTTTCTGGGCGTACGCATCTGTCGGTCATATTAGCATATTGGAACTGTAAAGCTAGACGAAGCGAAGACTTTGCCACTTTCCGGAACGGGCCATTAACCATTTGCCAATGATAACCGCAGATTGGTAACATGCGAATACAGATTTGGTTCACCAGCACTGCATCCTCTTGGTGATACACTTTCCCAGTAGATCCTCTATTTCTTTTCTTTTCCTCACCTATCGTGATGAACCGGTTGAGCAAATGACCACCTGCTTCTACTCCTTACCTCTTTTACGTATTAACATCTACCATTTTAACCGACTTGCATCTCTCGAGATATCTACCACCATCTCCTTGGAGGATTCTTTCCAAACTTGGAAGGATGATATCGGTCGCTGGAGTCCCTTTCGATTATTCCGGCTACTTGGAAAATGATTGACCGTCACCTAGACCCTTTTCCCTATATGATCCGACGACTAGGTATCATGGTGACTAAAAAGCTTGATTGCTTGGGCAGCTTCTTGAATGGTGATAGGATGGTCGTTTGGTCGCCAAGGAATGAGATATCTTGGGAGTGTATGGCAGACTAACGATGGGATGAACTTATAAAGCGTATTGTTCGAGTAGTTGATATATGACAAGGACTGGGTTGAATGGTAAGGATCATGGATGCTTCAGCACAGAGCAGGATTGTGGAGTATTTGTTTTTTATTCCCCCGTCGCAAAATCAAAACTTTTGTTTTTTTGAAAAGTAGCAGCGATTGAAAAGCGAAGGCGATGTATTCAGAGGGGTTTTTCTAGTTGAAATTTGTATCGCGAGTTTTGAAAAAAGTGTCTTGCCATTGTCTTGAGATCCCTGGGAGTTTGAAGATTGGGTTGGCAAAAAGTCTGACTGGTCGCTGGACAAGCGGCAACAATGCAACACCTTGCGATATAACCGCCAATTGAGGTTGATCATGAAAACCATAGGCGTGGGCTACTTAATTCCGTTTCATATCCATTACGGTTTTAGCTAATGGCCAACGGTCGGATTCGTTTAAGATCCAAAAAAGAAACGGGGTTTTGCCTTGTCCGAAAAAGAAACCCCATGTATTTCATGCTGGGCATGTGCATTCTATGCAGACGACTTGCTGTTTTCCATCCAAGGGTGTTTACATGTATACATCCCGGGACCTTGCTATCTAGAAGGCCGAAGGCTGTATCCCCACGTTGTAAAACTGATATCTGCACTTACGAATGAGATTGGATCGATCTCTTTCAACGTATAGTATCTTAGGTACATGCATGTGCGACGCAACGTGTTTGGGAAGACCCGGTTTTCGACGGTATGGGGAGGAGTATATATATATCCCCAGCTGCCCCGCGAAGTTTCTACTCTTCTGAATAACAAGGCAGCCGGGCTCCAAAAACCATATACGAAGCTCTACGGGTTATCGGTTTTCTTCCTCTTCTTCTTTGTATCGGGTTGGATATTCTATAACGAAATATGTATTCGAAAATACTAGTCTCCGCGTCTGCGGTGCTCCCACTTGCAGCGGCTGTCCCTCTTGATAGTCTTTTCGGACGATCGCTGGTTTCATATGCCACTGCTGCTGGACCAGTATGCTCCAGTTCGGATTCAAAGCAGTTGAGTATGTTATTCCCATGACGCTTGTAGATTGCCGCATCGGAATTAACCATATGAAAACACAATTAGGCTGCCATAACACTACCAAGGTCACGAATACCTGTTGCTTCAACTCACCCGGTGGCCAGCTCCTCCAAACCCAATTTTGGGATTCCAACCCTGCAACCGGACCTGACAACTCCTGTATGTTGTCTCTTGCTTTCATTTAACGATCGATTAATTGCTAAACCGATTTTTGAATAGGGACTGTTCATGGTCTTTGGCCAGATAACTGCGATGGGAGTTACGAGCAATTCTGCGACAAATCTCGAGAATCCACTGACATCACCGGAGTTCTCAAATCCTTTGGACAGACAGACCTCCTCGACTACATGAACACATATTGGAAGACCAATTCTGGGACCGATGAGGTTTTCTGGGAGCATGGTGAGTGACTGCTACTTGTTCGCTGAATTAATTTCGAATTATTGATTAACATCGAATGTTTTCTAGAATGGAACAAACACGGCACCTGCATGTCGACATTTGATGCAGCTTGTTACCCTGATGCTAAGAAGGGACAAGACATTGTCGATTTCTTCACCAAGACCACTGATCTCTTCAAGACCCTTACCACTTACGAATTCCTCTCCGGTGCAGGTATCACCCCAAGCACGACAAAAACATACACCCTCGCCGAGATTCAAGCTGCTATCGTGAAGGGTCACGGTAAAGAAGCTACTGTGAACTGTAAAAGTGGAGCGTTGGATGAAGTTTGGTATCACTTCAACGTCTACGGATCTGCTCAGTCGGGTCAATACGTTGCCGCCAATCCAATTGGATCTAAGAGTACCTGTCCTTCAACCGGTATCAAGTACCTCCCCAAGAACGGCGGTGGTGGTGGCACTGGAGGCGGTGATGGTGGTAATGGTGGTAATGGTGGTAATGGTGGTGACGGCGGCGACGGCGGCGACGGTGGATCTGGAGATCCATTTAGCGGAAAGGGATACCTGAATGTTGATAAGGGTGGATGCTTGATCTCCACCGGAAAGTGGTATACCAAGGGAACCTGCGCTACATTCACTGCTACAGCCTCCGGCAGCGGGTTTACATTGAAGAGCAGCAAAGGTGATTGCGGCATCGTGTCTGGACAATTCCAATGCGGTAGTGGTGTTTCGTCCACCGCTTTTACCACTTCTGGTAATTACCTGGCGAATGGAAATAGCTCGAGCTACTCTGCTAGTGGTGATGCCAGTACAAATGGGAGCCAAGTTAACGTGCTTACCAGTGGCGGATCTACCGCTATTAAGATTACTTGGCAGTCGGTATAAGAGTAGAATATGTGTAGTCCTTACAAATTTGTACATACTCCGATACCTTTTCTTTCTCTTTTTCTCTCTTTTATTTCTTTTTTCGTTTTGCAAAGTTTTTCGAGCATGATACCATTGATGGGAGGTTGCAGTTACGAGGTGGATACCCTGGGGCGATGATGTTAGCACTGAGTTTATGATTTCGAATACCCGTATACTATATCTCACTGTTATTATATGTAAAATATTATCTTTTTATATTTATTTTGGAAATTTCCAAGACGTTTGATTTGGTTTCATCCCACAGCTAGTACATGGTCACACAATGCAGCCAGCCTATAGGGTTTTACAGGATATGTCTTTAGTGATTAGTATGGTAGTCGTCCCTCCGCCTCCAATCCCTTCCATAAAGCCCAAGCACACAAGGCCATTGAATCTCTGGTAGCCTTCCACAATTCATCAAACTTGACCAGTTTCAACGTAATTCTTTCACCTTTATCTCTTAACCCGGTCAGCTTGCCCTTCCAAAGGTCCAACTCTTCCTCCGGAATTTCATGTACAAACGCATGATACGTTATAATCTCGTCAAGCAAGCCAGCGGAACTGAAAATCCCGTCCAACTTTTGGTCCGGTTTGTCCATACCGACCGGTGGCGCGTTACCGAGCCCTACACTCTCGTTTCCGCTACCTTGATTCAATAATGGTGAACCTTCCAACGCTAGCTCGGAAAGATTTATGAGTTTATCTTCGGAAATCTTAATGCCCACCTCTTCTTCCAGTTCCTTCGCGGCTGCGCTAACAAAACTGCCTTGATCATCGAGCATTCCAGCTGGGATCTCGGCTAGAGATGTGCTAGCTCCTGGTAATCGAGGTTGAATAGTCAGGATTGCATACAAATTATCCTTCGGAGTATTCTTTGGGTGTAACAAAGCCAGAATGGCCACTGAGAATACCATATAAGACGATGAGGTCAGTCCATCAATATCGTGAAACTACAAAGATATAAGAGTAGCTCGCCAAATGTATAAAAGACTTACCGCTGGGTCCTCTCAACAACACCGCCCCTGGTAACGACACTTCGTTCTCAGCATCTTTGACCAAAGCGTTCAACATAACGAACCCGAGCTTGTCAGAACTAAAGCGGACGACATTGGTGATTTCTATGCTACGGAGATTATACCCTGCCGGATTGTTCTCGGGACGGAGGGCAGATGTTAAACGCGAAATCCAGGACTTGAAAGCTGGGAATTCGAGTATTTCGTCCTGTTTCGCACATACATGAGAGGGGATTATGAGCGGGACATTGTTGTAGATACGTGGTAGGGGGAGAGTGGTCATGGCTCGGGAGCTTGGGGTGGAGGAATGGATACGAGAGATAGAATGGGAGTAAGGTAGACGAATGGGAAACTGACGACTCGCCAGTGGGATGAAGCGATGGAAGAAATAATTCATCTGCAGGATCGATTCGTCAATGCAATGATGTCAGGAGAGGTTGCTGGTCAGTAGTACAGCTCAATTCGAGTCCCTGCATGTTGCCCACTTGGGGTGAGTTGACCGTGTGGTACTTTGGTCCGCGCAACACACCGAAGTTATCGAAATTCACTTATATGATATCAGTCTTGCTCCATTGCAGTAAATATTAATCTAGTTACGAGAAGTGCAGTCTAAAGAGACGCTCAACCATTCTTGACTTCTTTTATCTCGTTGATAATAGAGGTTTCTCATATATTTTGAGACTTATAGGAAGTTTTCATCAAAATTCTCATAAGATAACCACGATTTTGCAGTTAGTATATCTAGACGTAGGAGGGGCCGGCTCTAGTATACTAGGGCTCTAGTATATACTAGCGGCATCAGCGAGAAAGCAGTGTGCACGAGCTGGCGATAGAATCCTAAAAAAAGTATCGATCACCAGTTTATGTCGTAGAGAAATGAAAGCGATAAAGTTTGAGCATGATATAATATTTGATACTGCCTATCCATCATTAGGCTACGTTACTTAGCTTTGAGCTCAAGGCTAGCTAGCGAAAACAGCCACGCGATATTGTCCATAGAACCACGGGATCACCTTGCAGTAATAGCAAGCGCTAACGAGCACAAGCATTATATTCTATTTACTCCTTTGGAGCAGATTTCCCCCTATGGTTTTATGAATCGATCATATTTGGAATGAGATTAAATTTTCAACATGTTGGCGGCGGAAAATAAGACCAACAGGAATACAAATGGAAACGTTTTGTCGACCAATTAATTAACTATTTTGTTGTCTCGCAAGCCAGATGCCATCCTGGTTCCCAAAAACTATACCGTAGAAAATAGGTACTTACTTAAGGATGTTAGCTTGATGAGTTTACGAAGTGGAGAGACTCTGCGCGGATTCTGGCCCAGTTGCAACCTTGGAAACACTCTGTAGCTCTGGGTTAGACGGAATGGAACGTTCAATGCTGTTACGCAATTTTTCAAGAGAGATATGAAAATTTGACTTGTCTGAAATATGTTGGACTGGGTAATTTTGTCAAGGACCGGTGGCGGCATTGCTGGCCGCGATGGGTGAACCAGTGGAACAGATGAATTTGATGAAGGACCGCGGAGTCAAGGCGAGCTTCGCATAAGAACCGTTGAGCAACCATAGCTAGATACAGTTAGGAGACTGTCCCGCGAACCAACGAGCTCAACCTTAGGTGTAGAAAGCTAGCTTCGAAAGGGTTACCGCGCGATAACTTGTTCCGTAAGCTCTCTGCTCGAACCAGTTTGGTGCTCGCGTAATATGTATCACGAAGACGTGTGCCAAAGCTCGTAATCAGCCATCATTGCTAGCTGTTTTACACGTGCGTGTTCTTCTCAATAGAATTCAAGGTGCACAATTAATGCAATCCCGAAGTGCAGCCGAAGATGAATGCGACGAGATGCGTGGTTGTGTTGTTGGTTGTGCCGCAAGCTCAGGCGGGGATCCATGCCAAGCATTCGGCCGGGTTGCCTCACAACTGTGCCGCATCCATCTCAATCGATAACAATTAATTTGGTTCGGCTTTCAAGCAATGTAATGAGAGCGCTGATGCACCTGAAGCCCACCGAACACAAGGTAAGCTCCTCTTCTTGCTGTGCCAGTCCTTGTTCAAATCAAAATACATATTCTCTGTTTACTAACAGCCGTGGAAACATGGGGAATTGGTTTTCCCTCAGAAGTCCACATGATCATGTCTGATTGGGGTCATTTGGCTTCCTCGCCAACGTGGGTCCATGCAAGAGGAAAGGTCTACCATGCCTCAATGCTGGACTTGAGGGTGCTCGATGCTTTCTGCTTTCTGTCCATGTGCTGGGTCTGACCTAGGCGATATATATCGATAGTCACTTCGAATAGCCGTTATTCCATCAGTAGGAGAACTGGGTACCCAGAGATAGAGTATCATCCTCGCCTTCTCAGCTTTCTAGCTACCGGACCGTCTCCACATGATGGATTTGCGAGAACGAGTCCGCAAGCTGCCGAAGTCGAGCGTTCTCGCGGACCTCCTACATCCCGCCAGCCGATTGGAGCAGTGTTTCAACTGCAACCGAGTCCGCTCTAGGTGGTAGGTGATTATCGGGCTCGATCCACCTCATGCTTTCTTCTCGCCTTCGGCTTGCGCAGCGCTGCAGAAAAAAAAAAAAAAAAAAACAATCCCAACTCTCTTGAGAGTTCAAGTTTTCTAGCCAGACTTAGGTAAGATTCCGAAACCTTCCATCTTGCTTAGAAACTCCTTTCTTTTTGCGATTCTTTGGCTGAAGGCGGCAAACAGTGCGAAATCAGCCGAGTTGATGAAATGTGAGAGGCCTTATCTGTTTGAAACCTGGGCTCAATTCGATTGCCCCGCCGCCAGCAAAATTTTTTCGAACGATTAGTGGTGCCAACCAAGTACCATTTACGCGTTGGTGGGTGGACCGGTGAGGTTGGGTTTCATCACGAACGAACTCCAATTAATTTGCTGGTTTCGTGCATCGTGACGAGCAACCGATTCTCTCAACGATTGACTGAATTTACAAATGTGAATGTGAACATCCTTAACTGTGTGATAATTACTCCCCAGTCTGGGGAATGAGTTTTCTTGGAAAGAGGGGAAAAAAAAAAGATTCGACCTGGGGAAGAACTGGCCATTAACTTTGCCGAAAGGAGTCTGCAGGGTGAATCGTTGAACTAAGTCCGCAAGGGTCCAATCCCCGAGGCTAATATTAATCGTCGAGATAGATGAAGGCTCGGGATTTTGTCTCAGGAAATGAAGCTTGCAACTGGAGTTGGCTCCTCTCTTCTTGGTGGTACCACAATTCTGCGGGTTTGAAGCTGAGCGGCAGGCATTGGAACCTCCATTTGCAATCATGAATGCCTTGCATACCGCGAGGAACTCCTTTGCCTTCCCCTCTGGGGTCAATGACCCTCGTCATTCGAAAATCGCTGATAAACTACCTCGCATAGACGCAATCTGGGTAAAGGAAGCAAGTAATATGCCGTTTCCCAGTGGATAGTAGAAGTGGACTCCGAAGGTGGTTCAGGTATAACTTGGATTTTCTTCCCTTTTTTCAAGACAGCTTCCTGCGTGATGTGCTAACATTTTTAAGTTCACCAAAAGGCTGAAATTCCCTTTGACATGCCTGCCGTTCTAAAAAGTTTTGGAGGCGGCGTCGTGTTGGTTCGCTTTATCCTTGCGTTTGAGCACGATCTCTTGCGGAAAATAGGTCGGTCTAGGTCGAATAACCAACCTAAAAGCTCCAGGCTCCATTCAACAACGCTTTGTTCGTCCTTTTTCCATGCAGGTATTTTCGTTGGTCGATACTTTTGAGGTAGCTGCTTTAAGCCCTGGACGTGGCCTCGAAGAAGTCTTCATTCTTCATGGGTACCATGCAGCCCAAGAACCTCCAGCGAACAGAGCTAAGACACAAACCATTCAAGCAGAAACGGAGGGGGACCCTAGCCAACTCTTATACGATCCACCGCCTACAGCAAACCTGCAAAGATATAGCAGCTTTTTTTCTTTTGGTTGAAAGAAAAAAAAAAAAAAAAAAAAAAGCTGAAGACGAAGAATCTTGCAAAGGAGAAGAGACATGGCTTGGAAGCGGCGCTATTTGTCCCTTTTTTCTGACAAATATGAGCGAGCATTGGACTTAAGAATCTCTAGGTGTCCCTGATCCTTAATAGATCCCTAGTGTCACCTGCAAAGCTAGACGCCCGCAGAAGGAAAAAGGTCGTATTGAGTCATCCAGCTAAAGCGGTCGAAGAATTACGGCACTCACAAAATGCCCCGAAGCCTCATTCGAGGAAAGCACAAGAAAACTCCTTTAAGCATCCAGACTTCTAAACCAATGTTTTAATTCCACCAGTTCGCTGAACTCCCGAGGCATTTAGCCTCCCCGCTGAAAGGGCCATCTATCGTTTTTACCTTCTCACTTGCCCTCCATTCTCTGAAATCTTTCAAATTTTCCAAGATCCTGCCAAATATTTGAGTGCCAGGGCGACGGGATATAGAAGACGCCACTTGCCATCATACATTCGCTGCTATTGTCACTTGCCAGTTTACAGCCACCAAGCCTGCTTGGAAATCATATCCGTGATTACACCAACGATTCGACCCAGCGGCCAAATGTGATAATACCCATTCAAGAAGACCTTTTAGCCATCGCAGCTGGAAACCTCGCACGATCGTTTCACCTCACTCTCGTTGAACATAACATATTTGCAGATAACTTCCTGAACGAACTGAGGTAACGTTGTTGCAAGCTGGTTGACGCTTCATTAATTCCGAAAAGGTCCAACGACGGCAAACTCCCTTCTACGAAGCCCACCCCACAGAAACTCGTCGGGCATGGACTTGCCGCCCGCAGGACCAGCATCACAGGCAGCACAACAATTCTTACCACCATCGACAAGCACATTAGTAGGTCATAGTAATCGCAATCTAGCTGGATCTATCAGTCAGCCCGGACCAAGCTCCCAAACTTCGGCACCTCGCTCGTCGTCATCGGTTCAAGCAAGTGGTCCAGTTCTTGCGACCGAGAAATGCGCACACAAGGATACTACAAGGTGTTCCCTTCACCAAGGAGATTGCTGTTCTTGTGCCGACGACAGAGCCCATGAACAGTATTATGAAAGGTATTTCGCTCCATCACTGTTTACATCACCATCATAGCCCCTAGCATTTCTTGGATCCGATGGGCTCGATCAGATTCTTGTCCTCATTTTTCTTCAAAAAAATGCCGAATCCTCCGGTTCCGAAGCGACGAGAGTGACCACCGCCGTCCCGGGATCCGAATTAGTTTTTTTTTTTTTTTTTTTTTTCGTTGTTAAGCTCTACTCCCCGTGTGCTATTCCCGCAATACTCTGCGCCCGAAATGCTAGGCCTCCAAAGAGCGAATTTATGCCTCGAACTTGAGATTTTGGTCGGGAAATTGGGCGGAAAGCTAAATTGCTACAATTAAACTCTAGATATGCCGACGGTATCGGTGTGGTTATCGATGCACCCCGATGGGCTCATTATTGCACATTTTGCAAAGGTAAGCTCGGCTTTTGTCATTTTAGTATACCTCTCATATGTTGTCACTCCCTGGTATATTGGAAAATCGTCGAGACCTCGAATATTTGAGAGCTTCGCTCTATATATAACGGACTCGGACGCTCTCCATTTGTGTTGATTCACTCGCTGTAACATTGATAAGCAGGAACCCTCCACCAGGCTCCATGTTGCAGGATGCTACAGCGGTATTAAGAAATTTTCCTCGCCGGAAAGCAAGGTTTTCTTGCCACTGGAGGGTTTCAGCGTTTCAGTTCCGTAATGAGTGTTCTCTCTCAAATATTAGCTTTAATAGAAGGAGTTTTGCGTGCATTCATTTTTTTTTTTTTAAGATGTTCTTTGGAGGTCCGTTTGCTAATTTGAGGCTTCACCACCTTCCTCGGACGGTGTGCATCACGTTCACACATTAATAGATTACTGGGACAGACTGAACGCAAGAATACCTCCATACCGCGATAATCAGCCTCGCATAACCGCTTGGGACCTCTTCCAGCTCGGGACTTCTCCAAACGTTCCACCAACTCCAAATCTTACACTCTCCGAATCAGCTCGACACTCCCTGACCCCTTCTGCCCAAGCAGCAATTCTAGCAGTAGAGGACGGGTTTCCCCAATCATATGCAATATTCCGACTCCAAAGTCCCAACTTCTTGAATGAATACCATCCAGTCGTTGCTGAGCATATTAGGACCTGGGGCGAGTTAGAGAGCAGGATAGCTGATGAGCCGAGATACACCCCGGCATTCAATTCACTACTTGCACAGTATCACAACGCTCGTTACAAAGCCAAAAGAATGACGGAGTTGGATAGACAGTCGAGAGGCGGTGGACTGAGTATGCAGGCGACGGACGAGTATTTCCAGCTTCTTAGCACACCCGGTCCTTTTGATGTTCCTAGCACATCGACCGCCCTCGGTTCTGGTAGTAGTAATGGAAGTGGTAGCAGTGGCGGTACTGGTAGTAGCGGGGCAACCATATCCGAGCCTCCAAATTTTGGTCATTTGGGCACTAGTTTTGCTCGAGTTTCGAGCTTGGGCAACTTTCTACACTCTTCCTTTGCTCAGACCTCAAGCAGTGCTGCAAATGGCCACGGGAATGCTAGCGCCAGTCAAACTGCCTCCGCAGGAGAAAATCGATCATCTTCGTTATCTGGAATATCACAGGACGCTAGTGCAGTAACCATTCCTCCATCTCGAATTTCACCGCGCCGACCGAACCGCCGCCGTGGTAGTACTCCGTTCCATGATTCGACTGTCAACCGTACCAATCCGCCGACAGAATCCGGTAACCGCTCGTCGATAATTGCTGATAGGGATCGGGAACGAGATCGTGATCGTGAGACTGGACGCATCACAGCGGGTACGTCTATTCATGCTGGTTCTGGTTCTGGTGCTTCAGAAAATTTGTCTTCTGGTAGCTCTCCTACTACTCATTCCATTCCTCATGCTTCTCTTGTTTCTGAGCCCCCACCTGAAATCTCGCAAGAATCTCCTTCTGACTCTCATTCCCACACTCATTCTTTGGGCCGAACTGTGGCGTCTTTTTTGCGTTCTCACCGATCTCGCACCCTTACAACTGTAACAGAAGATATTGAGACAGATCGTATTGCAGCAGATCGTCGCCGTCAACTCCGAGAGAGAAATGAAACCGAGTGGGAGAGCCAAAGGCCGCTTTCTGCTACTTCCTCATCGCCCAACACCAACACGAATAGGACGAGCGTCGACAGCACCATCGTTGACGCCATCATGAGCGACATTCCGAGCAGTCAGAACTCGGATAACTCGAACGGATTCTCTATTAATCCTGGGGAAAATGCGAGACCCAACAACGATAATGAACCCCCTGGCAATAACCCCATGAGACGTTTTATCCAGACATATCCAACAAGCGAACCATGGAACGTTGCTCAGTTTCCGAGTGGGTCGAGTCGGAGTCAGTCGAATGATAATCCGCCGGCAGGCCCATCTCGACGTGACGGTCCCAGCACCGCTTCAGCTAGTAATGCTCATGGCCTGATGGCTGGGTCTCCAATTACTCCCCCCTTCGTATTTCCGAATCGACGCTCGCTACGCCCGAACTCTCTTGACCAGACTACAAGCCCGTCTACAAATGCACCACCTCCAGACTCTTCTACTAGAAATGCTTTAACCTCACCTTCACATCGGCTTTCAGCGCCCCCCAATTTTCTACCAAGCCTACCTCATCTTCCAGCACCACGTTTTTCACCACCGAGAACACTTAACCGCCCTAGAGGTGGCTCTATTTCCAATAACAACACATCCAATCATAATCGGCAAAATTCGGGTGGCAGCGATGGCTTTCCCAATAGTGCTTCGGCGAGAAGAAGGGAACGAGCGAACCCACTGGTGCAAGCACTCGGGACTAGGGCGGACGTTGAAAGAGAGGATTATGAAAGCCCTATCCGCCAAATGTAAGTTTTGCAAACATCCAATCATTTTATGGGAAAAGAAGCAGATTTTGCAAGAGCTTGGCCTGTGCATTTCGACTTGGTTCTTTGCCACGCTTCTTAACCTCCTTCTATCATACTGAGTTCTTAACACCGTTCTATGTTGAAATCATTTGCTAAATGAATACTCGCCCCATTCCTAGGTTTACACAAGGCTATGAAGAGTATCGACAGGCTGAGGAGATGCGCCGCCGCCGCCGAGAGATGGAGGCTGAACATCGAGAATTTTTGCAGAACCAAGAAGGTTCTAATCCTGAGGTACAATCTCGGAGGTTGCAGGAACATCGCAACCGTCAATATGAATATCTCCAGCGTGCCAGCCTCCAACGACAGATCGACCAGCTACATGCTCAAACGCAAACTGGGAACAACAGTTCGGTCCCCATCGGCCCTCTCGGTACTAGCATGTACATGCAACCCAACTGGCCGGCACATCACCCGCATCATCATCATAATCCTACAAATCCGAGCAATCGCTCTCCAGAAGATAGCTCTGGCCTCGGTTCATTCGCAGTGAGCCCTGAAGACGAACATTCCTCAAATTCTGACGACTATGAAGACTTCAACCCACTCGATCCTCCAATCGGTGATGATGAAAGTTTCTTCACTACACTTGTAGATGGCTACCTTTCTCGGTTTCCACCAGCACTCGACAACCCTACTTCTCATCGACGCGCTTCTCGTCTCCGCCGGCATTACAATATGAATTCTGACGATCATACCGCTCTCCCTGGTCCCTCTTCTTCCTCTAACCGCCCGTCTGACGAACTCCGCGATCGATTCCCTACCCGCATTGATCGCACTCGCCGGCTTCGTGAACGTGACGAAATTCTCCGCTCTCGCCATAATGAAACGATTCGAGATATAGCTAGCCTTGTAACTGGCGCTCGCGATGCTGGTGTCATGGGATTCCCTCATCGTTGGGGTCGCGATGCTGGCTCTGGAACCGGTAACGGCCGAAATAACCACAACTCTCAGCATCCAAGAACACTTGACCATCCCGAAAGGCCTGATAATATGAAAGAAGAAGATTTGAAGATCATGGCAGATTGCAAGGTCTGCTATGGACAGATTGCTGATATTGGTATGTTAACCCTGAAGCTGATTTTCAATGCAAATAGCCCATCGTCGCTAACATATCTCATATAGTCCTCATTCCTTGTGCTCACCTTGTTCTTTGCCAGTGGTGCGCGGATACTGTTGCACCCGCTGCTCCGGGGCGTGCTGAAGGTGTCGTCGCTCCTCGCAGTAACTGCCCGGTTTGTCGAGCACGAGTTGAGAAGAAGATGAAGGTCTTCCGCTGCTAGATTGCGTCCGATACTCTCTCGGCCGAACTTTCGGGGCGAATATGCCTCCTTTATTCACCAATATTTTTTTGCTTAGGCGCACCTCGGTATTTCTGAACCAGATCAATCTCTCACGTTAACGCCTTATGATTCTCGATCTTTTGTTCTAATGTACACAAATATACCTTACATCTATTTTCTTATCTACGGACGAATTTGTGGTGTTGATTTCTTTTGGGCTCTCCATTTTGCTTTGGCGGCTGCTAAATTTTTTAGTGTTTCGTTTTATTTTATTATATTTATTTATTTATTTATTGGTTCGAGGGTACTGTGCTTTGGAGCTTTTACTTCATTTTAACGTTTAAAGATACGGTTTTTGAATTCTTAGGTTGTCGTGTTTTTGTCTTTGTTGTACAGCATGGTTATTGTCATTTTAGGGTGTAAAGCACTGGGAAGTAATGTGATGAAATGGAATATTATTGATTGTTATAACTTTAGCGGCGGACATGCTTCAATTATAGGTTGCAGATTCAAAGATCCCGAGTAGCTGCTTTTTACGGATAATATTTTTTTTCGAGTGGATTACGGATCGTCATCTCGGGCCCTTTAATTGGCTTGAGAGACAATCTTTAATGCCCAATGATGTTAGTATGGACGCCCTCGCATACGCATATACCGAATGGGCAGCGTAAAATTGTATATTTCAGAAAAGATTTGAGGCCAAGAATTTATATCGGTAATTTATGTTTGTGATAGTCATAATACTTGAGTAGCTACATGTTACTACTGCCCACGTGTTTCTCTTAAACGGAAAAGCATGGTATCGACGTGGTCTTGAGGTATAGCAGAACTAACCAGTTGCTGGCGGCTGAAATATGATAGCTAAGGGGAAACCCCCCCCCCCCCCCCCCCAAAAAAAAAAAAAAAAAAAAAAAAAAAAAAAAAAAAAAACAATTATATATACCGTATCTACTTGGTTTTTGATTGTGGTGATCCGTCTTATTTATCCCCGAGCCTCAATTTCAACATTTCCCACTTTCATAATGTTGACAAAGTGCGCTTGGATACGCAAATTTATGGTCGCAGCCGTCACAAATGTACCAAACGTTACCGTCATTTTTGCGTGAGTCTGACAGATGTTGGTTCAGCGCTCTGGGGGACTTGAAACGATCGAGACAGTATTGGCAGACGTAATCTCCGTGCTTTCGATCATACGCGATATTGGTGTGTGCTATGAGTTCTAACAGTAATGCGAGATTCGGATATGTCAAAAAGGTATCGTCTTTAGACATACAAATATCGTCACCGGGTTTGTAGCCTCGTTTCATTGTTCGTCGTTTTTTGATACTCATTAGATGCATCATTTCGTGGCCTGAGATGCGGGAGCAACCGCCTCCTTCGATGTGGAGCAGCAGTCCTGATGGAGACACGAAGGTTTCATCGCAGACGCAAGGATACCTTCTGCCAGCATGGAGTTCAGATCTGAGATGCTGTTACGCATAAAGGTCAGTATAGTATATTGGTAAAGTTTCAGTTCCGAGAATACGGAATCATTGATTCAAGAAGCGTAAGGGGCTGATCGTGCAGGTTAAACTCACTGCGTCAAGTTGGGACTGCCCTACGAATTCTCGTTCACATTCGTGGCAGGCGTCATGCTCAGCTTTTTCGTGGTCTATGAGGTCGTCCAAACTCTCGATATCCTCATCACAGACAAAGCAGAAATTATGGGAGGAGCTGTTTTCGATATGGGCATGATAGGCGCGTCTGTTGACGAAAGAGCGTCGACAACGGTGGCAGTATGGAGCCATGGTCGATTGTATCAAAACTTCCGATGGTAATCACATTGACCTCTTGAATTTCGGGAGATGCAATGCCCGGATGCGTATGACGAGACGGAGGGGTGATGTCTTTTGCCCTCACGGACCCTCAATCAAGAATGTTGTTCAAGGTGAACGGGAATATTGTGGTACCGGTGATATAAACCTGGTTAGAGAGGAAGATAGATCTATAGAGTCTCTAGCCTACGTGATAGAAATGCTCCCCATCACGGAGGTTGAATATATCAAAGAGGTAGCGATGTCAGCATAGACACAAGGCTGTTGATTGTCGCCAGGCTTCGGCTTGGCATGTCATGCACTGTGCCGCTCACAAGCTTGTAAACAACACGTGAAGGCAGCCTCAAATCTCGGGAAGGTATGTTGTTGACATGACTTGATACTGACTTCACTATGGATCCGTATATTCGAACGGCATCCTAGATCGATACTCTTGTTGGCTATTTTTAATTTTCACAACTTCTTAGGAGAAGAGAAATTGCTCCTTGTGAGTGTTTATCTACGAAATACGACAATTCGATGCGATGTCAATTCGGCGCCCGAGTGAATTGTGTTGAGATAACGTTGGATTTTTTTAACGATGACCTCAATACTTCGAGAATACGATGCAATCGGAAAGCTTTGGCAGGAGGAAGATACCAATTGGAAAAGATAAAATCGTAATCTACTCACTGTGCAGGTTATGAATGACGTACACATTAAATTTTTTTTAAAAGTAGACCAGCAATGCGAAATGCAAATGGGAATATTTGAAACTAGCATCATCATATGATTTCCGCATGTTCTGGAAACGGAGGAATGTGCCGATTACCAGGTATGCGATTAATAGCAACGCTCAAACAAATTTAAATCACATTTAATTTTGAGGCTTGGGAGCTTCCAACGTTACTCCCATGCATGAGCTAACCCCTGAAATGTTCCTGTTTTATATCGCAACATATCTTGAAAACTTTGACGAACGCATCAGCCTTCCATATTTTCAACCTTTGTGCTGTGCGGCTGGTTTACGAGCCAATTTTCAAAGAGGCGTGATATATATAACCACAGATGTGGCAGGTTTCAAACGTTTAGTTATCCTGAATGCGCTCGAGATCTTCACATATATCGATCTGGAGGGCAAGATTTGCGAATTCTAAAAGCATATTTTCCCAGTTACGTAATGTGAAGTGGGAGGTTGTAGAGATCGATCGAGCTCAATATTAGTGAGATCTCGTATTACGACACTGCGATACACTGCCAACATGCTGTCTATCAATATCAAGCGTTTAGTATATAACTGTCGTGGAACCACGAATGCTCATAAGTTATCTCACAAGGATATCCACTACCATCACTACGAAGAAGCTCAGAGGACCAGAAGACTTGCTTTATATATTTATATATTATAATATTATCTCTAAATATCAAATTCAGGATAGAGACAAACGACTAATCGATTTGAATTCCACTCATTACTCTCTTAATCTTAAATCAATTTAAAATTTTACCGTCCTACATCGTCCACTTATATCTAAAATGATCTTCCAATATTTCATTCTCGCCATTATCGTCGCTTTGACACCTTTGATAAGCGGAGCGTACCTCCCATACGCAAGCGGACGAAATAACTCTGCCCCATTATCGAATATGACCTCCATAGCTCCACGCATAGACACGACCGTTCTAGCTCCCGAACCAGTGCAAAAAGAGGCTCCCGTTCGCCGCGGCTTCCCATTTTTCAGCCGGGGCGGTAAAAAGGCGGTCTCCGATACTCCGCTTGGATCTGCCTTTCCTCAACTCAAGCTGCGAATTGGGAATACTTTGGTCAATAGCACTGCGAATGCTCGAACACTCAACACGACTATCATTGTAGATGGTACCAACTCGACTTATCTTTACGCAGTGATCGACTTCAAAAGAGGGCGATAAATCTCGCGAAGCAATGGGAAAATATTTGTGTCTTGCCTACATTAGCGGAAAGCGGTGCCTACTCCTAATTGATACACAAAGCACATGCGGCAGCAACGCCTCGATCTGTTGTTGCTACTAAACTCAGCATTTCATGTAATACTTTATGTCACGTTATAATTATGTAATATTAGCTTTTCTCCTTTCTGTATCTCAAAATATCTTTTAACATCCTCCCTTGGTGCCTTGTTTTGAACACCGCCGTTCGGGTTTCATGTGATGGTCTTCAATTCGAGACAACTTCTCTGTGGATATGTGTGGATACTCGATAATACACACAGGGCATCGTGTCTGCGAAAATCTCGAGGCATCACGTCGCTTAGACAAAACTACATGATCAAAATTCAATTTCACTATCTTTGAACTGACAAGTATTGCGCTGTTAACATGCTGTTATTTGGGTATAGAATGATGCGAATTGAATGTAAGACTTGTTGTTAGATCCATGTTTGGGCGAAAGTGTTCGAGCACCGATTGCTAAAAATCAAGCATATCTAATATTAAATACCCCAAAGGGTTGACATTCTAACTTGATAGTGTACACCTCAAACTCAGATTTAGAACAAAATCCATTAGCACAAATTAAACCCTCGCCTTTTAGAGAGAAGAAGAGTTTTCAAATCCAAAGAACTGGCGTGAGTAGTATGCACTAATCCTGAAATCTCGGTGAAAATCGATCAAAAGCGTACTTGAATAACAAATATCTCTTTTGGACAGGCTACTTGAAAAAGGACGGACTCGTGTTATTTACAGGAGCTGTTAAAAAAATAATAGTAGCACGATCGACATATGACTGGGCAAAAGCACTGAAACCAAGGAAATGAAGAATACGATGAGAAATAAAAAAGCACATGAAACAAACAGGATCATTAGAGGCTGAAAGACGTAGTGATAAATGGATCCATCCAGTCTCGTAACCAGACCCAAACAACGCAGGGATCCATCCACTACCTCTCACCCGACGGAAAATGTGTTGACAAATGCAAGACGCCTGGCATACCAGAGATAATTGCGTATCTCTTTCGTCGCGGCAATAACCGTGCCTGTTGTAATTGCCAAATTAGGACGAGCTTGAGAAAGCTCAAGGGCCACAGAATCGGAGACATTTTGTTGTTTGACGACCACTTCCTTCAGCTTTCGACCGAGCTTTGGAGAGTCGACCAGGACGCGAAGGCAGGTGCTGGTGAGACGACCAAGGGCATCTGGTCTCCCTAATTTATCATTCATTGTTAACGTTATTGACTCGTCAGTTACTTGAGATAATTTCTTAATATTTACCCGTGATTTCGAGATATTCGAGATTCTGGCAGTTGATAAGCAAGCCAATGAAGGCTGCATCTGTGATATTGGCGGCATTGTTGAGAATGATCATCTTAGGGTCACATTTGATCCCCAGGTTGAAAATGGCTTCATCGGACAGGCCAGAGGCATCTCTGACGTAGAGATATGATGTATTTTTGGCAAGGTCGCTATTGGCCATTAACGCCTTGAGATGTCTGCTGTAGACCTTACCAAATCCCTTGTTGAACCTGATTTCGGCGATGTTGGTGCAGGGCAGGGACTTGCCGGTCATTTCATCGACATAAGCCATCTTATTCTCGTCAAAAGGGCTCTTTTGACTTTTGACTTCATATACTTGGTTTGCAGGCAAATTCTCTGGCTCGTATGCGGCATACAATTCTGCTGGTGGATTTAGCGTAATGACTGCCTTTCTTTTGGCAATCAACTCCTCCTCGCTTGGTGTTTGACCAGCCTGTGAAACTTGTGATTGCAGAGCCTGCTGGGTCTCTGGCTTTTGGACCTGTGTGCCCTCAGGTTTGATGTCTCCGCCGAGATTGGCCTTAGGAGCATCAGTGACCTTTGGAGCACCACTGGTCTTAGGAGCAACGGTGACCTTTAGAGCCTCTGTTTTGGAGGCTTCCTTGGATTTGGAAGCTTTCTCCGCAGCAACAGCAGACTCCTTGGCGTTGCTTGTAGCTCCCTCGCGTGGGGAGGTAGCTGGCAAGGCTGGCGAAGCCTTGGATGACCCGAAGGTCTTTCGATCAGAAGAGATCGCTGCACCACTTGTGGATTTTTCGATAACCCGTGGGGTGGTATGGGTGTATCGACATCGACTTTCGTCGAATCTGCAGTATCCCTTGTTCTTGATGTAGGGACACAGAACGGACTTTAAGTCTGATATTGGAACCACGAAACATCGTCAGATTGTCTTGTTCATGAATAAACAACTTATGATCAATGTACTTACCCGACGTCTTAGTGACTTTTGGCATCGTTGATTGGCCAGAAGCTTGCTGGTGACTTTGAGTCACCTGTACATTCAACTTTGAATAGTTGACTTGTTGCAACGGCAGGGGTGGCTCTGTGGCCATTGAATATTGATAGGGGGTCAGCCCGGAATGCTTGCGGGGGTACTCTGGAGGAGTTTTCTTGGCCTGCATTTTCTTGGAGAGTCTGTTCAGTGGTGAGTCTGGGGGATTGGTTTGTGAAGAGTTTGAGGAAGATGAAGGGAGAATAGGAGGAGAAGTATTTTGGCTCTGAGTAGCCATTGTGATTATGGGGTGGGCGTATATTGTGACTGCTTTTAAATTTGAGTGAATGATGATGACGGAGAGCGGTGAAAGTGGGGATGGATGAAAGATGAAAGCGTGATGGACTTGAGACTAGATGCTACTTTCGTTGCTGTATTTATATTCAAAGCAGAGACGTTAGGCGCAACACGGGTTGGAATTCACGACGAGGCTGATTTACTATACACGCTGTGCCGCATGCCTCATTTGCATAAACAACCATCCTCCAGTGTTAGCCTTGATACCAGCTCCAGTGTCAATAGAGCTTTAAAAGCAATAGTGGGGAATTCAAATTCTAAAAGACTGTCAATAAGAGCAATGAGATGGCATGTATATCTAGTCTTATATCGGATATTTGCTTGAAAAGTCCATGTCAAGCTTGACAGCTGGTCGTGTTGATATATAGATGCAATAGTTTTATGTGAGCATCGAATGAGATTTTTCATAATAATTACGTAGAGGAAGGTGAGAATATCCCTAATAAACTTATATGAGTTTGCTCCCCGGACCCTGGGAGAGGAAGAAAAGACGTGTAATTTATCCTACAACAGCAACCACCAAAGCACTCGGATTCCAGACAATATGAACAAAAGCAATAAAGAATAAGCAATAACTAAACAGTATAAAAAGGGACAGGGTATTGTGTTAGGCCGGGCGACGAGACTTGTGTATCATGTGGCCGAACGTGAAGGATAAAGTGTAGATACAGCGGAGGAGCCCTGGGAAGCATAAATTGAAGTGTCGAAAAGGGAGATAACATAGCCGTGAAACAATTAATGATGGGATAAGGTAAAGCCGGGTTCAGCCAAGATCAGATATATATCAAGAAATAAATTCCAGCGGATGGAAATGAATCTTGATATATCGATATATCGGTATATAGGAAGAAGATAGTAGTATACAGTAAGTACAAAGAAAGCCCCCCCAAAGATATTTGATATAAAGTTAATATCGGTTACGATACCGAAGACACGGTGGACTGGTAGAAAATTAATAGTAAATATTAGTTACTTGGTTCGATTTATATATCGCATCGGTCCGGCGAGCCAAAGCAAATTTAGGGGGAGGGTATTCAAACTTGAATTGTGTTGCTGTTGGATTGCAGTCGCTCAAGCGCACCATGGAACCGGTTAACGTCTGCTGGAAGGTGCTCCGCCGGTTTCTCGTTACAATAGCCGAAATAGACAACTATTATCAATAAAATAGGTGAAAGTTTAGTATCACAAGAGTTCCGAGATTTCATACAATCACCATAGCTTGGGCTTCGAAATCGGGAGCGGGCCGGTTGCCTAGCCAAGCCTATTAAAGACAAGACGGAAGGCTTGGACGACTCGAACCACAGCCCCAATCCCAATTTTTATGGGCAAAAGATTAGCAGTTGATGAATATCTTACGATTGCCTGCCGATTCGCTGTCCTTTGCACCTCTGATCCCCCATGCACCGGTGGTTTTGAGATCAGCCTCCTCTTCAGGATTGAAACCAAAACTCATGAGGATCCTATCCGTGACTTCGAAACAGTCTCTTCGAACCCGACAAAATTTCATTCGTGGATACAGCATCGCGTAGCAACGGTATTGGTAGGAGAAAGCATCTTTATGGCTTTTCTCCCATTCCCCTTCGTAGACGATGATATTGACTTGGTGGTGTTCTCCGAGTATCTTTTTTAAGTCGTCCGCACTATGTTTTGAGTGTGTGTATGAGCGTCCGGCGGATAACCATGTCTAGTGTCTCGTTGGTGCTGTTACCTCAGGATTTCCAAAATCTCTGCGTCGTTGTTATCCGCTGTCATTTTCGTCTCCAGCGTGTTCGTAGTGTGTCAGTTAACCTCGAATACAGTGGGTGAGAGATCTCGAGAGTTTTTGGTTTGGTCCCGGGGTATTGATCAGTTGAAATAATTAAACCAGCGAGCGAGTGGACCTATATAAAATTTGTATTACCTGATTATCTGCCCTTATTTTTTGGACCGGCACGCTGGTATACATATGCCACTACCGCGTAAGTGCCCCTGTTTGAAGCTATACCTGACTCTCAGTAGTTCGCTTGGCGTTTTCTCATGATATTTCTAGAAAGGAAATAAAAATACCTCGAAGGAAAGGAAAAATAACATTTGAACGTGGCCGAGATGTATGGGTTCCCCCTCGAGCCTGAACTCTACGGTTTTTGCATCATGATCATGCTAGCCTCCCCTGCCATTTTGAACAGGGTCCAAGCGAGATATGTCCTAATCCGAAGGGACGAATGAGAGGCAGCCGGATGTTTTATCTCGAAGTGTGCAGCCTATTGGCGGGGGTCAGCCACGTATTCCGCTTCTCAACGGAGGGTATTTCAACAATTTTTTCGGTTGGCTGGGCTGGTTCCTGATTTCACTTTTGCCCGATTATGGCGATCGGCAGGCAGAGAGTGTGTTATAGTTTTTTCCTGCAGAGAGGATCTTGCTGGATCGGATTATGGCGCTCCTTGGACCCTTGTGAATCATTGTGGCTTTGCGTGTGCATATAATGCGTATTTCGTCTTGGAAGTTTCATGCTGTTAATTCCCTAAAGGTCTGGATACCAAACTAGTTATATATCGCTACCCAAAGCGTTAGCGATGAATTATCAAATCCCCATACTTCAACGATTGATGCTAATGGGATATGAAGACAATGTAGTTGATATGATGATTTTAGGGTCATTTCGGGTCTTAAATTTAAAGTTCACATATCAAATGATATCTATAGATCTAGATGTTCAGCGCTTAAACATACCATATCTTTGAATTTTCTTGTCATTGCGAAATTAAGCTCGATTCTAATCAAATTTGTGGCCAAGGTGATTATTTTAACAAGCGGAATTCTATTCAAGACTACACCTTCCAGGCAAAATAAAGCAAATTGACTCTTCAAGCTTCAATCTCTCCCAACTATGCTACGTGCCAGCACATTATCTAGTGAAGTCCGTCCACCACAGCCAAAAGTTTCAGCTTATGTCTCTCATAACGTCTGTACTAGTTATGAGATACCAGAGAATTGCTTAGCTTAATTACTCGAGTTCCTCAAAACGACTTGGCTCTTCTTCCTTTTTTGATCCCCTGTTGTCTAGCTCAATTACTTTAAACTTCTGAAGGTCTCGCATCATTGACGTAATAGCCTCATTGATCTCCCGATTCGCATTTTCGTCTTCCTCTGATGGCGTATCTGCTTCTTCGATGATATACTCAAGCTCAACCAGTTTGCCGTTGTGCATGAGTTGACCCTCCGAGAACGGGGGATTGGCAGACTCCTCACTCTCGTCGTCACTCCAAAATCCCGGTGGCCCTTCTCCTCCAGTGAGAATTTGTTCGCTATCCTCAGGAAGATCTTTATCCCATTCGGGCCAGAAGCAGTCCTGGTACGTGAATGTGACACCATCTCGTCCGATAACATAGGCCGAGTTATGAATTGTTGTTCCTTTCATATCGGTCAGGCTGAGACCTGCTCCACCATTCTCCAGTGCACACTGGAGTCCTTCGATGATATTGATACTAGTGCGTGACTCTGACAAAACAGTGACAGCCCGCGTATCGATTTTTTGATTTACCAGATCCAGCTCTTCGAGATCCTGGACGCGGCCATGGCCGCGGTTGAGAAGGTAGAGAACACTAGCGGTAGACAGGCTGCCTGGTTGGGTTGGGGTGCCTGTGTAACCTGTTAGCTCATCCGAATTCGGTAATGCAGGGACCCACAAAGCAAGGATCGGCCCGCAAACTATGGTGGCCAAGTCTTTTGTGTTGTAGACGTGTTGCTAAATTACCTGTGATTTTGATATGCTTAATGTGAGGACAGCTATGGATAATCTTTCTAAAGGTGAAGTCATTGATGTTGATACAGCCGACGAGATGGAGAACTTGGAGATTTGGAGACTTGGAGATGAGGGTAATCATTGATTCGTTGGAAATTTTGATTGGTTGTGCCTCTGTTGTAATCGCGGGTCCTCTCGCTTTCGAATTCTTCCTTCCCTTCTTCGCCGCCGGAATTGTGACAGATTTATCGATACCTTTGATGATGAGAACTTCAAGATTTGCGAGGATATGCGGAGAAGCAAGCAAGTCATTGATATGCTCATCAGTAACGTTAAACCCGTTGCCAAACTGGATGTGGGTTATGCCGGGGACCAGACGGGATTTGTTGTAGCTCTTGACTTCTTTGAATGATAAGACCTGGGCAGGCGGAGTAGCAGGATGTTGATATTTTTCGTACGCTATACCATTCATAGGGGCTCCGGGAGGGACAATGATATGTCTGTCCTTTTGCATCTTGGTCTTGCTGAGGAGGCTATCAAGATTAACGGTGATAACTTTCATGTTCTTTGGGAGCACGCTATCGTGTGAGAAGCGACAATCTTTGCCCATTAGGCAGGAACCTTTGGCAAAATGCCTACAGGCAACGGGGCGGTTTCGAGAAGACATGGGCAAGATTTCGATGGAGATATAGATGATAGTTTGGATTCTGGATTCTGGATTGTTAGATTGGTCTAGTATGTTTGGAGAATAGTAATAGCAAGATGAACTGGGAAGATGATTTGAGAGTTTGGATGAAATTGAGTGTCATATGGTCAAGAAGCCCAGCGAAACGTTAAAGGCTCGTTCTGGGGTATATGAGCTTCATATTTGCTTAGTCTTGTGGTCAAGAAGCTCAGCGAAATATTTTTACTAGGGGGGTCAGATTTTTGCTAAGCAAAATAGAGCATTCATAACTCAGAAGGGTTGGTAGAGACGTAGATTAGCTACGCTATCAAGCTTTGCAAATAGCTTCCGGTACTGACTCCAATGCATTAGAATCTTTGAGAGCTAGCTGGAGAGCTCGAGAGAAACAGATGGTAAGTCGATTGTGCATTAAAGAGGAGAATTCCTTATCTTGTTGAACCCTCATCTCATCTCAGCACAACCACTGGCTAGCAGAAAATTGAACAGGAGGGTCTGTTAATACTACCTGAACACAAATTTGAGGAAGCGTTGTTGATGCTTCTAGATTATGAGACTATTTCTAGATTACATAATAGCCGTAAGGCGAATTAGAATGAAACTGATAATAGCATTGCATTATATAGTACACGAGCATACCCTAACCTTCGAAGCTTCAAATCATGCCACAGACACATTTGGGCTGCGTGTTTAATACAAAATAATTCTTGCTCGGCGTTTGGACTACCGCCTAACACGGTTTCCAGACAACCCACTATATTATCTCGCCACAATTCTCGACATTTTTTTTTTCTTCCTTCTTTCTTTCTCCACCTCTGCATCATAGCCCTGAACGTTGCAAACACATAACAGCAATTGAAAGCCTACGCAGCACGAGTCCGACCAATTTCATTACTTCAACTTTCGCAAAAGCTTCAAGGTGAGTCGTGATTCTTATCGATCAGATCTTGGTTCATGTTCAATGAATTAATCATCTATATCTTTATCTTGTCAATAGACTCATTCTCTTTTCAATCTTCGAGACACGTTCTCAGATATCCATCATGTCAATGGTCTCTAACGCCAACGAGCCTGAGCGTTTCGTCGCTACCAAAGTGCCAAGGCCCACAGACAAAGACATCATCGACGCATATCGTACCCTTCGGGACAACACTACACTTCGCAGCCAGGATATTGCTGCTCAACTCGGCCTTAACGCCGTAGTTAGCACAAATCAAGCTCAAAATAAGATCCAAGTGGCTGTCGACGAGATTGCAGACTGGAGTACTGAGTGCTCTTCAATCTCGGATGATTACGTCTTCGATGCCGCACGCACCATCATGACAGCCACACGCTACGTTCAACATCACATAGGAACTAGCTTCTTTGATAACCAAACCTCTTTACCACCTAATGCTAAGACTCCTGAGGTCACACTGGAGGAAGCTGAAATCAATCATCTCGCAACTGAAAACGGATGGCCAGCTTGGAAGACCGCCTCTATCAAACATCAAAGCACCATGTTTGAGTTGGGTGGGAATAACCGTCTTCCATTGTCTCTGATTTTGGCACATCCTCGTCGTCGACGTGACAGCGAAGTCAAGAGAGAGAATCCCGAATACTTTTACACCTACGTTGAGGGATGGAAGAAAGATTCTATCAATAACAATGTCCTCATCCTGGTGGAGATGGTCTCCGGAGAACCACCTGAATGCGCAGTCTGGGAGGATGGCCAAGAAGGTACTCTACTGAATGGAACCAAGTGGCTCTCTGTCGGAAAGCATGGGAAACCTCTATACGCTTACGATAAAGCACAAATTTTCAAGACACATGTGGCTCGTGTCTGGCCGAACACCATTTACCCGGAATCCAAGAGGTGTGCCAAAGACTTCATTCTTGTCTTAAAACGTTCGAACGCCGAAGTCTCAGGAAGAACAGAGAAGAGCCATCCCAAGGGCTGCTTCGTTAGTCATTTCGATGGCGTCCAAGAGAATCTTACAGACACCGAACATTTTCCTAAGGATACCTTGGTAGGATCCAAACATTACAGGCCACAACCTACCTACGACGGCGCAAGTGATCAGTCGAAATGGCCATCTTGGTTGTCAAAATACCAAGATTGGTCCGAAGAAGACGCATCAAAGTTGCCCGTTTTCGAACGATCCAACGGCGAGGGCATCCGGGTCATCTACGTCACCAGAGACCCATCAACGAAGGAGCCGATTCCTCTTGTGGACTACGTCCAAGAGGAGGACGAGCGATACCCGTTCGTCCGTGACATGATCGAGAAGGGCAGCGAGGGCGGAACCCCCGCCGACTCCTTGACCGTGGATTGCCCACAGGTCGGTCAAGAAGAACTTCGAGACCGCCTGAACATGGCATATGACCACCTGGAGGAGCGGGTGGCATATCTCGAGGGGGAGGGGGAGATAATCCCCAAAAGGGCAAGGCCATCGGCTGCAAAGCCGACCAGGGATCCCTCCGACAGGCTGGCAACCCTGCTCGTGGGGCCAAAGGGCCCGATCCCGTTGGACGGGGCCGCCGACGGCTTCGAGGGCGGCGACTCGGAATACGACTCGGATATCGAGAACGTATACGAGTCGAAGGATTGGTCTTCGCCAATCCGAGTCGCCCGAGAAGCCGAAGGTCGAGCCTTCGCCAACGTGACCTCGCTCCCGCCTCCAATGCGGGAGTATATCGATTCCTCGCTCATGCTCGCCAGGGCATACGAGCAAAAGGGTCGTGAGTACGACGCTGTGAGCATCAACACGGCGTACTCCGACTACTTGGAGAGGAGAGCGAGTGGAGAAAAAGACACTCGCTTGAAGGTAAAGGAGAAGGAGAAGAAAGAAGCAGAAGGCGTCTTGATCAAAGGGCTTCCAAAATGCCCACCGTCGTCTCCAGATCGTAGCGCTTCCGGCAGCCCATCTGACTCCAACTCCTCTGGTGACAGCCTTCTCGATACCCCAGTCCCCCACCTCAGTATCGGAATTCTCGATGGGAATTATTCCCCCAAGCTTGTGGACAATAATGTTGTCTTTGACGATGACATTGAACCTGAGTCATGCTCCGTATGGGGAAGCAGCGAGGGGAGTGACACGGACAATGAGCTTCCGAGTCCTCCAAATGAAATCTGGGATTCCACTCAACAGCCAGAGAAAGGAGTAAGATCCCACAAACGATCCAAAGAGAGCACTTGGGACGAATATGCAGAGTCGATTATCGAAGAAAGGTGTTCTCAGTTGCAACGTCTCGTCAACGAACAAAAGGAGATCAACAGGAGCATTTTATCAAGCATCGAGTCATTGCAACGGAAAGACGATCCCGAAGGTGTCAAGCTCTTGGAACTGTTCACCGAAACTGAAATCGCACGGCTAACGGACACTAAATCCGGACCTGATATCTTAAATGATGAAACGTCAGAGTCAGACGCCGACTGGAAATTATTAACCATTATCAACCGTGAACTTGAACGATTTCGGTATCCCGCAGGAGTCGTGACTCCGAGTTTGGCATCTTCCCCAAACGATTCATCGAATACAGGAGCTGCTGAGAACGTTGCTAGCCCCATCACGGACAACCTTCCTGGTTATGATCTTCAGCCTTGCGGCTCTATATACGACAGCTCATCCACATCATCATCCGTGGAAGACGAGGACGATATGCTTACCGACTACTCCGACATGGAGGACTGTTTTGGTTACAGTGAGTCTCGAGCTCGAAAGCGAAATTCTTCTCTTGCAAATCTCGTTACTTTCAAGAAGTGGGACGCCACACGCCTGGAGCGGAAAGCTATAACGCAGATTGTCTTTACTTCGAAAGTCAAGGTGGACTCTAAGATTCTTGATACAATCATTCAAAACAAGCCACTCTGCCAACGTCTTGTATATTTCGAGATCAACAACTCCCCAGACAACAATAATGAAGAAGGCTCGGGTATTGAAGACATCAAGATTCGCGAACTGGTTCAGCTTTGTCCAGGACTTGTTGGTATCGCTCTGCGCGGTGTACCAAGCATTACCGGTATGTTACTACATTCGGACGTGTTATTTATGGAGGTGCTAACCATCATCCAGATGAAACCCTAGAGATTATACTTTCTCGTTGTAAATTTATCTGTGGTGTTGAACTCTCTGGTAAGATATACATACGATCATACCAAATGAGAACGATTCTAATATAAAAAATCTCTAGGTAATTCGAACATTCCCGGTAAACTCTCCCTGAAGGGGCTAGAGGCTTTGAAAAGACCTCGAATTGCCTGCAATCTTCGGGAACTCGTTATCTTGAAAAATCCAGATTTCGACGGCATTGATGCCCAAGATATCTTGAAAGAGTATCACCCATTCCTACAGCTAACTTACGGAACAGGCGGGACCGTTATAAGTTATAGTGCCATGTTTAATCCATACTACCAAGACGAAGCCGATTTCGAAAATGTCAGTCGTTGGATGCTACTGGAACATTGTATGACAGATGAACAAATGGAGGAGCTAATGGAAGAGGAACTGAAGGCAGTTGAGGAGGAGAAGGGTCGCTACTCTGTCGCTAGGGTTATGGAGTACTTTGATAAATCCGGAGGGTTCCAGTTTCCGCTAGATGAGGAGCAAGTCTATGGTGCCCAGCGAGTAAATTCCTGGTAAATTAGGTACACACGATGCAGGATAAGATTAGCTGTTCGCCTATGTATTAGTGTCGGTTTATCTTTTTTCGAAAGAATGAAATGACTTTAAATTCAGATAGACAACTTTAATTTTAACATGTGCCCTGCCAAAAAAAAAAAAAACCTCGACATGAAGTCTCTCATAAGCGGCAAGGGGGTCTAAAGCTTATCAATAAAAGCGATTCTCAAGTCGGCCAAATTTCTATTTTATTTTATTTTATTTTATCTAGATCTCAAGGGCTTGAAAAGGCCTTCTAGGAACTATGAGATATCTAAGAGAATAGTAGTACAAGCTCCTAGTTCGTTCAATTCCTGTGTCTCAGAAGGCACGTTTCGAACGTCACAGCTTCGCCTCGAATCCTTTTTTGTAGGCCTATAGCCCCTAAGGAGATGTCGCTTAACTCGAAACCTTGCCTCGTTACCACGGATGCACTAAAAACTTTAAAGTTTTTGCGAGAGTTCGAGAGAATATGATTTGCTAACAAAATTTTAAAACCAAGACCATGACGACCTTTTTTTTTTTTTTTTTCAAAGTCGGTCTCACTTTAATCTCCATTTTCGACACGGTATAGAAACGTTATCGTAGCTATATATGTTGGCTAGTTTCTGCGTGTTCGGCATGGGATTTTCTCATAGTTATCGTCAAAATCAATGTATCACCGACTACCGAACACACATAAAGTCATCGGAAAAACTTTAGGAACTACTCCGAGAAAATCGGGTATGAGATAGCTTCGACTGTCCACCAATCTTAGTAATGGTGTGGCGGATCAAACCTGATGATGTTGTGGTAAGCCGGGATCAAATTGGTCATACAACTTTACTAATAGCCGCACGCGCACTAATATAATACCGGTTCGAAAATGCTAACGATAGTCGTAGACAGTTGAATGGGTATTCGCCTCCATTGCGTCGGTTTTCGTAGCTATTCGGATATACATACGAAACCGCCACCTCGAAATCCGAAAAAGATCCTTCAAACAGGGCAAATTCAAGCTCAGCGATTGGGTGATATGCATCACTCTACTTTGCTTCTACGGCTCTACGACATGCGATACGGTAATGGTTGCCCAAGGCTTCGACGACGAAAGTTTAAACCTCGATAGAAACCTATCCGATCCGAATTCTGCATACGTACGCTTCGAGAAGGGAAAACTTCGAAGGTTACTGCACATGCTCCATTTCTCAACACTACCGTACTATTTCTCGCTGTGGGGTGTGAAGCTTTACCTCTTGGTGTTATACTACAAGCTCGTCAAACCGACAGCGCTTCCGAAACAGCGTATGGCGTTACATTTTCTGGCAGCACTGGTGGCTGCTACGTGTGTAGCGTGGATCGGGGTCAACATGTTCTGGTGCTACCCGATACGGCGGAACTGGGACGTAGATGATCCGAAAGACTCCTGTGTGGCGTATTTTGAAGAGGGGCCGTTTATTATCACGGTGACGATGCACGCAGCGACCGAATTGTTGAGTATGGCATTTTAACCGAATTCCTCTTCTCTCGTATAAAGTCGTATATATGTACTAAAATCATGATTCTTTATTTTTATAAAAGTCTTCTCCTTTCCGTTTAGCTTCCTGCATGTCATCCGACGTAGCGGTAAGAAACAGTTTTACGCAGCCAGTAGCGTATTCGCGTTTGGGTTTCTCGGCGTTATAGTATCGTTGGGTAGGGTGGTGTACATCTTTACAGCAAGCTCCGGTTCTCCTATTATAAGTATGACACAGGTATGGGCGGCATTGGAGCAGTGCGTTGGAATCATGATATGCTGCTTACCGGCATTCAAAACACTGATAGAGAAGCGGTGGAGTAAAAGTAGTAGCAGCGGAGGAAACCCGAGAGAAACGACAGATTCGAAATGTCGAGAAGACGAGAATAAGAGAAATTTGCCCGATTGGGCGGATTGCGAGCGATCTTGGGGGACAGAAGTCAGAGGAACCTGGAATAGGCGGGGCGCAATCATCGATCCTGAGATTGCAATTTTAAGGGTGGAGAGCTTTGAGAAACAAAGATCTGAAACTAATAGCATAAACCCTTTCGAGTGTATACAGCCCATTGAGCGGGCGAAGTGACGGATTCTACGTGACCACCGCTCGCTAGCCTCATCCTGAAGTGAATACTCGTCCAAAGTTTGAGTATATTTATAGAACTCCTGAGTAGAAGATTGATATTGGATGTATGGATTCATGTATATCTATATTCACTTGGGTAAAGCAACGTGATTTATGAGATACGGTATCATTGATTTATGAAACAGAACAAGTTTTGTAAATACAAATCCAATTCAAATGTTTAATCCGTACTGCCGTAGATGAATGTTTCTCGCTTGTCTCTTTCTTAGAAGATATCGATCTAAAATTTGCCAGTCATCCAATCAAGGAATTTGCTCGTTTAAAGTTCTTAGAGAACGGCACAGCAACAATCGGATCCCACAGAAAGAGTATAAATGCACGCAGATCTCTCCTAGAAAGTTATTCTGCCATCACGGGTTCAGAAATTTAAACCGGGGTCAAACTGAATAAAGATCATCGGTGCCCAATGAAAAGCACCAAAAGGGATGTGGCATCCAAAGTCCAGAGAATACTTCATACCATGCTCGTACTGTGGTAATCTGCGCCCGGATAACCACACTCTTACAGAAGTCGATGTCAAGACTTGTTCCACATCCCTTGCCGCGTCTTCGACATATTTTCGAATGGTTGTATCTCTCGCCACCAGCTTTTCGCGACCCCAATATAGACAATCCCCGTGACCTTCAACTCTGACTCGATAGCGGAATACTATATCGTCAAAACGACAGCCGGGAGTGAGCACGGATTCATCGAGGATCGCAGACTCGAATATATTGAATGGAGAAATCGAGTCGTGGGCTTTTAAAGAGAAAGGTCTTAATTTTGATTTCGAAGATCTTGTTTTGGAGATATCAGCTCGTGCGAGGGCGTATTTTTGCACAACGCCATTACGGCCTTCGCAGATAAGCCCAGGGCTGAAAGGGGTGGAGGAGTTGAGAAGGACGTGCAGATGTTTGACACCCCTTCTAGGGTCTGAGATATATCTTGATTTCTTTAGAGGCCCATCCTGAAGTAGGATATCTTCCCAAAAATGCCATGCGATACCGGCTCGAATTTGTTCATTTATCGTAAGAAGGGAGAGGATCTCGAGATGTAACTCGAGCGGGAGAATCGAAACGTGGATATGTCGTGGTGTGGTTTGCGTTGTCTGGGAGCTGTCAGGTTGAATGATTAGGTCAGCCATACGAGCAGCGTTTCGTGCGGCGGTATGTGTGGCCGGCCGTGTTCAAAAATGAATCGAAGGGGCTGAAGGTAGTTAAAAGATGAGAGATAGAGGTAGATGTTGGCTGAGCTCGTTGGCGCACCCTTTATTAGCCATAAATTTTGATAGGCGTGTATGTTGCATCAAATAAAGCCGCCAGTGATTTGATCGAAAACTAATGGAACAGGCAGGAGGCGGACGACTTCGATATCGCGATATTGATGTGAGGGTTAACCTTGCCGAATAGATCAATTTCCACGGCCTAAGAAATACAGTAGTAGTAACCTTCCTTCTCGAGGAAGTTGATCAAGTTTTCACCATACAACAAGTTTGAGATGGTGGTCTGAAGAGGATGAAGATTAAGTCTTTGCGGCTGTGAAATCGAAAGGCCGCGATATAATGTCGTATGTTGCCGAGGCTGTAGTATTTTGATTGATTGAACGCTGTTACCAAACTTGTGTTGTGAATGGTTTTGAATTCGAACATTCGAGACCAACGTTATCGTCTTGCACCGGCTTAGAAGAGCACACACCTTGTATAATGTGAGCCTGCAAGGCTGTGCCGAGTTTGGATAATTTACTGGCTTTCGGTAGAAACACGATTTGTTCTCTGGGTAGGTGTTTTGCATGGGTACGAGCGGCTGATGCCGCTTTAGAGGAGGAAATTGGACTAATCTAGGCTCCCAACGGCAAGAAACGTTTAAACCATAAGACCACGATCTTGAGCCATAACATCATCTCTACAAGGCACATTCCCCAGACTAAAGCACATTATCCTCACTAAGGGTGATAGAGACGAGATTCAAAACAATTCAGCTTCCAGCGAGAATTTTGTTAATAATCGACGGCCAACAGAGTGAGGTAATCTATCGCCAATTCCGGGACTATAGCTAGACGTGTTGCGCCGCCCGAAGATCAAGATCTTTCGTTGTCCCTCAATTTCACCAACTCTTTAGCTATTTACAAGAATTCTAGCGATAATCGTAAGCCTCGTAAGACGAAGTGATCTAGATCTAGCTACTTTATCCAATCTCATCAACAGTGTTTATTTTTTATTAGTTTTGGGATCGGCCGGGCGATAGTGTAGAGTGAAGAGAATGGCCGAGATAAAACTCTGAAATAAGTGTATCTACATGCTACAACGAGAGGGAGATTTGTAAAGCGCGAATTCGAAGCAGGTCCGAAGATTAAGAAGACACGCGAAAATATTAATTGGCTGCTAGAATTCTACTAAGAATAGTAGGCCCAACTGAGCGAGGTAGGCTAGCTTTTAAGCTCAACTTTGTTGATTCGGTTTGTCGATGGAAATCGCGCATTCGATGGTACCGGATAGTTGAAATCCATTCGCTGGATGGTAGTGCCCACTTTACGTCGAAATTGGGTTGATACCCGAAATCGGCCGAACGATAAGTATCCCCAGAGCAGGGCATGAGTTACACAAAAAGTGAGATTAGTTCGAATTGTAAAATCGGAACAGGAGAATCGATCTGACTCAAGTTAGTGTATGAAAAGGTGAAGAGATCAATTCGCTGCAAGAATCTTGCTGATGATTGAAGGTCCAACAGAGGGTGGTAGACGATTTTGGCTTAGCACACCTGATTTTCTAAGATACTTCTGGATCTCAGGGCTTCTGGAATAGTGCCATGTGGTTTTTTGGGCATAAGGTAGCTTGAATCTCGGGTTAGGATCCGGCCGAGATGTTGTGAGTCTTGGGCGATTAAAGTACGTAGCACAGGGCATGTCTAAAACCCAGAAGAAAAGGCTAGGATGTTTTAGATGGAAACCTGTGGAGGCGCCTACTATATATTCCCAGCGGCTTTTTTTTGGATTTTAATCCACGGTCTTATTTTGATGGTGAGATGATTGCAGATATATTAGGGAGATAATAGCCGTAGGTTATCTAGAGTACAGTCAGACTAGAGACTAGAGAGTGTTGTAGAGGCTAAAGAGAGAAGAAAAGGTAGACCTAAGAAGGGCAAGTTGGAACTCAAGAATTAATTTGTTTGGAAGATAATAATGAGGATCAATTAATTAGCATCCAGAATTCGGCTGATTATGGTTGGTTCTTCGGAGCGAGGTATCTGCGCTTGTTAATTGTGGCAAGCCTCGTTGTTCCTTGAATTTCTAGAGCTGTCGCAGTCGAAAGTGCTTTTTTGGGAGGTGTTAATCGATAAGTATCAAACAACCCAGGGCGTGTACGTATATGCTGGGAGGAAAGAGGAGGAGGAAGACGGATGGTTTTGATATAACAATATTTCGCAGAGGAATTTGATGGAGTGACAAAGGGCATTTAATACGCGTGTTTTAAATTTTACGTACGTGTTTCAATGAACTGTTGACTGGGTGGATCCTTAAGAAGTGGATCTCTCTCCAGTTCATTCGTTCTTATTTGCTCGCCTATGATAGCCGGAATTCACCTGCCATTCTCTCATATTGCCTATCCTTAGAATTCGTTCGACGAGAGTAGACCAGTGTCCCAACTAATATCGGGCGATACCCATGTCTTTCGTATGCCGACCTAGATTTCAGCCTTGTTGACCTACCAGGTGATAGGTGAGTGTAACCCGATCCCCACACCTCCGGGTATCGTATCCGGGTAAACTCTGACCTCGCCAGAACATCTGGAAGCATATATTCGTAACAACCTTGAATGAATAATTTCAAAAAGGCAACTTGGACTTGTGACAGTCAGAGTTAAGTTAAGAATGTCGGAAGTACTAGCTACGGATCAAATTCCAGCTCAGTGTCTGACTGGCGCTGGCAACTTTCGGTAAGTTTCCCAAACCTAAGAGCCGCCGACCGGAGGAAATCATATTAATAACACAACTATGATATCGATCTACGCACGAAGACTCCTCTCTCTTCCGTGGGAATTGCGCCTTCAAATTTACCAAGATTTAATCACATACGCCGTCAATATCATCTATAGTTCTCCCGTTCAACTAGAAGAAGGACGGCAGCACGCAGGCATACCACGCCGCAGTGGCTCTAAAACCAAAAAACCTCTATACCAGTTTATCAGACGCGACGAGGTAGATTATATTTTCCAAACCTGTCTTCCCCTAAAATAGGAAGATATGGCACTTATAATACCGATCTGGCTAATGTAAAATGATCAATCATATATATTTTTATAAATTACTAGCCAGGCGGGATCACGTACAAGCTATCCTCTTTCCCAACGTTCAAAGATACCACTATCAATGCACCCCCCGCGCTCCTTTTAGTCAGCAAGGCCTTCTCATCGGACATCAGAACAGCAGCATCCATCATCAAACGCAGAATACGTGGTATTTTAGATAAACATATCACGGGTAGCGCATCCTACAACAAAAGCTACCCACCCTTCGACACCCCCCCAGCGTCTTTCGAATCTGAATTCCTAAACTTGATCGGATCCGCCAGACATATATTCGGTGGATACGGCCACAACACCACCATCGCGGCCAACCGCATCCCCACCGCCGTCGCTGAAAGGATCACAAGCGTCTTTCTGGGCTATCTTAATTTTGAATGTAACGCACCAAACGCATGGAGTGAGGTGGATTTCCCGTTCGTTTGCGAATACGCTCCTTACGGTTACCCGTCCAACAGAGCTTTCGAGGTTTTTATAGCAAGATTCCCAAATCTCGAGACTCTAGCCATGCCCGTGGGACCATATAGCACTCAAAAAAATATGACGGATATGCGGCGAGAGTGGATCATCCGGGGAGTTTTCCTATCGCTCTGCGACATGCGCGATAGTTTTAAATCACTAGAGCTAGTGTTTAAGGATAGAAACTATAATACATATGTGTTCGATGATGTATCTTTGAATTATTATGGAACAGGACGGAGGATGTGGTGGAGTGATGCGCATGTTGAATTCTTGCGGGATACGGAGGGACCCGTGAAATTGAGCGAGGAAGAGTTGAATGGAAGGGGGAGATATTGGTCGGTATATGATCCGTGGAAGGATCGGTATACAGCAACATTGATGGAAGGCGCTGTGTGGAGGATTACCAAAGGGAAGAACCACGAGCACAGCAGTGTCGCGCGAAGGAAACATAATGAAAGGCAATTGGAGCGGGCAAGAAAGTTGGGAGATGAGCTGAATATGCAGAGGGTGGTGCGGTTTCAAAGAGATGAGGAGGTGAGGAGGATTAATAAGGCGAGCCGACGAGCCTTCTTACACAATATGCTCACTTAGGCCGGCCTTTGAATGAATAGTCATTTTCACATTTCTACCCTTCCCCTTTCTGTCCGCCTGGTCTCGACTAGGGACCAAAATTCAAAAGGAGGAGATGTAATGCGGGATATAAAGCGGCCGGGGGAGTCAGTAATGGGAGTTTGCCAGATCCAAACATGCATGTTAAATACCAATCAATCGATGCAATCAACTCTAGTCTCGTTCGAGAGTTCAATTTTTGAGCGCTCTTCTAATAACTGATTGTGATTTTGACTCACGCTACAATAAGCTTAGCAAAAACATGATGCATCATGTATGTAAACATATTTTTAATTTCTTGCTTGCGCGTTCTCCTTTGGATTCATCGCTTCTTCGACATTCCCGCTGAGAGAGTCCCCTTCCTTGTTTCTTTCTCCTTGTATTATTTTCAACGGTTCGCCGGTCTTGAGTCCCTCCATCGCTCCCGGCTTCAAATGCATCCAAATCTCGTCTTCCATGCCGCCTTTTCGCCTTCTGTTCCATTTCCTCCTCACCAGACTGGGTAGTTGCGGTTGGACCCTACTCCTCAAATCCTTCTGTGCTTTCAATGTCTTCGCGATCCCGCTCTCCGCCGGCCGTCTCTCAAATCTATCCTCATCTTCCCACCCGAGAACCTTAATATCCAGTAATCCTTCATCGTCAACTCTGTTCCACTTTGCGACGCTCGGCAGCATGACTCTTTTCAAAAACTCCAAACTCGCATTGATATTGATATCGATAGCCCGCTCCGGATCAACGCTAGCCTTCAGCAATAGCGCGCAAAGACGGGGATATATTACCGTAAAATCACTTTGCGATATATGTACCGTTCCCTTGACCGTCATCATCCAGCAATTTTCATTATTCCTACTCGCTTCCTCGAATACTTTCATCACCATTGCAAAGTTATCAGCCCAATGCATGAAAGCTTCGCTGTTGATACCCAATAACGGACTTTTAATCTGTGCGTTAGAACCTTCCGGTTCTTGTATCGCTGCACCCCAGGGGTCATATATTATGCCTTGTAAGGAATCTAGTTCCTTGTTGAACACGTCAGAGGGGTGGCGGAGTACTTCGATCGTTGAAGCGGCGCCGAAGGAGTGCCCTGCTACTGTTACGTTGCCGGTTTGGATCCTCCCTTCCCAATCTTGCCAGTTTACTCCGTCGAGGGCACGGCTTGACGCTCCTGCCGCGCCGTTTTTGAGAAGGTTCATTTGCGCGAGGATATCGCCGTTGCCAGAGTTTAAGGTTAAGACAGCTTTGTATATTTCTGCTAATTCGGCTTTTCGCATGTTGATCTGGGCGGTGCGCAAATCAGAGTCGATCTTGTTGGATGGAGAGGTATCGTACGGGTTGTCCTTTGGCCAAATGTAGTCCACCGTTCTGTACCTCCTTCGTTTGGACGCGGTGACCGTAGATGTCTTTTTACGTTTATGGAGGAACTTGCGTTTGTGACAAGAGTCGTCTGCGGGATCTCCTCCAATACTGTTGATTATAGCTTCCGTCCTGGCTCGTGAGGGCTTACGACCGAGACGCTTAGCTTTTTCTGTATCAGCTGACCAGAAGTTCGGGTTTGCAGGCGAAGCAGGCGTTTTGGGGTTCTCGTTTGGAAGTATATCTTCCCATAAGAAACTGGTTTCGGGTCCGTAATTCACAATACTTCTAGATCCGCTGCCATCTCTGTGTTCTGTTGCTATAACTATGAACCCGTAACTCGCGAATTCCCCACATACGGATGAATATACGGATCGACTTCCACCCAGCCCGTGCGAGAACATTAGCAGTGGAAACGCAGGCTTCGCACCAGGCGGTAAATTGTCCGGTCCTTCTCCAGCCGTATCTTTAACCTTCTCGCCACCACTTCTGGCGGAATACGACGGCGGCCAATGATCTGCCAATTTAGCGTTTCTGTATGCCGGTATCTTTGTCCACCACGCCGTCAATCCGAAAAGCGCCAGCATGGCTGGTTCTGGAAGGTTGCTGAATTTAGCATAGCCTTTCGCCGTCAACCTTCTCGGACGGGGTAACCACGTCGCTCTCGACCACGTGTGATATTCGCCCGATGGATCTTTCCCACGCCCTGTTCCTAGAGCAGCGGGGTAGTATATATTAAACAGTACGGTCTCCAAGGTCAACGCATGGCGGCCGTCGCGTTTCATGGGACCGAATGAGCGCGGCGAGGAGACTGGTAGTTCCAGTTCCATGATGCCGACAGTGTAAGGGCCTGAATATTGAGGGAGACTGTGGAGGAGGACATCGCGGGCGGACTTTGCGGGACGGGTCTTGGGAGGGCGGGATTTAGGGTAGGTGTCGCGAGCGTCGGGGTTATGGCGAGTGTGCTCGCGTCGGCCCTGTCTCATCCATGGGAAGACCTTGCCCGGCATTTTGGAGTTTGGTGGTGAGGATGAACGACTTGTTGATAGAGATATGGTTGTATTCTGGAGATGATGTTGGTGTTGACATGTTTATGAGGATGAAAGATTGAACCGCACGGAAAGAACATTGTTAATTTAGTGGTGACCCACACTATGGAATGGATAGAGAGAAGCTTAGCGGTTGAAATGGAAGATAGATGTCATTATCTTGGTTTCCTTTCGGTGCTGGTACCATGGTGCAGCAGCTATCCCGGCAGGTCCCTGATGTCGTGACGTCACAGCCGGCAACTGCGACGATGATTCGCCAATGCAGCAAATACGGCTTGGCGCTAGCTGACTCTTCGACGAAACCTGCGTCCGGATCCCTTCATCTTGCAGCTCTGGGATTATGATATCAAAATACCTTGTAATCGTCAGCTTCTCGCGATTTCGATTCGGATTGAAGTACCGAATCGACTCGATATCACTAATACAATTCCTTTGGTTTGGCTCCTGTGAGACGTCGACACGTGCATGTTAGCATGGCGTGTCACGACGCTGCTAAGGATAAAACAATAGTGCCTTCAAGTTCCCGATGGATGATTTCAATACGAAGCGGGTTTGGTGAATAGAAATACCAGGTATTCTTATTAATTCAAGTCTCCAAGTATTCATTAGCTCAATCTAAGAGATCACATGTCTCCTTTACTATCCCCCTTCCTAGCTTCAAAGCGAACGGCTCAGTTTAAACGTTTCTAGCTTGCCTATTATATTTTTTTTCTGCAGATCAACTCGTATTGATACATAGCCTTGCTCAGCTTCGTGATACCATGCCCTCCTTCTCAGATATAAGTACACCCTAGGGTGTACTATTAAGCCGGTATGAACCTAAATACCCGTTCGTCCTCGCCTGGTCTATTGTAGCTCCAGTCCCATATGTGCGCCTATGTGAAATTTAAACCAGATGTCAACAAAGGCTCAATGGCATCACCACATTAACAATCTGATACATAATAAGACAGACTAACCGGTTCTTCATCTCCTGAAACTCCCCAGGCTTGTGTATCATTTCCTGTATTGTCCATAATCCTATAATTGAAGTAAGTTACATTATATTAGCAAGCTCAAAGTCTAGACCGCTTCACTATCAGTAGCGAAAATAATGTCCGTAAGAGTGAAAGCTATCGAAGCAGGAATGATTCTACTCACCAAAAGTAACCCTCCTTGTCTTCGATACTCGTAATATTCCAAACTTTCGTCTCTTTTGTGATATTGTCTTTGATTCCGTCGGGAAAGGCATATAGGTTATTTTCGTCATCTTCGGCCTTGCCTACTTGCAAGCCACTGCATTTCAGAATGTACGATCGGTGTTCGAAGTGCTCCTTCGTATATTCCCCTTCGTTTGCCAACTCGACGGTCCAAATCTAGGATGTCACAATCCAAGTAAGCAAGAGTGTACCACCATCGAGTGATGCCATGCATGCATGCGTTCAATAGTTACAGTAGAATCTTCGTTCCCTTCAAGCCCTACTGAAACTACACTGCTTGGTTCGCTGCTGTCTTCTTGAGCAACAACACTGATATGGAGGATACGTCCATCATCGTTGTTTTCAATGCGATACCTTCCTGGTTGTAGTGGTGCCATCTTATCAAAAGTAAACAATAGGAAATATTTAAATCGAGCTGTGGAGTTTCAAATTGACTTTGAGGGTAATTATAATGGTCGCGTTGTAAGGACAAAGACGATAAAATTATCAAAGATCTCTAGATCTCTCGGGAGGGACGGAACGAGGGCTTTTAAAAACTACCCGGGCGGGCAATCGGATCGAAGACAATACAATACCAGTATGCATACCACCATCTTTCTAGATTATTCTGGTACTCATGACGTCGATTCGTCTCGGGAATGTCGATTGGATTTCAGCATTCCACTTTCCGCCTTAGCTTGGCTTAGCTTAGCTTAGCGGTCGAAAGATCATCTAACCTGGATAGCTCACGCTGGTAGTATTTTGGCCATGAGAGACGCATAATTAGCTTTATTGATCGAGGAATCGAATCTTTGTCGTCTCATATCGGCTAGATTTCCCATTAGGAAATTTTAAGTCCTGTACTGGTAGTTGATGCAGTTAATGGTGTAGCTCTAGCTCTGCTGATCATAATCTAGGGTCCGTATGTTACGGCAACATTTTCGAATGGATGCAGAATCAACGTGTTGCATTGCGATTGCTGCCGTACTGTAATATTCTTGGCACGGCTGACTCTTCGACGAACACAGTCCCGAGTCCTTAAGTGCACTTTGCACCTTGGAACACTAGTCATATCGTTCGAGCCATCTTGAAATTAGTCAGCAGACTCATAATCATAGAGGTTTAAGACTTCGAATTCTCCATGTTTTGGTTCGAAATATTCGAAATCGAAGGAATTCGAAATTTGGTTGGACATCTTGAATTTCATGCATGCTCAAACGCAAACATGACGCGGATGTTCCTATTCCCGATTAACCCATTTCAAGTATATATTTATATATATATTTTAAGTATTACTCCCAAAATGAAACCGGTGACTCCTTTTTTGTATATACAGCCGGAACATGTAAACTTGACAACTGAGGAAGGCAGTTGAACATTGTGATTAGATATCATTGATAGTATGCCGGCCGTCATACAATGTTAGATATAAAGACAAGCGAGTTAGTACGACGCGTCTTGAGCCTCTCGTTCTCACTCTTCCATCTATCACCGTAATACTTGCAAGGAAACCACGGCATTACTAGCGATAATATGCCGAAGAGACAACTTGATTTTGTTCCCGATGGTTATGACATTGATACAAGTCACTCCAAGATGTTGGTTGGTTCCGTTCGCGTTCTGTGCGCAGCTGTGAAGCTGTTTCGCCATTCCCGCTGACAGGAATATAATATATCCAGACCAAGGCTCTATTTCAACCGCAGTCCTAAAATTTACCCCATCTTGAATCCCGTTGGTCACCATCCTTCAGAGACTCCCGGAGATAGGAACTTCCTGACGGTTAATACGCCTGTTATACCATCAAACAATGTCGGCAAATTGATCAAGCAGAATGTCCTAGCTCCCGAGGTTGGACAGAATACAACACAAGAAGTCTTAGCTCAAAACTCCAATCAATATAAACATGAGACTGCAGGTAATGCGGTTTCCGAGAGCGATATTGAAGCTGGCTTTCCCGACAATGACTCTCCTGCAATATGTTTAGGCTCTGTGGGTAATCCTCGTTATGAAACTATGCAAAATTTGATAACGAATCTGATCTAATTGCCATATGAAATATTTTGTTTTCGAAATCAACTCGTAAAGATATACCTCGAAGCAACCTCCACAGAATTACAAAACGGAACAACCTCTCAACAGGTTTTCATCTTTGAGATGGGCGACGGTTTGCATATATTCACGAACGGCTCTAAAGCTAAATCGCAAAATTACACGGGGGTTTTAAAACAACCGTTTGCGGCAGTTTTCAAGCACATCGTAGATGAATGTGGCGTAGACTTTGACTGTTTCTGTCCGCAAAAGTCGGTAGTAGGAGACAAGGAAGGTCTTTGGATCGCGATAGACATATTCGGTTCGTCTGAGAGGAAGTTCACTGTTGCTCGAGAACTTGCTCGATATCAGTTATATCTTGATAAACCGCACAGAAATCGAAGGAAATTACCCTATCAGAATCCCCACAACCCAGAGGATTCTGGCGAACTGATCGATACTCTCGCGAAAGAAGGTCTTCGAATTCCTAGTACAGATATATCAATCGATCGAGATGCATCGAAGCTTGGACGTCTTACTACAGCGGAACTACATAGTCGTCACGATGAGGTTTCCGATCTCCTTACTACCAGGTCGCATGCTACGGAAATACCTCGAAATGCCAATTTGCCTATTAGTGAAAGAATCATCACCGGACTTGAAAGGTGTGGCCCCTAAAACCCATCTGGCATCAATGTTCCATATAGCTGCTGACGGTGACTGACATATGACAAAGCCATCAAAGAGATGGACTTCTATGGATGCTAAGCAAAGAAGGCTTTTCCCTGGCTAACCCGCGGCGGAGGTCCCAGGGTGGTATTCTAGCGGACGAAATGGGGTTGGGCAAGGCATTGACTACACTAGCTCTTATTGCAACATCAGAGGATCTTGACACTAATAGATCTTCACCTTCCGCCACGTTGTTGATATGCCCTGCATCTGGTATTCGAACCTCTTGGTGTTGTTTCAAGTTATTAGATACTAACTTTTTGCACAGCTATTGTTGGATGGGCCGATCAGATTGTTCGCCATACCCAAAATCTGAGGGTTCTTATATACGACCCCGCTGAATGGAGAACAATCAATCCCAAATTTCAGGACTATGGACTCGTAATTGCACCATATACAGTATTAATAAGCAAGAGTTCGAAAACTACACAGTTTTTTACCGAAATGCACTGGAATAGAGTGATCATGGACGAGGGTATGTTTCTAAAACTTGCTATAATAGGATTGCTATGATTTCCAGAGCCTTTGTCTAACCACTGTTTTGATGCGGATGAATAGCACATTTGGTTCGCGAGAGGACTCCGAGACAGGCCAAGGCGGCATTCGCTTTAACCTCAAACCACAGGTGGTGTTTAACCGGAACCCCCGTCGTAAATAAGCTCGACGACTATGGATCTCTCTTTCGATTTATCCAATATTCTAATCTTGATACTAAGGAGAAGTTTCAAGATTCGGTCATAAAACCGTTAAAATCCAAAGACGAACAAGCCATCAATTTCTTTAGAGAGCTGGTAGCAGACACTACGCTTCGAAGACTGAAGAAAGATTCCCAAGTGATCCTACCCCCAATGGAAACCCGCGTCGAAAGGCTGGAGTTTAGTATCAACGAAAGAAAACTGCATCAACTCGTGCAAAATTTCGCCATAAACAAAATCCAATGGACAATACGAAATGGCGAAAAGGGAACAGCTGCAACGATGTATTCCAATCAACTCACCCTACGCCTTCGCCAAATATGTAACCACGGAATTGACCTCTTCTCTACATCGTTACAAGAACGACTTCGAGAACTCGACGCCAAACATGGTAGTGAATTTGCCATCTCACATGCACTTGCCGACTTGATATGCGAGCAATGCAAATCCGTACAGAGCATCGATACCCAAGGGCTAACTTCTTTCGATGGATGCCAACATGTTATTTGCTCTCGCTGTAACGCCAATGACGGGGAGTGTCCGATTTGTGTAAATCCGAATCGAGAGGTTATCCCTACATTGATTCATCCATCTACCAAAATCCAAGCCTTGATTCATAACCTGAAATTATATACACAGCCGTCAGTGAAAAGGTAGCGTACGCCATCTTCTATTTATTCGTTACTTTCTATGTACTATTGGCTAATACGTATCGAATGTAGTGTTGTGTTCAGTAGCTGGACCAAAATGCTTGATTTAGTAGAAATCGCGTTTTTGAATCACAGGATAAACTATGCTAGGATGGATGGTTCTTTAAATTTGCAGACAAACCTTGCTCGTCTGGATGGATTCCGAAGGGATCCTACTTGCGGGGTGCTTTTGGCTACCCTTGGAAGTGGGAGTGTAGGGTAAAATGCTATCCTACTATTCTCAATCATTGTTTACCTCATCAGGAGATATGAATTTACTAATTAATTTATTTCGGTGACAATGCATAGCCTGGATTTGACAGTGGCATCGCAGGTACATCTGTTAGAACCACAATGGAATCCGATATCGGAAGCGCAAGCTCTCGCATGTGTGCATCAGATAGGTCAAACGAAACCAGTGGCGGTATTTCGCTACGTTATGGCTAATTCATATGAAGAAGTGAGTCTTTTACACATTTGCCAATCGATATCATATCACTATCGGGGAATATATATGATGAACTAAGCCTTCATGAACCGATTCAGCAAATACTTCAGCACCGAAACGAAAGGTTACAGATAGCGGAATTATCTTCGGGAAGTACGAAATCGGATGGCTATATGCCGAAATATTTGGAAGTGAGTTTGCACTAAAACCGGACATCCACTGTATCTCTTGAGCTATATCTGATGCATGCATGGTTCGCCGAGCTCAAAATTTCAATGCTAACATCCTGCTCACCCAGTGTCTCGAAGCACTTGCTAGTTTCTAGATGAGATCAAGATAGTTGCTGTTGGAGATTTTGTATCATAGTCTAAGAATAACTTCTAGCTTGGTCTCGTACCCGACCATGGTAGCTTGGGAGATGAAGACAATATAGCAATGAATATTTATTGATTGCAAAATTAAAAGCAAGTTACTATTTAGAATCACACAATCCTCATAAATCGGAGATATACATATCATTGCGCCCGTTACTCCCACCACTTAACATCCACCTTTCCCTATTCAGCCTCTCCACACCCGCTCGAATAACCTCCATGTGGACTTCTAGCGGGGTATCCCCACTTAGAAATGCATTCTGAGTATGCAAGTCCATGAATTCTTCCATGTTGGCCTGTATACTCGTTAATGTTGCCAACGTCTCAACCACTACCCCCATAGCATCTTTTTGGTACTCGCCCACTCTTTCTAAGAGTGCTGAATGGCCTTTGAATGCTTCCATTTGTCGGAAGGCTTCCCCGTTTATATTATCCCAGAGTCTGGCAAGTGCACCATGTGGTGTTTTAGACGGATCTTGTGCTTGACCAGTGCGCCTTTCTTCTTCTGCCATATCCGCGATTGCTTCAAGACCTGTCTCTAATTCCTCCAGGTCTTGAAGTAGCATTTCAGCATATTTGACAAGTGGTGGGATATCCCGGACCATGGAGCTGGTAGCCTGAATGAAGGCTTTCTTCAGGTCTTCCTCGTCTTGTTTCGGAGTACCCCTGGAGCAGAACAAGCCCAAGGGATCAAGCTTACAAAATAGACGGTAGTCCATAGGGTAGCCGGGAGATTGGCGTGCTTGGATTGCTGTGAGGGTCTTGAGTGCATAGTTATCGTTCGCTATTACAATATCGACAACGGTATTAACTTTTGCGCTGAATTTGGAGAGTTTCCTGGTTGAGCGCCAGAGCGCTTGTTAGCCATCGTTGCCTTTTTTAAGATCGATTACGAAGGATAGGGGTGAAGTACCTGACCATTGGTTTTGCTCTTCTTATAAATCCGCCTAGCTCTGCACTCATGGCCTCTTTGCAGTCCAATTCGCTCGATTGGACCTTCATGGCGAGATCTCGCACCGCATGTTCACTCCCTTTCATGCCGATAGCCAAGCTAGCCCCCAGGCCGGCCTGCCTCAACACCTCCTCCAGCGGCTCTTGCGCCTCAGCAGCTTTAGCAAAGTCGATCTTCTGATGCTTGGTCGAGTCTCCACTTTTATGACATATACCGAGTGGTGACACCGAAAGAGCTAGAAGTGGCCGAGCGCAGATAGCCCCCGTAATCTGTGCGGAAATTTGGTTGAATATGAAAAGAGAAAACCAAAGGAGAAGACAGAAGGCAGCCACCGATATGAAGAGGATATAAATCAGAGGCAAAATAGGCTCGACCATACAAAAAACCTGCTTTAGAACATCCTGGGGGATTTTGAGTGCCATGCCCTTCATATGCTCTTGTAGGGCTGGGAGGTTTAGATATGGCTTTTCTTCATCCTGATCCTGAGGCTTATTTGAATATTCTGGTATATTGTAAAATTGGTCGGGCTGATAGAAGCTCACACTCTCTTCTGAGCTTCCTCGAGTGTTCACCGGCGAAGGGTCTTGATGGGTATCGCGGTTTGGAGATCCACTTGGCGTCGTGGCAGGCGTCGTGGCAGGCGTTGGAAACGAAGGACTCGACACTGCAGCTGTGGGTTTATCCGGCGTCCGCGTCCGCGGGGCAGCCTGAGGGTTATTATTTCTACGGCTTCCGCCTCCAGCCCCTTTCTCGTGCTTACGGCGATCGCGGGCCATCTTGGAGAGTAAAAGTGGAGGTTGCTAAGATATGGGGTTTTCCGTTGTCGATACAAGTGGGTTAATTCAATGGAATAAACACATCCAGAGAATTATAAAAATATTACCCCTCACTCCTTCGTCGTAGGCGCGAACTGAAATTCTTTAAAGCGCCGAGATGACGAGGCTCTCTTTTTGCGGGTTGAAAACATGCCATTAGCAACTTTAAGTAGTCGTCGATTCGTTTTGCCACGTTTTCTATGAATGGTAGACGCTGTACCGACGCCGACGTCGACGGGAAGCCAAATGCTTGGAGGGGCAATTTTTTAGCCAATGAGGAGCCGCTACGCTTTTTTGCCCATGCAACGTAACGAATGCGCATTAATGCTGGCAACGAGACTAGCACGGATGCAGCAATTTACCGAATGAGAATTAGACTTCCTCGTTACACGTTGGCAAATGTGTAATTCGCTGTCAAATTATAGGCACCGTCAATCTCGGGATCTAGGCTCTCACTGTCGATTTAACTCAAAAGTAACCCCTCTAGCTTTGAGTGAGACTTTGTGTTGCTGTGCACTGCGTGTGTCGGTTGCTGATGTGTGTTGTGTGAGGATTCAAGCCCTCTTATCGATTATCCGGCTCGAGGCTGCCCAGATCAATCCTGTGAATTCGATCTAATTAACTGCTATTCACACAATTGCAATCTTTAGTTCCAAACACACGCCATTTGAGCCTTAGAGTCGCGGGAGGCATCGGACTTTCTCTACATTCTGCTGGCCTACGCACAGCCTACTCATCGCCGCAATATATACGGAGTGCGGTCGGCTCTAGATCTAGCTAGCTTACCAAAACCAGAAGAGATTCGGTCGCTACGAACTAAAATGACACACACTCAACACATTTCAGAGACGACTGCCACGCCAAAATTGAAGATCCAATAATTTTGGTGTAGGAATGCGGTATTAACCGCTGCGGCTGGAATGCTCTAGGAGACCCACAGCAACAAGGCTGAGTCCAGCTCATGCGCCCGACTCAGATGTTCTGACGAATAGAAGGACCGAATTTCGACGGGAAGATGGGACCTTCTCTTTCGATTTCTCTTTCTTGGGTTTTCCCCTCAACCAGGAGCAAAATACTCCCCACTCACGTCTTCTAAACGAACAATAGCAATTGGAGTGCATATCTCACATGAATTACGAGCCTGACAACACGTTAACGACAAAATCTTAACTTTGCTAGCTTGCTGCTTTACCTGTCACGATATTCGATAGTTATTCTATTGTCTCTTAGTTAATCATCTAACATCCGCCTTTTCTACAACAACGTGATTTTTGTACCGACCAATTCCTCACTTGCACTTATTCCTTACCAACCTCCTTGATCAATTTGATTGTGCTGTTTACTGTCCTTTTATTGTTATACGAAGTTATCTCATCCTACACTTTTAGAGACAACTACTTATCTCAGGAGCCATCGACTCCTCTACAGCTGCACTCGCCTTTCGTGACAATGTCGCAAAGAGCCTCCCCTAAAGACCGTACGGTCTCATCTAAGGATGCACCCGCCATTGCTTCTCCATCGTTCGTATCCAATTCAGGAGCAATTGTTAAGCCTCCGTCTACGAGCAATGCGAACAGTGAGTTTGATGAATACGACGCTGCTGTACCCTCTACTTCAGCAAATAGCAAGTCTCTCAATGCCACCTTGACGAATCCAATCCCATCGTCTCCGGCTCACCGCGTCAGGTTCTCAATGCCCAGGTCATCCACTGAAATCCGAGGCCGTTCGGCTGGACAGGAAGGGCTGGACGATTCGCGCGGTTCTACTGCACCCATTACTACGAGAAACAAGATACGTACGGAGTCTAAACTAGAGGACATAGCACCCGCGAGACAAGGACATCGACCGAGTGAACTGCGGCCCCGTGACTTGACCGTTATCACCACCAAAGGGAGCATAAGTGGATCTACGCCGAGGAAATATGATCGCGACAACAAGAATCAGGAAGATCCACAGCGTTCGAAGCCGGAGGGTCTGACGAAAGTTCCTCCTTCACAGCCTCTCACAGAATCTGGCGGGTCGCGTCCTAGACCTCGACTTAGACGTAAAAACTCTAGTCAAGATTCTTACCACAGACCTGGCGAAGCAGACACTTACAACTATAGTAACCCAGCTGCTGAGCAGGAAATAGGATTTTATTATAACCCCCCACCCCCAAAGACGCCTCCGCCTCCCCCTCATGTAGCCATAGGCCCGCTAAAATCCAAGCCGGGTAGTGGCTCAGCATCTGAATTCCATAATCCCAGTAATTCAGATTTCGATGCCGCTTCGCCTACAGCTACAGCTCATCAATCCGCAGATACTTCGTCATCAGGTGTTAGTACACCGGCTAAGGCTGCAACAACCATTGGAACAACGCTCGCTATCGTAGCTGGCGCCGCTACCATTCTTGCCGCGGCTGCATTCCAGGGTGGCAAGAAAAAAAAGAAGCAGAAAACCTCAGATGAGTCATCCAATGAAGGTGCTCCAACTCATGCTTCGGATGGCAAGGCCAATGCGAACAGAACATCGAAACAAACACGGCTGGCCCCCGCCGCAACATCAATCCAGGATGAGAAGTCACGGAGTCAGCGCCTGTTCGGGCCGAGACTCGGCAACCTGGGACGGGTAATGCAGGACACAACCGATATTCGAGAAGTCAAGATACCATCCGTAACCGATGCTTTCGACAGTGCCTCTAGCAGTGACTTTCTATTCGACAGTGACTCTGATTCTAGATCTAGTTCTAATAGCGAGAAGGCAAAGAACAACGGAGGTCAAAATAAAAATAGCGAAATAGGGCAATCTGTGGTGGGTATTTCCTTATATCATTTATCTGCAGATCATAGAGACGGAAACACGGCCGAAGATTTAACATATGAAAGAAAGAGTCACGAAAAAATCGGTATCGGTTCTACTCTTCGTTACTCCGAATACAAGGGACCATCCTTAGCGTATTCGTCTGATGCATCAGTCGATTCGACTCGAGAAACCAGCGGGTCCGGGCATAGGCCCAGGCGACGCAAAATAAAAAGAGCGAGCAGCTGGGAGAGTTTTATGAGCTTGGATAGTGCCTTTGCATTTGGAAACAGCGATGAGGGAAACGATGCCGATAGCGAACAGCAATTACGAAAGCGGAAATCCATAGACTCCAATCTAGCCTTCGGACTCAACAGCCCGGCTGGCAGCCGACGAGAGAGCACCACGATCGAGCGGGAAGATGATGATGACTATGGCAGCGATGGCCGTAGGGGTAGCAGTTCTGATATTAGAAGGCGGTTGCGAAAGCAAGAATCTATAGACTCTGATCTAGCCTTCGGACTCGGCAGTGAAAGTATCAGCCGACGAAGCGCCTACACTAGCAGCCTACAGCCACAGATCATAGCTGGGAGAGAATATGCTGATCCCTATTACAGCGAGGTCCCCAAACATGGTTTCCATCCGCCTCGGAATAAGTTCAAAGCTGCGCGTACCTCTTATCCGGCTGGTGGTGAAGTGATAAGATTCAATGCTGCTGCTGGGGCTGTTACATATAGAGACAGTAATAGACCACTAAGTGAGACAGTTATTGCTGCGCCCTGCCATCGTCCTATTTCAAACGAACAGCGTATGGCGGATTACGAAGGCCAGTATACGATAATGTACAACCATCCAGCAAGGAATGCCGCCGGGAACAGGAAAGCCACGAGATCCATTGAGCAAGTTGATCTAAAAAGGAAAGAAAGGCTTAATCAAGACCTAATGGAAAGCCTACGGAAAGAGGGCGAGGTACCGGGGAGGCCGAGCTGGCGCCAGACGATTGAAGAGGATGAGCGGAGGTGGATTATACAGAGGCAAGTCACCCTGTTTTACTATTATTATCAGGTGGATTGGTTTCTGTTTAAATTTGCCCCGGGCTTCTTGTTTGCCTTGGTTGTCTGCTTAGTGACGGTCTAGATCTATCGGGTGCATGGAGACTCCGAATTATCTATCACCTTATAACCTAGATTCCATTCTATATTGATACCAACTCAAGCTGATCATAAATTCCGTATTCGTAGAACACTTTCGACCGACGAAGAGCTAGCAGCGCAAGAGACACTTGAACAAGAAAATGGGGGGCGTGAACAGGAGGAACAGCCACCACACGAAGAGGAACAAGCCCGTCTGGCTGAACAAGCTGAGCAAGATGAGCCTTCCGAACTAGAATATGCACCTTCGACCTCCACCTCCCAAGCTTCGAAGCCTCGAATACATTTTACTGACGAAGCAGAACTTGCTGCTGAAGTAGTACAACGCCATCCAAACAATGAAGAGAAGGCTTCTCTAGAGTTTGAAGCTGAGGAGCAGGAAATTCCACAATACCAAGAATATCATAGTCATCTCGATCGAAGACCTCCCAAGATATCTGTATCTAGTCTCGAGAACCAAAGCGAACACAGCGAGGAGTCCTTGCCACAGGAATCAGAACGCCAACGCCTAGCAGTAGCGCTTGCCGACCAACAGAAACTCGGAGACAGAGATGAGGCAGAACAAAAATCTGTCCAAGCATCCCGAATATTTGCAGAAACCCGACCCAGACACAGAAATATGAACGAACAAGAAGCGAGTATTACCATTGCTACTACGTTTACTGCCACCACCGTTGACAATACTACTGCTACAACTACCAGCGCTGCCACTTCTGCCACTTCTGCTGCTGCCACCTCAGCGCCAGATTTCGATGACGCTAAAACCGTTTACTCGGACGCATCAAGCGCCACCACGTGGGCGAAGGAGAACTATATATCCGAGTTAGCCGATGTTTTATTCCAGGAAGTTCGCACAGATCAATTTGATATTTTGGAGAGGATATCTACAGTTCTTCCCGAGTTACTAAAGGCTTTTGCTCTTAAACTTGGTTATAACGCACCTAGTCAGACGCATCGTGATATAATGTTTTTCGTTCACAAGAATCGAAGGTGGGTTCAACTTCCCTTTAATATAAAATTAAACCTGTATCTTTATTCTTTTGAAAGTTAGAGAAGTCTAACCGATGTCATTTTTTAGTGAAATAGCTAAGCACTTCACGGAGAAGTGTTCTCGTGAGGAGGCAGAGTGTCTCCCCGACGCTCAGATCACGGATACCAATAAAATGACCTTGAGTGAGAAGATGGACTTTTGGCACGAAAGATCGGAGTGCAACCCTCTCTCTCACCAAATTCCGTTGATAGAAGAGGCCAGAAACGAGGAGGACGAAGAAGGCGATCGTGCCGATGTTATCCAACCGCTTACTTATAGGGATTATATATTCAAAGCCCCAGCGTTCGAATGGCTTATTGGAAGTTTACGAAGAGAAGTTCTTCTTCTTACACCGATAGAACAGAACTACATGGAGACTATCAGGGATGATATTATCCGATCTCTGCCAAAGTCTGGCAAAATCAGCAAAAGTAGATCTGCAGAAGCCTTCAACGTGTCCTTTAAAACAGGTTGGAAGCCACTAGCATTTATCAATGAACAAGCGTATGAAACTGGACCAGGCGAAGCTATCGAGAAAGCTATTACATTAACCGGGTCTGCCGAAGATGCCCAAGCGTTGACTTGTGCGCAATATATATACCAAACGTGGCCGTCAACTAGCAAATATTTTACTAGACTAATTAAAGATGTTCTCCAAGGTGAATCTCGAGTGTCTTATACATGTATGCCCCCTAGCTATGAATGAGTCTTGATTTGGATCTAACTAGATACTTCTAGATACTCTACCTGATAGTACAAAGCTCACAGCATATCTTGAGGAATCGTCAGAGCTAGTAGTTGAGGCTTTGGGGACCAAAGATTCTGTGGCAGAGATCGGTCAACAGCTGGCATGGCTTTGCACTGCTCTTAGCTCCTCGCCCCATGACATAGGTGTCGTTACTTGTATACCCTCCATCAAGAATACACACACCTCGGATCCTCTAGAGGCAAAGCTTGCGACATCGCCCTTCAATCCTTGGACTCCAGTACATATGTCATCTGGCCTACCGACTACCTTTTACCGACTCAATTTTACTGTTGAGGAACGAGAAGAAAATCCCATTCTTTCCAACGGTCAATGTTGGCATAACATGTTCAAGAATCCAGTCGTCGTTAAAGGATATCCGATACCAAGGAGATCTATTCATAGTACTGGCCTCGAGATCCCGCTTAATATGATGGCTGGGCTTGCTCAAACTCAATACATTCAGACGTTTAATGAACAGCTCTTCATAAAGGGATTTTCGACACTTCTAGTCCCGACAAGGCTAGATGGAGACATGCTTATCTGGCACTTAGTTTACAAACCGGACGGCAGTCGCATCTCCTATCTCGAAAATAACGTCCCTCACGCTCAGGGGCTCAGTGTTTCTGATCTAGAAAAGACTCGACATTTCCTTGGTTGGTGTTCCAAGGCTAAATATTATGCTGGTAAGAAGATTGGATATACTAAATGAATGACCTGTGTTGCTAAATATACACCGTACCGCTTAATAGGAGCCACAGACGCAAACTACGATATGGGACAGTCTGGACTTTCGAGACCTCATGAGGGCTGCCTTCTCAGGGGTGTTTACATACATGGGAGGCGAATGATCATGGGTGGTTCTTCCTTCAACCTTGGCAACAAAGACACGCCGTTCCACATCTCACGAGAAGATCCAGTCCGTAGACTCAAATGGATCGACAGGAAGTTTTTCGTGCTGTGGGACGAGGCTGATAAGCGAGGCTGGCTCGTCAATGGTACTAGTGTTCTACTACATCTCTTACGCAAATCCTTGGAGGATAATAGCACCGATAAGTTCAGCTTCGAATTCCGTTTCAATAAAGGGCAAATGCAAGAAGCTCCAGAAACCCATAAAGCTTCTTCCGCCGTATGGGTGCTTCGAAACGACGCCAATCTCAAACAAGAGATATATCCAACAAAAGAGGGATATTTTCGGGTCGAAAATCGGCTTGATGAGATATTCGACATCTTGGAAAAAATAATAGACCATCAAGTCGGTACTGCCGGACAAAATTCTAGTTTGAAGATCACTGCGCAGAAATATCTCGAGGGTTGGGATTTCAATGATTTGGCGACAAGTCAAGATCCTATCTACCCTCGTGTAGCTAAATTTCAAAAGCCGGCCGGCGAAGGCTGGGCTGAATTCACCCGGACTATCCATGCAGTTAATCTATTCGGGCGCGGATTCGGTGAAATCATCCAACCAAAAGGTACATATTCGTGCACTCAATGGGCTAGGGTGCCGAAATATGAATATTATCTCGCCGCTGCTGTTGATGACCTCAAGGAAATCATCAAAACCCATGGCGACCAATACTCAAACCCTGTGAAGCTCACCAACGACACTATTTGCCAAGTAACCTTTGGGGAATGTGTGTGCAAAGGGAAAGAAGGATTAGAGAGACACTCAAAATTCGTTCAGATCATTGTACCTTCAAAACCTTGCGACACCCTGCCCCCAAATGATCCACTACACCTGGAAAGTGGAGGCGCTGTAATCTTCGGCCATAGTGAGCTCATATGGCACAAGGAAGATGTGGGAGATCTCGGAGAGGAAAGCTCTCTAGCTTTGTCCCAGGAGCTCGAAGCTCAGTCCCTTGACAGCGGAATTGGATCAAGCTTACGGAGCTTCACCTGCGAGGACTATAAAGTAGGAATAGTGTGTGCGCTGCCAAAGGAGCTTTTTGCGGTACGTGCAATGTTTGACAACAGGCACGACGATTTGAGATACCCGCGAGAGGATACCAACAAATACGCGCTGGGCCGTATCCAGCAACATAACGTTGTCGCTGCCTGTCTGCCGTCAGGAGAATACGGTACAAACGCCGCCGCCGGTGTTCTCGTGCACATGAAAAGAAGTTTTCCAAGTCTAGATATCTGTCTTTTAGTAGGGATTGGGGGTGGCGTGCCTTCTGAAGAGAATGAAATTCGACTTGGCGACGTAGTGGTCAGCCATCCGAAAGGCAGCTATTCGGGTGTTATTCAGTACGATCTCGGTAAGACTCTTGACAACGACATATCATTAAGAACAGGGTTCCTACAGCCACCACCACGCTTCATAATGACTGCGATAAGCGATCTAGAGTCCGATCCCGACAAATTTCTTTACCCGCTCGAACCGCATCTCAAGTATATCGCAACGCGTTATCCGAAATACAAATACCCAGGGCACAAATACGACCCGCTTATCACGGCCAGTAGCGATCGCCCTGCAAACCAGCCAAAGATTCACTATGGACTAATTGCTTCCGGAAATCAAGTGATGAAGAGTGCGCGGGCTAGGGATCGGTTGGGCTCGGAATACAACATCCTGTGCTTCGAAATGGAGGCTGCTGGAATCATGAATAGCTGTGCCTGCCTTGTTATCCGTGGAATATGTGACTACTCAGACTCGCAGAAGAATGATCGATGGCAAGAGTATGCCGCTGCAACCGCGGCTGCGTATGCAAAGCTACTTCTGTCTTATACGAGAATCCCCCACTTCTTGGAAACAGGTTCGGAAAGTGCTAGCTCGATAAGGTCACCGCCGTCTCCGGCGCCTATAGGTCTGGTCTCGAGTCCCAGACCCACAGAGTCCACTATAGGTCTAACTCTGTCAAACCAACTATTGATGGAGGCGAACCGAACAAACAAGAAAAGCAGATCAGCGAAGACATTCAGAAGCTGGTGGAATAGATAATAATGTATTATATATCTATATATATAATCGCAGTCACCCCTGAGTAAACTCTGAATGTATTAGTAGGGACTAGGGAGTACAACTGTCATACCTCTATCGATCTCACCATGATTGTATACTTCTAGGCTTGGGGGATTCAGCGTGCAAGTTTTCGTCCAATAAAAACTCATTCCACTTTTTTGCCTATGAGGACAAAATTGTACTTTTCTATAATTGGCATACATAACATATATGGGTAACTACCTCTTATGCTCCTGCTCGGTTTCCAAGCCGATATACACAAAATATCGCGAGAGACATATGTCAACACCATCGTCGCGATATTACGTAGGAAGCACTTTCAAATCTAGATCTCGATCTCGACATATTGATCAATCGAATTCGGGGTGCGCGCGTGCGCCGACATATATTGTGCGGCAGTCGACTGAGGCCGAAGAAAAATGACACACATTCAACACAAATCTAACAGTACCACGCCAACGTCCAGTATCCGTTTCCCTGCGGAAATATTGTAACAAATCTTGTTACTAGATGACATGATGTTCGCTCTTGGCAAGTTTGGAGGTATAAGTTTGGTTCATAGCAATCGGCAAGACTCTAGTCGGTGCACTGACGTTTGGAAATTAGGTAACATACATGAGGTGGAAGCTGCCCATGCAGATGGCATTGTATATGCCGATGATTATATCGTGGATATGGAGACAGGTTTACCGTGGATACCAAAAGTAGTGACACCAACGAGCGCGAGCACATGATGGACGAAAGAAATTGTGCTAAAATAGAAAGCAGATTTGATTTTCCAAGCGTTACAGTATCGCACTACCAATCCCCGTCATTTTCTCTGTCGCTATCTATTACCGGTATACCATATCCTAGGTTAGTATTCGTTTGAGAAACACATTAAGAATTTCGGTAAAATCGATTTGTCCCACCTGATGCTTTATCCATCTTGATTGATCTGCCGTTGCTCAGTGTTATCTCAAGCGCCGCCCGTAAATTCGAGCCGCCTGATCCAGGATCAAAAACAACGGAATCTGTTGCATGTCTAACCATCGCGTTTAGCTTTACACGATTCAATGACTTGCCTGCACGGGTCTCTGCAAGAAGATCACTTCTCGGATTCGAATAAAGGGACGGTGGAGGTGGTGGAGGCGGCGAAGGTAGTGATGGCGAAGGTATAGAACAAACAGAGTTATTTAATACATGGCCAACCACGATATATCTCTCTCGTGGGGGGTTCACGTGGTTCAGCTGCTTCCCCACGCTGATAGCTTCACACAGGTCATTTATCGAGTTTGAAGGAATAAATGATTTGTCTGAGATTTTGGGACTCTGTACTGGTGGTGGTGGAGGGTCATGTCGCCGTAGATATATCTGTGGAGAGCTCGATAGATTCAGATCCAAGATGCGTCCTGCCATTGCATTTCTCTCTGATGGAGCTTTAACGTGATTCAGCGACTTCCCCGCACGGATTGCTGTCAACAAGTTATTCATCGGGTTGGATAAAATACACGATTTATCCGATGTCCCAGACAGCTGTTTTGGTTGTGGTGGTGTACCATACGATGGAGACTGCGAATAAATCGAGGAATCCAAGGTTGGCCCGAGCACCATATTTCTCTCTGTCGGAGGTTTTATGCGGTTCAACTTCTTGCCAGCACGGATGTCGGCCAAGAAAGCATCTCTTGGATTCAAAGAAACAGATGATTGATCCAGTGTCTTGGACCAAGAATCTGGCGGTGGTGGAGGAGGAGGTGGTGGCGGCGCCGCCACCCCTATTGAGGGGACATTTCCAGAATTCGCTGTTAGAGCAAGTCGGGGCGCGCATTGTTTGCAAGGTGGAAACAAGTTTCTGATGTTTTCCAAACAGCTTGGCTCAACAGTTTCGTTTGAGAAGGGTAAGGGCGTTGGCGGAGTTTGTTGAACAGCAGTCTTTCCAAGTAATCGAACTAGAGAAGAAGGTACCAAATTTTGTATATGTGTAATATTAATCTGCATGTGAACATGGACGGCACGTTGACCTGCTCGAGGAAATGGCTGGTATCTCTCGTTGGCTTCACCCAATGACATGTCTTTCGAATTCTTTGCCCGAGACTCGGAACATATGTATGGGGGTGGTGGAGGAGGTAGACGTTCATTCGTTGACGCCGAAGAATCTTGAGACTTGGAACTTTGGAGGCTAAAACTTGGTAATGAGGAGCCAAGATCAGAGTTCTCATCAGTTGGTGAAAGCCGCTCAATATTGTCTCTCGTTTCTATTTCGTTATTTCGAAGATTCGAGTGAGACGTCGAACGTTTCGGAAGCCGAACGGTATTAACGACGCTCGAAAGAGAGTGCGAATAGGGATATGGTGCCACTTCGAGAACTTTCGTCCTAAATGCCTCCGCTTCTTTTTCATCAGCGAAATTGAAGCCGATGAAGCAATCGTCATTTTGAAAGCAATGAAAGAAGGCACTGTCTTTGTAGTATTTTAGACAATGGAAGATCTTTTGGTCCCATAGGATTCCGCGGTTCGCGGGCTAGAAATATACACAAGACATTAGCAAAATATTCGCCAGTTATGGATGTGCATGTGTAGCTTTCATTATCTGCTTACGTACAGAGATGTCTATGATTTTGAAAAAATCTGCATTTTGAGTCTCGTCGTGGACAAGAACGAGGCAACCCGAAATACAGCTATATCTCCATCTTGTGTCGTTCGGAAAACAAGTATAAAGTCGGGTCACCGATTCAGCCCATATCCAGCAGTCTGAAGAAACGGCTTTTTGAACCCACTCTTTCACTCTTTTTTGTAGCACCGAGTACGCCATTTCCAATTTCTTTTTCTCCAACTTTCAAGGGTCGTGAACCTTTTAAATTTTATCTACAAAACAAGACGTTTTAAAAGGCGAATTGCAGAAACAGGCCAAATCTTGAGATATATGACTAGGCGAAAGCAAGCGAGTGAACTCGTCTTGTACAGCTGCAGCTGAGTTGGGTCGGGTCGGGTTTTTATACCGGACCCGATAAGTTTTATCGACGAAAAATGAAAAATGGAAAACATCTATATATTATCATCATCGGAGTCGACGTCAATCAGGCACCCAAAAATTGTCGTATCTCCGTCGAAACCAGGCTCACAGAATTGCGTGGGCTATATAGCTATAGTAGTGGAGTCATTGCATCGACGTCAACACATCCTGCCTCGCAGTTAGTCTTGTGGTCAAGAAGCTCAGCGAAAGCCTCGCAGTATACGTATACACTAGTAACTCATTTGCGCTTTGGCTCTATAGAGAGCTGCCTAACATCCAGTCCACGAATCAACCTTAAGAAAGCGTCAGCCAGACAAGGAGAGTCACAATCGCAAAGCTACTAGACAGCTAACAATATTCGACTGGTTGGCAGATTTGTGAATAAGTATTTCTGCGACCATTTCTGCGACCCACACTCGTGCATACGGCAAGATTCTCACTATCACTTTTCCCGTCAAGCAAGTACACTCCAAATATTAATATTGATACGACAAACTCCATACTCATCCAGACCAGTAAATTCACTGCTACACTCCTCATTGTTAACGTTCATTTGAGACATCAAGCTCAATGAAGAATGTTATCTTGTGTAGTCAAGTTTCAGCCGTGTCTTCAAGATCTAGATAAGGCACAAGGTCGACTCTTCATTGTCAACCCAGCGCCAGCTCCATTACGTCTTTCACTTATCAAGTCGATACTCGGGTCCCGGAACAAAATGAAGCAAAGCTACTCCATTCCCATGTGCCAAGTCTTGGTCACATCGACTACATATTTCGTTCATTAAAATTGGCGCTTCGGTCGGTGCGGTTTGATGGAGATGTGGAGACCACCTAATTTCCAGCTCGAGGCCAAGCTCCTAGAGTTTTCATCGAAGTATTCTGATAAATAGATGCCGCTTGAAACTTCAATCATTACGTCATTCTCAAAGCATCTTCCGACTTATTAAGGCCAAACTCACCAGTTTCAACCCCGCCAAGAACGGAACACGGGAGCCGGATGCTGAGATAGGCGCGTGCGTGCGGCCCTACGGCTCCCCAACTAGTCTTGGGACAATCATACGGTCCACGGAGTGACAAAGTGCAAAAAGAAAGGAGAAAAACAGAAAAGAAAAATTTAAAGGGATCTTTTAAAAAAAGGCGAAAATGGCCCGAGTTTCCTCGTGGCACGCAGCTAGTTTACGAGACAAGATTTGCTAGATCCGAACAGTTACTGGACAAAAATCTCGACTCAACAGAGCAGAACCAATAATTGCCAACATACGAAGTATTGGCCCGAGAGGTTTCTTTGAAATAAAAACTTCAAGCATGCATGACGTTGACGAGGTGACATTCGGCGCCGCGAGGTGGAAGAAGCGAACCTAATAGTCAGCGAATTCGAAACTGCCCCAACTAGTAAGGGCAACTTCCCCGAGCCAGTGGAACGCGGTAGCTGTCCAAGCTGGACCAACGGAGTTCGCAAGCGCCTGAGTAGCGGGACCCGCCCGATCCTCGTTTCCAAACTTGCTTAATACCGGGAATGTTGACCTGATTATAACAAACCCCGTAATCAATATCATCCCCAAGGCGAACTTGGAGGCTTTTATTTGGTTTATCTTCTTCCTTTTTTTTGTCCTGCTTTGTTCTTTTAAAGAAAGTTGATTGGTCTCTGCTGTCTGTAGATGAAGCGTGCCGCTGCAAGAAGATGTTTTGCAATCGCTACATACCGGGAGCTATGAATAGGATGGATTTCTTTTGCTATTAATAATTCCTTAATACACGCAATATCAACCGAGCGAGCTGCTTACGAAAATACAACTAAATGCTGAGAGAAGCGAACGTTATAACACAGGGGATGTTATTAAACGAATAACTAACCCGCGATAGCAATTTCGATCGAGTTTTCATGACTAATGCGGAGGGTCCCGCCCAGAGCGCCAATTGCGCCAAGGGGCTTGCCGTACCCCATCCGTCGACTGGCAAATTGCACCCTGCATTATTATTATTCATCCGATATTATCTCACGAGGAAGACAATGTCCCAGCTCGGCAAAATCGCGATTTCATTGGCGCTGGAACGTTGGTGCAACCACCCCGCGCCAGACGCCAAGTCGGAGGGTTGGCTTTTGGCTGGAATCAAAACGATTCGTCACGAACTTTGTGGCCTACTGGCCGGCCATGGCCTATTGAGATTCCATGTTATTGGGGTTTTGGTGGTCATGCGATGCAAGCCCAGTTGCAACCCAAGAAGTAATTTTATATGCACGTCGCACGTGTACTCGAAACCTTCGGCGTTGAAAGGAGTCGGATTGAAATCCCGCTATATAAGTACTTATGTAGTACCGGTGTATAAAAAAGGAGAGCCATAGCCACGAGGGACGAGATTGGAAGTATTGGCCCTCCAGATTTTATCGTTTCTGCGACAGCAGAACTGACACTCGTTAATATCAATACCATTCTTTCTTTCAGAGCGCGATGCTCACCTTTCGTTTCAGCCTTTGGGCAGCTGCCCTTTTTGCATTCGCTACACTCTGCGCCGCCCGCACGGTTATCACCACCCAGCGGTGCACCACTCAATATTGCGGCCGTCCAACCGCAAATGTCCACCGGGAAACCTGGACCGTCCATAAGAGCACACCTTACACGGTGACGCGCTGGAAGACGGCCAACAAGCCCAAGTTTACTACGACGGCTACGGGGACTAAGACGTACACCGTGACGCCCTATCTTACTATCCGGACAGTCACCTCTTTGCATACAAAATGGATCGGGACGTCGACGCATACTCGCCAGTTCACGGTAACAAAACCTGCGTTTACCGAGACCTCGCCCGTTACGATAAAGGTTGTCACCCCGCCTGTGCACACCATCTCAGCCCCCGCCGGGTTCGTGGGCGTAAATGACGACCCCGACAACCAAAAAGCCGGGGTCAACGTAGGCCCTGTATTCCGTCGGCGAGAGCGCCGCGCAGCTGCTCCGGAACCAGTTCCCGCAGCCAATCGATACGTGACGGCGGTAACATGTACCAAAACGTACATCACAAAGACCGGCACGAGCGACCTGTGGAAGACGACCACAAAGACGGGAGGCACCTCTACCAAGATCGTAGCCTGGTCAACTATCACCCGCACGGCAGCCAGAGTCACCGTTACCGCTAAGAACGCGAAAACAATAAACACAACCACCAGCCTGAACAAGGTCGCCTTTGCGAGCTCTACCAGAACGGTGACCGCAGGGACCACTACCGTGTACGAGACAACAATCACAAGCACCCTCCCAGTCCCGACCAATTACCTCGCATGTGGTGATAGAAACACAAGTCCGTCGCAAGCCATACGACAAAACTTCGCAATCGCGATCACTCACGAAGGAGGCCCAGGCGACACAACGACCGTGAAAGTAATACCCGGTAACGGCGAGGCTTACCAATGCTGTGTGATGTGTCATGCATACGCAGGACCGGAACTCTGCGTCGGTAGCATATGGTACCATACAGGTCTTTGGGGGGATCCGGGTTGCGATTGGTTCCAGAGTGACTGTGAGCCGCCAGAACCGGAGTTCAATATGGAGTGCCACCTGTTTCTTACCCCCAACAAGCCGGGTATCTGTCCTCATGTCAAATTCAGTTTCATAAGTGATATAGCAGCCCAGCCTGTTGTCGTTAGCAACGGACCTCATTGCGCTCGATGGAAGTATCAGAAAGAATAGATTGATGGGTTTGTGGTGATTATGGGAGACCGGTAGTGAATGGAAGTGTTAAAATGATGATAATTTGACAAGTCTTAACTGATGTAATATTTAATGATATGATCATCCGATCGAATAGTTTAATGCAAAGATGTATTTAAACCTTAGCGTAGCAGCTTGGAATAGGATCCCGAGTATTGCAATTAAAGGACAACGTAAATTATTCATCATGTTATCACAAGATTTATATATTGATAGTTGCAAAATAATATTACTTCAAATTAATGACCCAATTGCTTTGGCTTCCTGTCCCTCCATAGTTTCGAGCCCACACTACCGCCAGCTCGAACGACTCTCGCACGTTATTTCTACCAAAAAGACCATATCTCGGCCCACGATCAATCAGACAATATGAATTTTTATGTAGCATAGCTACAGTCTCTCCTCTAGCTTCAAACTCCGGTCCGACTACATCGTCCGTACAGTGATTACCCTCTTCCAAACTTTTGACCTTGTCCTCCGTTAAGGCGCCTTCCGTGACGAAGAGTTTAGTACCACGAACGAGAATATTGGCAGAATCAATCCAGTATTCCAGCATTACCTTTTGAATAACGACAAAAACATCTCCGACGGTGACGGCGTTGGGATTATTATCCCTTCGCGAGATAATGGTGGCAAGCGGTGGGAATCCCAGGTCTTTCCGTTTCTTACACCGCAGCGCGAGTGTGGGGAAATGCATCGTAACGCTTGCAGAAGAAACGGGCGGGATGGTTGCGGTTTCGTGCGCTCGATCCCCCAGAGAGTTGTACATTTTATCCGAGTCTTTAGCGAAGACCTGTTTGCCCGCGCGAAGTCGTGGTTTGGAAAGGAACGGGTGGCATTGGGACCACCACTCGTCCAGTTTTGATTCTACTTCGGGTCTCTGACCGCGCCAGAGCCAGGTACGGATAGATTCAAGTTTCGAATCATCAATCAAGGTTGCGAAGGTAGGAGAGACGAGACGGGCTTGAAGAATATCGTGGCGGTTGTTGAGGTAGGAAAGTACATATTCCCAAAGACATGGAGGGAGCGAATAGACGACACCCGATTTCAGGGAAAGAGCGAGAGAATCGAGGCGGCGACACACGGGTCGTGCGGTGCGGGCCAACTCGAGCGGATCGAAGAAGGTCAGGATGTGGAGAAGGATTTCTGTGGGCAGGGTGAGCAGAGTGCGCGAAGCCTGAGCTGATGACTCCGATATGTCTAAACTAGAAAGCTGAGACGTGACGTCCATCTTTCTTGATATAAAGAGCTCTGGAATGAATATATATACCGGAAGCTAAAGTTGAATCTGTGAAGCTGGTCTCGTCAAGTGGAGCAAGCAAGATGGAGCATCCAAAACGCGTGTAGATGCAACTTGCAAGTTGCCCAATTCGTCGAGTGCCGAGACTGGACAACGCAAAACTCGATTCAAAATGCAACATCAACACTTTCTTGCTCTGTGAGAAATATCACGAGCTGGTTGGTTGACATGTGCTAATTTGGCATCACCCATCGAGGGGCTCATCGGAAAGACTAAGGAAACATATCCCCTGTCCGGGCGTTCCGGATCAAGCTTTTCTCCCCGAATCACGTATTTTACTTGGCAGTTGTCATTCATTGCGGCATCCGGAACTCATATCGCGCCGTTCGAATTTTTCCAGAATTTTTGTCGCATTTTCATAATAACGGCCACTACCTGCCAATAATAGCCATTAACGGCTACAACATCCCAACCCGGTAACCCGCTGGCAAGCGAACAGATGTCGAAATACACACATGTGTGTTCCTCAAGTTTACAAGCTAAACTATAATGGAACAAACTTTAATTCAGAAGCTGTGATCGACCTCTTTGCCGCTTCCCGCCTTATTTGCCGTTCTTACTGACCAAGGCAGCTCTCCAAACCACCTCCATGCCAGCAAAAAAATTCTGCTTCAGACCCGGGTTTTCAATCTTTCGGTTGCCGCAAACAGAGCTGCTCCGTGGTGAAATCCTAGTATCATGAACAATCAAGAAATATATCTCATTGCTAGTTCGATTTCCAGTTCTTGGCTGCAACGTCGGCCGGGACCGACTCAATTCCAGAATTCTGACGTGACTCGAGATTGCCACTCGATGGCGTATAAATAAGTCCAAGTTCATGACTTCGCAGTTTCAAATATCTGTCAGCTTCACTATATAGTCATTCTTTATAACAACTCCACAATGGCTGCCAAATCCTTTACCCTCCTTTCCGCAGTCTACTATCTTGGTCAGGTTGCTGCTGCTCCTACAGCTGGCGGCGCTCCCGCCCCAGTCAAGGACTCGTTAACTATCCTTAACGATAATGATGCCTGGGGTACGTCGTATCCAAAACATATTACTTTAGGGCTATACTAATATTTTTATCAGCCAAGGTCTCCAGCCGCACTCCATCCGCTCTGTTGATCGAGAACACATATGATCAACAAGGTGCTGAGAGTGCTTGCGCCGCTTACTCCGAGAAACTGTGGGCTCCAGCTACTAGCTCCACAGGCATCGTCTATCCTCTCTCTTACCAAGTGTACCTTGGCAAGTACAAGTCGGACTCCCAGTTCCGCATCGCTGCTTCTGGAAACGATAAATGCCGTACCATCACCCCTGAGGGCAAAATCTCCAATGGAAACTGCGCGATCTCGCTTCCAGTTCTCTGTACCCACAGTGCTCCAGCCGGAACTAGCGAGATCACCACCAGCTCCAGCGTCCAGTATCACGTGGCAGTCCAAGCTGGTAACCAACAGATTATTGGTTTCAGAGACGCGGCCGGTTTCCGATTCGACGGTATCCGATATGCCCCAACTCCCAAACGTTTCGAGCACTCTACCGTCTTGAACGGTGAGGGTACCGTCACCGCTCTTACTTTCGGTCCTCAGTGCATACAACCCAGCGGCGGTAGCGAGGACTGTCTCTTCCTCAATATTGCTACCCCATACCTGCCTTCCTCTGTCAAACTCCCTCACTTCCCTGGTCAACCTCAAGTTGCCAACGCCAAGCCAGTGATTTTCTTCATTCACGGCGGCGGCTTTACTTCTAACAGTGGGAACATTTACAACTATGATGGTGTTAACATGGCTAGTCGTGGTGATGTCGTTATCGTCAAATTCAACTACAGACTTGGAGAGCTCGGTTTCTTGGCTACCGATAAGCAAGGTGCTGGTATTACTGGTAACTACGGTATTGGAGACCAAATCACCGCTCTCAAGTGGGTCAAAGCCAATATTGCCAACTTTGGTGGTGATCCCGAACGTATCACAATCTCTGGCGATTCTGCTGGTGCCATCTCCGTCCGTGTTCTTATGGCCAGCGAGGCAGCTAAAGGTCTTTTCTCCGCTGCCATTATGATGAGCCCTCCTATCGGCTTTGGTTCTGATACTATGCCCGCTACCTACCCGACCCTCCAGGAATCCTCCACGAGATTCGCCAAAGTCGTCGAAGAAATAGGCTGCTCCAAGGCCGCTGATCAAATTGCCTGCCTCAAGCAAGCTGACGCCGAGAAGCTTGTCACAACTTATGTCGATGCCACCTGGCCCGTCATTGATAACCAAATTCTCAGCGTTCCGGACCTCCCACTCACTGGCAACAAGTATATCGCCAAGGTCCCTCTCATTATCGGCGCCACCCGTGATGAATTTGCTATCCTTCTCTCTTCCACAAACGTCGAGTACTACGGAGACATCTACTCCACTTCTGATTATCTCGACTTTGCAGGAACTACCCCGGGAATCTTTGGCAACGTCAACAAGAACCTCACAGAATTCGCCCATGTTCCCGCCTTCCCCTTGCCCACCACAAACCCAGACGATGCTGCCTTCAACGTTACCGTCCGTGTCATCACCGACGGAATGGTAAAATGCGGAGCTTGGTCTACCGCCTACCTCGCCGCGAAGAACAACATTCTCCCATCGGTTTTCGTTTATGAATCCAACCGAACATACCAGAGCCAACTGTACACCGCTCCAATGTGCGAAGCCCCCAACGATGACCCCAGCCAAGAATACTACAAGTGCCACTCCGGAGATCTAGACTACACTCTCGGTGCTCTCGACTACGCTGGTGACAAGCCCCGTGATAGAGAAGACGGCATGTTCTCGGACTTGATGATGGATTACTGGACCAGCTTTGCGTGGAACCATGATCCTAACCCGAAGCCTGCTTATTTGACCGCTAGAGGATATTGGAACTCCATGGAAGCTGTTAGCAAGAGCGGCAAGTGGGAGGCTTTGAAGGCTGCTAATCCGACTATGAGGAGGTTGCAGTGGCCTGGTGAGCAGGTTCCGTTGAGCGAGAAGGAGCAGTGCGAGGCACTCGGATTGGGGTTGGAGTACTTGGCCAAATAGATAGTTGATAATGGCCGAGCGTGAGAGCGGAAAGAGTATCGAAAAGTGGCCGGACGGTCAATGTAGACGAGGAATGTACGCGTCATAAAAGTTTTGCTTTGCTTCAACCTTCCCTCTTTGTCTTTGCTATATTTCAAGAAGCTTGGGGATAAAGGATAGACAAAATTGTATATATATATTCTCTTTCGTTTTTTTCTATTATATTTTTCTCTGTATATATTTAGAGAATGCATTATTGTTTATATATATACGTCCACCTGCTAGAAATGTCTAAGCAAATTAATGAGTAAGCCAGTATCTGGCTCTCGAGGCTGCTAAGTAATCAACAATTTTATTTTATCCATTGTAAGGAAACAACTATATTATGACCGCATCCAGCTTGCGAAACTATATTGTAAATCCATTGCATGCTAAGGGAAGGAAACAAATAGAAATACCCCTTCTCCAGAAGTCCCAATCAGGACAAGATTATTGTCTTCCACCTCTGCGATTACGTTTGGGCAATATATATTCCTGGTTCATCCAGAGGATCTGTTCGAACCGGTCGCAAAGCCAAGAGCCTCATAAGCAAAAGCGGCGAGAAAAGTCAGGCACGCATTGGCTTAGCTATGAAGCGGAAAAGCTGATAGTATGAATCTTCTCGCTGTCATCCCAGATAATATCCTCTTGCACTACCTTTTTTCTTCGGAGCCACTCACTCATTGTGCGCAGACATATCGAAATAGACGGACAATAGAAAGAATTCTTATGTATAGGCGCCGACACGAAATCCAATTGCGCGTCAATGCGCTCACGGTATCGGGGTCCTCTGTTTCGAAATTTCGTTTTGGAGATATCGATACAAGCTTTGATATTGTTGGAAAGGTGTTTTCGTGATATACGCGCTCCTAAACCAGCGATTAAATCGTGCATGGATCATCGCTATCGATGGCTCAAGCTACGTAGCGCTACTAGCTACTTGAACTTAGAGAATCTGGGAATGGTGTAATTATAGCGTATACGCGTAGAAAAGCCAAAATTTGCAAAAGAATTAACCATGTTTAGATATATGTCTTTGAGCCGCAGATATATAGATGAGAGTCTAGAAAATAGTCGATTGCTTTACCCCTCCCAAGCGCAAGACTGACGCTCGCAATCCTTGGGTTATAAAGGCCTCAAGGTCGTTTGCAAAAACGGACCATGCATACAGTCATATATATATATATCCAGCCTCGATTGGCATATACGAACCTTGCGTAGTGACGAGTTTCCAACAACACATGGCACGCACGAGGTGAAGCTAATCATATGCATATTTATATTTAGGTTTCCGACGAATATGGAACTATCAAGCGAAGTCCAAGAAACTTTCTATCACCAAGCGGTCCTTTTTCATACTTTTAACCAAGGTTTAAATTATACTTTTTTCTTCCGTTTCTGAGAGTACCCGTGTGTGTCGGTTGAATTTCAAGGTGTCAAGCACTTCCTCATAAATACTATAAATTCGGGTGCCTCGAGCTCGAGACATCACTAGCACCTCTAGGCTTTGATATATGCGAGAGACGAGAGCCCCGAAAGAAGCTGTGGCACACTGCCACCATAGCTCCTTGACAGCCTTTGCGACAAAACTAGTACATGATACATTTATATCTTAAATTTAAATTAAAAGGCTACTAGCTCGTATGATATATATTAGAACCTATTCCAGAGCTTTGAAACAACGGATACACAGTCCTTTGATTCCCGCCTTTTGCTCTATTTCATTGTTGTATTCATACCTGGGTGGGTAATCACATTCCAGGTATATGAGCATAACATCAACACCAGAATTCCATTACGGATACTTGTTTTTTGGTTTTTTTAACCCAAAGAGCTTACAGTTTACCACGGTATATGTTAAGAACGCTACTCGGATATGGAAGACTTAGATAACAAGTCACCGCACACCCCCAGTGTGAAGTATGGTACCAGTGTAATGTCGCAGACGAAAGGAAATTATGGTTGGAACAGATCATCGGCTTGGCCGCCCATGAATACCATTGTATGTATCCATGATCTTATACTCATCGGTGGTTAAGGGTACCCATGCTGATATCAGCGCGGCATTGCCGTCACGAAAGAAGCCCGCGAGCCGAGCCCCAGATCTGATAGTTTTAGGTGCCATATTCACCGGTGTGGCTTTCATCACAGTGATTTTGAGAGTATACACGAGAGCGATGATTACAAACTACATGGGATGGGATGACTGGTTCATCATGATGGCAATGGTAAGTCCAATTTCAATGTAAAAAAAATAAATTTTTAAGGTACGGCTCTAATAGTACTTTGGATATAGACAGCATCTTTTGGCTTGTTCGGACTACAGATCGCGGCTGGGCATGCTGGTTGGTTTCACCACATATGGGACGTACCATTTGAGCAATTCATCGTTACCAAAAGGGTATTATATTCGCTCTGGCTAGTTTAATTGATAGGCTGAAGAGATGGCTGACATTGGGCATATTAGATCGGTTTATCGATTCAATCATTATATCCTTGGATCCTCGGGTTAATTAAAATATCGATCCTGCTATTCTATCTTCGGCTGTCCGTCTCACCGGCTTTTAGACTCGTTGTTTACATCAGTCTTGGCTTCGTGAGCTTATACACCGTTGCGTCCTCGCTCGGGATTTTGTTCCAATGTTGGCCATTTAACACCCGGCTCGGTGACCCTACGGGTTATTGCGTGAACATTTTAGCCCTGAACTATTCGATCGCGAGCTTGAATATCGCGACTGATGTTTTCGTGTATCTTTTGAGTTGGGTTATGATCCGCCGTAAGTCGACTAGATCTTATGCGCCCCTGAAAGTCTCTCCAGTCCCATATCCACTAACCTGCTCTTCGGATCTCACAGATCTTCGGGTTGGCAACGTCCAAAAAGTCGCTCTAGTCGCATTATTTTCCACCGGTGCCCTTGTTTGCATCTTTTCCGGTCTACGCTTTTACTATCTCCGCGGCTATTGGGATTCTAGTGATCCAACATGGGACGAATTCCATGTATCCAGCATGTCGACGCTGGAGGCTAATGTGGCGATAATGACCTCAAGTGTGCCCGCTGTCAAACCTCTAATCACCCATTTATTCCCCAACTCTAAGCTTCTGAGATCCCTACCACGTACGACGAAAGAGACGTACGGAAAGGGATCAAGTACCCTTGGGCATTATACTCATAATACGGGGGGGGAATAGCAAAGCTATTGAGAAGTTTCTGGGTGGAGACCCTTCTGGAGCAAGCTATTCCACAATGACAGCTGTCGAGCATAGTATCCGCCATGTCAGACATTTGAGCGATGAGGATTTAGGATTTTCGGATGGGTTTGATGGAAAGGGTGGACTACCGGCGACGAATTGGGATCCTGTGGTACCCGAACTTATTGCGCCGATCCAGTTGACGGATCCTATAGATTCTCGGATCAATGGAACAAGCAGTGGATTGATCACTCAGATCAAGGCGAGAGGAACTCAGCTAAGTAACGACTTAGGCTGGATCGATACAGAAATCAGTATGGCTACAAACGGGTTAGATATCGAGAGTTTCAAGAAAGGAAACATGAATATGAGGATGGATTTGGTGGACGCTTTGAGAGGTGGGCCGGTTGGGATTATTCCCGACTTAGGTACTCCCACGAGACAAGTGACTCCTCAGTCTGAAGGTTCTGAAGCGGATTTCAAGGATCTGGCGGAGCTCTGACCCTATCGTTTGCTCCGATTACGTTTATTCCTTCGCCGTAAATTTGAAATTATGGCTCTCCATTCATTGCAGAGCTGTTGTACATATATAATTTGTTATCAGCATAAGGTGGTGGTGGGGGCCGTAACATAACCCTGACTGAAAGACTACGCAAGCTCCGTCTTCTAGTCAGGGTTATATTGCGACCTATTCCTATCACTATACTGTATGTAGTTAGCTGGCTGGTAATATAGCTAGCTAGCTGCCTTTCAGTTTTTTGCAGTGGTTTTGGATATTAACTATTAGTACACTTGGTTGCTGGTAGTGGACCAAAAGGAAGATTGGCTGGCTGGTTAGTTGATTGGCTAATACTATAAATTATTATTTTGTATTATAATCAAAACTTAGTGTTTTTCTTGAAAATAGGTGTTTGGCATTTTTGCTTAATCAGATAACTAGCAGATTTCTATGGCGTATAGTGTAAATAGTAGTGCTGATGGGCTGGCTAAATTGGCTGGTGATTGAGGGAGAACTTTTGCGGAGTAGTTAGTCCCTTCTTTTTAGTCAGAGCATAACTGCTTAAAAATTTAATTTTATCGACCTCTCACTTGAAGTTGTCTTACAATTTTCTATAACTTCTTTTTCTTCCCGATCTTTTATGGTTTTATTTAAGTGAATGCACCTATTGCATGGTTGTACGGAGTTCCAGCTCGGGGCTTAGCGCTATGTCAGCTCGGTCAAGCTGTATCTGCATGGAGCTTGCTGCTGAAGAGTCAATACAAGACTAATCGGCATGTATGGGTAGGATTTTATATTTATAATCAATTAGCAAGCTGCGAAGACTACTGAGCCACCTTAGTGCCGGAGTTTTAGAAAACAACCCGGAATTTCCACAATAATCGACACAAAGGTTTACTCCAGGTCTGTAAGCGAGCGCGAGCTCTAGATCATTGTTATTAATCATGGGATGGTCAAGGAATTCGTTCAAATTCAATTAATCTTGTCAACGTAAGTAATGTAAAGAAGAAGCGCTAAAATACGGTGATTTGGTACATATACAACGCCCATAACTCCTGTACATGAATAATTAAAGGGATATCAAGAAAAAATAAAGTTCGTAAAAACCAAGTGAGAAAGAAAAATGGGTATAATACATGTACAGCTAGTGTTCGGTAGAAGTCTTTCACCCCCTGTCCGATCTCCTGCGTAGAGCCACACACAACTAGGCTCCGAGTAGTTCTTCTGGTAGTACCTTCGAAGCCCAGCCGTTGGTACCAGCGATTTCGACAGCACCATCCTCATTCTGGTTTCTAGCTAGATTAGCTCTGAAGTATACTCTGACTTGTTCGTCACCCTCCACCCATCCGATCGCTGCTAGCGAACCTCCTGCGACTTGGCCATCGCTGATATAGCTACTGGTAAAGCCCGTGACGAGTTCGCGCCGATTGAAGGTTCCAACATTTTGAAACGTTGGGTGTGTACGTATAGATTGACCTTGGCCAGTAATAACACTCAAGCGGTTCGAAGCATCCAAGAACCATACACGTAGAGTGCAGTTGGTCGTTTCATCGGAATAAATAGAAGACGATAAATAGGCATTATCTGGTATAGTGCTTTGGCTTATAGTTTCCGCTAAAAAATAAGAAAGAAAAAAATCCTCATGTTAGCAAAATTTAATAGACTAGAGCTGTTGGAGCAGACTTGAAATGCCCTGGGCGCTTTCCCTCACCATTATCTAAGTCCCAGGAGCCATCATAGCCAGGGTAATGTCTCAAATCGCCGGCTGTGTTTTGGTAAAATAAATGTACCGTTTCTCTATCCGAAGAAGTGGCGTTTGGTGGGAGATGGGCAAGTCCAATCTTCGCCGTTGGTGAACAAGTCTCAAATGACTGTTCCGTTACGAACCACTGCGGGTTCTTATCGTTGTCAAATGCAAGTTCTCTGATCCGAGACGCAGCGCTATCGACATAATATATGCGAAGACTGAATCCAGGCCCTTCTTGGTCCTTGAGACCCCACCAACTCGCTGCTATGCCTGAGCCCTCAGACACAAGAATGCCAAAGTTGGTTCTTCGAGCCATAACACCATTCTGCCAGTTTGTGCCAGTGGAGCTACCGCTGGCGTCGAAAAGGGTTCCGTTTTCGGCTGCATAGTAGATCGATATCTACGGAGCGGAATGTTCACTTTAGTTCTGCGGATCTGCTTACACAAAAAAAAAAAAAAAAACAAAGCAAGATATCGACTGCACTTACGGTATCAGAGTCGGGAGTTTGAATTGCTGCAAATGAAGAGTTGGCTTTTGGCGGTGGATCCAGACCTGTTATTTTTCCGATCTCAACCCAATCTTGACCCTTGATGATAGTCCACAGGTATATATCCGGCGAATTGATGTCTTGGAATAGGTATGAAATACTGGTATAGTCGTCTTGACCGCTTGTCGAACCCTTGACAGCGGCAAATGTGCCTGGTGTAGCGTATCGCGGTCCAGAGCTTGTTGTGCTGTTACTTCGGTTAGCCTACGCTTCTCTAGACTGAGATCCATAAGAAATATTTATACCTAGTAGGTGCACCTGTCGTCGTCGTTGGAGGAGCAGAGGTGGTGCTTTGACTGTCCGAGCTTGAGTTACTATTTTTATTATTGTTCTTCGACGTCAAAGCACCGCCAACTCCCCCTCCTATCGCTGCAGCAATTATAATTCCAATAACTACGGCGAGCGTAATAAACAACGATCTTTTGAGTCCACATATTCTCCTCTCAGGTTTGAATCCCGGTGTTGGAGCGCCGCTGATAAATTGTGGATTTCCTGGGTAGCCTCCACCATCTCCACCTCCACCCGAATAACCTTGTTGATTATACTGAGCATATCGAGGGTCTATTGGAGGATGTGGATTATATTGACTGTTGGCTTGTGGTAGTTGCTGTTCCCCTGCGACAGGTATCGGCGACGAATAGGCAGCGTCGTGTGTTGTATGTTCAACTTGTTGGATAATTTTTTCGGTTGGTTGAACGCTGACAACCTCCAAGCCAGCTTGTTCCTATATATATGCTCCCAAGAATGTATGTATTAGTCTCGCCTTCATTGAAGGAAGCGGCGGTGATGAGGTTTGGTTAGAGTGATCGTAGTGCATGTCGCTATCGCAGACGCCTCGCTCTTGGCCCCTTACCGTCGTATGGACAGGTTCATATCTCACCGAGTGATGATTCGCCATTTTTCGAAGCTTCACTTGTTTTTGAAGATTCTTTTATTTTCCGTCTGCCTTGACTAAATCCACCAACCGAAACAGGCGACCGAGTCGAGATATCCTCGGCTTCAACGCGTAAAGGAAACTAATTCCCAAACAATAATATTCGAATATCCTTGGATCGATCAAAAAAAGGTATCAGAAAGGAACAAAAGGAAGCGTGTGGGTGCCCTGTTGATATTATATTTGCAGCTTGATCATCTCCTGGTGGGCGTGACCAACCAAGAAACGGCCTCTGTGCATCCCGAAAAGCTTCAACTACTCCGATCAATACGAACTCACTGCGAACATGGCTCTTTCAGCCTCAAGCCTGCCCTTGCCGTGGGAACAGCGAAGGCCCCACTCAGCTTATAATATGGGTCCCGTCAGGCTTGCCGCTTGGGCTATCATCCTATCATTGAGAGTATCAGATCACGCCAGACAAAAAACCGAGCCTCGGTCTCCCCTTTTCTCGATTCCTCATCAGTTTATTACATTGACATTTTGACAGTCAAGGCACCTAGGATCGCACACACTGTGCAGGGAATGGAAAGTGGGCGCGCGGTGTATTTAGAAACGCTGCTGGAACATGTTGACAGCCCCCACCATTCCAAATCGCCGCCAGGATTCCCGGAATAGATACCTCGAATGTATAATCAAGAGCGAGATGAGGAGGTTTGAGCCTGCGGAGGGTTGACAATTGAGGCGTGACCTTCCATCCCGTTCCTCCCGTTCGTGTTCCTGGGTCCTGACCCAATTTTGGGAGTCCCTCGGAAATGGAGCGATACCGTTCAGGGTTTAGGCTTCTTCCAGAGTAAGCAGATCCACTGCCAGTAAGCCAGGATGTTTCCCTGCGTGTGGGAGATTCACAGGCAACAAAGGTGAGAGCTTTTCGCAAATTTTCTTGTTTGGTGCTCAGATTCAAATTAAATTCGAGAAAGTGGATCGTCGTGCATGCTCAAAGGAAAAGCTGCAGCACGCCTCATATTGCCCTCATGGAGAGATAAATGTATTTTCCAATGCACTTAATTAGCGAGTCTCGGCGTTGGAAGGGTGGCAAGAGACTTGAGCCGCAGATTTCTGCATGCTAAAGCTAGCGGTGTCAACCAGACAAGTTGTCCCACCGAGGCTCCCAGAGCGTCGAAAAACATGGAGGCAATGTATTGTTGAACGGAACTGTGAGTTCTGAAATACAAATCTCCTCTCGGCGGTACTTCTCGATTGGGTAATCTTCGACGATTAAATTCCGCTTGAACGCCGTTTTCGCTAGAAGCCGCACGAATGATTTACCCTGCAGTTGGGGCTTGGTTCAAGGCCCGCGAAGCTGCTCAACCAACCAGGTTTTTTCACACCTAGGATAAATTGGTAGATTAACCTCTACCCGGCAAGCACTCACAAGTTTGCTGTCTAACTGAAGATTAAGATAAACTCAACCTGCACTTCAATTCTGTAACAGAAATTCGAGCTTTGAAGTTTCGATAAAGACACAGACGTCTGTGTCTTTATCGATCCATCGAGCATTCGACACTTCCGTTGAATATTAAAATTGCAAAGCGCAAGGCCGACTGCTGGTATGTTTTGACGAATCAACGAAGCCGTCACACGGGCTCATTCTCGGCTTTGCACCTTACATGCTTGGCTTGTTAGATCGATCTCTCATTGGTTCTCCACAATGCATGCAGAGGATGAGATGCAAAAAGCACCAAAAAAAGACTCGAAGTCGAGACGATTTGGCTAGAGATCAATCTATACTTAGCGAGTCTCCACGAGAAGTGGCCGGCTCATTAAACCGTCGGTTGCCGCTTGGAATCCAACTCAAAACTATAATGGTCACAGTTGGCGACTACCGCTCAGCCAGGCCAGGAACGTCAGTCCACACTTCCTTAAGATGGTGTTACAATGAAAGGAGGGGGGAATCGAGCATCTGAGGTGGAGGAATCAAGGATCCAAGACCTTGAAGTTTGTCTGTGGCGGTGATAGAACCAAATCTGTCCGACAGTTACATGCAGCTAGTGTGACGATTGCGGTTCGCTTCCTTCTATGATTAATCGATTATCCAATAAATTTTTCCTATTTTTGATCATGAGAGATACGTAACATGCATAAGCCATCAGCTCTTGTCTTGATCCGAAGCGATAGAAATTAGAGAAGGAAGATTTGTAAAGTGCACTGGCGAAATGCTTGAAATTTTTTTTTTACATTCCTTACGATACGAGCTCAATGCAAGCTGCTGATGGGAGCTTCAAATCTAACTCAGAGAGGAAACCGGAGGCAGTTAGTTTCACACTTGCTAGTCTCGTTGACACTTGCAGCTTCTGCCACTTGCACGATCCAATCGATACAACGCATCAAAAAGAAAGAAAGAAAAAAAGAAAGAAAATTTTTAATCTTGTAATCAGAATTATGGAAGAAAGCGGAATATTCTCCTGTATACATACCTCGAGTGGTAAATATCATTATAACGCTATATTTAAAGTAACTAAGTGACTCTTGTCTTTAAAATCAATAGCTAATAGGCCGACACACCTAATATTTGATTGACCCTCAACCAGCGCTCCTCTCACTGGTAAGTTAAGCCCAAAAAGCTATAAAAAAGATGGGGCGCATATTGCTATACTTAAGATTGGAGTACCTAAGTATTCTCACAAAAGTGTAGTGCTAACCCACTAAAGGATAGAAACATTGCAGCGCAAGACAAGTCGCGAAACCAATCCATTTAAGAAGCTTTTGTGGTTGTAGAGACGAAATTTTATGAAACTTATTGGAACAGGTAACTACTTAGTAGCCTCCAGACCGAACCTGTCAACTTTCCAAATTTGGCTGCAAGGACAACGCTAACCTCGTTAACTTTCCAGCCAACCTTTCGCACCCAACTCGATTACCTTTGAAAGGTAGAGGAACGAGCTAGAAAAGACTTGATCTCGATACTTTATCTAAATTTATTTATACGGATTGATTTTGGTCGCGTTCACAGTAGCAGATTTTATATTCATAACTACCTAGTGTAAATCGCGATGCGCTGCTTCTAATATATTAATATTTTGAACAGACTGCATGTTCGCATGTTTATCGCCATTCCCTGAATATGCATGACTAAGTAACTAATAGATAATGAAAGCTCACCCTTCGAAATTTATGGCGTGTAGTGACGAAAGAGCTCCCCGGGAGCTGGTATTGGAAAGAAAATATTTTTTATTGTCAGTCAATGATTCTGTAAAATTGCATCTATGATACACCAACTCCTGCCCAAGAGTGAACAGATTTTGAGGACGTCCCAAGCACGAGGTTGCCGATGCCCGAACCGAGCTGGAGAAGTCGCCTCGAAAGATCCGAACTGCCAAAAAATACACTTTGTTGGCTCAAAATGCGTGGCTAAGCTTTTCAAGCCCCGATCAGGGTTTAGTCTTCAAGATTTTTGAGACTTACAAGATCTGTTCGAGACTGTGTTCAAGACGTTGAGAATTGACCATTTAGCGCTAGCGCCTCTCCGGACAGTTTAAGGTGTAAACTCGCTAAAACATCTGGCTTGCCATTTCGGGCCGATTTGGTTGCCATTGAGCTATCTATGAAGTGAATTTTAGAGAATATGTAGAGAGCTTCACAAAATCTCGAGGCATAAATATGTGGTCATCTGCCAGATTTACGTCTCCCTCTTCTCTCGCTACCCATCGATCAAGGACTTCCAAGCCTCAATCATCCATTCTTTACTAAATACCTTACATTCTTTTTTCCCTATTATTTAAATTTCTCAATTACAACTTTTCTTAACGATTAGATACAGACGTATAATATAAACGAAAAAAATCAAAATCAAAATCAAAATCAAAATGAAAGCCTCAACCGCATCTATCATTTTCAGGTGAGTAGATCTATAGAGTGATAGCGAAATAATAACTGGTTTGTTGGATGAACGTTACTAACCAATCTTGTATAGCGCCCTCGCTCTCACTGCTACTGCTACAAACTACCCCGAAAATCACCAGGGTGGAAGTGGATGTCCTGCTACCTATGATGCAAACTGTCAATTCTGGTGTGAAAATCAGAATAACTACGGCGCAGGTCAATGCTCCAATGTCCGTTTGACCGTCGAAGGAACCAGGTGCCGACGATGCCACAATCACAATCAAGGCCCCAATGGTAATGGGAATTATAACGGCAATGGTGGCTACAACAACGGTCAACCTACCGGCACCCTTGGTGCCTGCCCTGCTACGTACCAAGCCGATTGCTTGTGGTACTGTAACTATCCCGGTACTGGCAGACCCGGTAAATGCTCGAACATCAATATCACCAATGATGGAGCTCAGTGCCAGCAGTGCCCTTCCCAGCCTGGACAACCCCCTTTCACAATTGGAGGCCCTTATCCCCCCACCAACACTCTCCGATCGTGCCCCGCAACCTACAATCCCAATTGCTTGTACTACTGCGAGCAACCCGGCAACCCCAATTCGGGAACCTGCTCTAATGTTAACAACAATAACAACGGACAACAGTGCCAGCAATGTCCTCAGAACCCCAACGGAGCCGGTTCCTGCCCTGCCACCTATGATCAAAACTGCCAGTTCTTCTGTACTTATCCGGGACAGAACAAGCCAGGTCAATGCTCCAATGTGAACCTTCAGAGCCAAGGCCAACAGGGTGTTACTTGCCAGCAATGCCCTGAGACCGGTGCCACCTCTTGCCCAGCTGCTTATGACCAGAACTGCCAGTTCTTCTGCACCTGGCCCGGACAGAACAGACCCGGCCAGTGCTCTAACGCAAACCTTCAAGCTCAAGGTCAGCAAGGCGTTACCTGCCAGCAGTGCCAGACCAACCCGAATAACAACGGAGGCTACAACGGCAACAACGGTGCTAACAACTGCCCCGCTACATACAACCAAAACTGCCAATTCTTCTGCAACTACCCAGGACAGCAGAACAAGCCAGGTCAATGCTCCAATGTGAACCTCCAAGCTCAAGGTCAACAAGGTGTCACCTGCCAGCAATGCGTCAACCCAGCTACTCTCACCTCCTGCCCTGCCACTTACAACGCTGGATGCCTCTGGTACTGCCAGTACCCAGGAACCAATACCCCAAGCGCCTGCTCCAACAACAATATCACCAACAACGGAGCCAAATGCCAGCAGTGCCCAACTGCCCCCGGCACCCCAGGAAACAACGGTAACCCAAACAATGGCAACAACGGAAGCTGCCCAGCCACATACAACCAAAACTGCCAGTGGTTCTGCAACTACCCCGGACAAAACAAGCCCGGTCAATGCTCCAACGTTAATATCACCACCGGTGGTGCTCGATGCACCGAGTGCACCAACAACCCATCTGGTACTAACGTTCCAATCTTCACCGCTGGTGGTTCCGCGATCAAGGCTGGTAGCGGTGCCGCTGCCGGCTTCGTCGCTCTCTTCATCGCCGCCATGTAAGAGGAGATACTCGTCATGACTTTCAACGGCTTTCTACTTGTTCTCATGAGCTCGTTGACATAATGACGGATTTAACACCTGTATGGGATTTTTTTCCTTTTTCCTTTTTATTTTCGCTGTATAGTATTCTTGTATGTCTGCAATTTTGGGATGGAGTTGTTACAAAAAAGTGTGGGATTTTAGGTTTGCGCGTATTCTTTTTCATGTATATTTCTTGATAGAATTTGAATTATAGACTTGTTTCGGTTTATTATATTCGGGATTCCATTTTTGGCCTTGATTTTGACTGTGATTTATACGCAGACTTGGTTGATCTACATGCACGGTTTCGGTTTCTCCAGGTGGGTTTATTGATTGTTGCGTTGTCTGTGGTATTTTCTGAAATGGTAAGCGGGCGAGTTACAGAAATCAGTTGGTGCGACACGTTTCGCCGCAAGACATGGTTTCGATGATGGACATTTACAAGTTTATCTTTCCGGTTGAGTTCCAAGAGCGTGGAGGTAAGGCACAGGATTGCGAGGCTTTAGCATCGCTTCAATGTTATATGCAGGTATCTTGCACATAAACCTAGTTTATTCATGCATATAGCTAGCTCCACAGGATACTATAGCTAGGGTCCCAGGAATGATATAATCATATTTGATTGCTCTCATGTATCAAAGGTCAGCTAAGCTTCATGGGGCTCGACGTGGATATTATATTAATACGTATTATATTTTATTAAATATGACCATGATATTGAAAGACTATAAGACTTGAAAACCGCGTAATACATCTGTCAACTAAATAAAGCTCGAAAAATAAGGGAAGAAAAGCGTCGCGAACGCCATAAATGCTGTAATTGGTATCGATGAAGAACAATACTAAAAAAAAATTGTGGCAAGATTAATTGGGAAAGAATATACTTCTTCCTTTTAATAGAAACCTTCAGTCCAGCAGAGAATTCCCTGTGCACCACTCCCCTTGTGAACAGCTCTTTCATCACAAACTCTACCGACGTAATTCCTCACATCGTCCATCAACCGCCTGTTACTACAACACGCGACCACGGTTTCGCCTTCCGCGGCTTCAATAGGTGGAAGAATCATCTTATCGATCGACGGACGGCCGCAGCTGAATTCTATATCGTTCGACGAGAAACCACATGTGCACACATTCTCGCAGCAAGAGTTATTCGCTCCAGCGGCACAACAACACTGCCCGGCTTCATCGTCCGAGAAGATGGAAGAGGTGTTGGATGAATGTGAAGAAGATCGCGTGTGAGTCTGCCGTACTTCAGGGTTGTTTTGTTGGGGTGCTTGTGGGAGCTCCGACGACTTGCCCGCACAGCAAGAAGGTGGCTGGGCGACTTGCACCGGTGGGGCGGCGGGTTTACCAGCGCAACAAGACGGAGTTGTGATGGGAGGCTTTTCAACTGGCGTGATTTCATCTGCTACTACCAACGCCTCTTTCTCTTTAAGTAGTAATTCGCCGCTACCCTTGCTAGTCCCGGTGCGTGTGGACTCACCGTCGTCAATACTCTCGATGGCAAAATTGCTTGATTTCTTCATGGTGCCGCAGGTGACCGCGATATTGATGAGAACATCTACACCTCTACTCCTCGCTTTGTTGCCCAACCGTGCCAGTCTCTTGGTTAGTAGTTTGAGGTCGCTGACGTGTCGAACTGTCCAGTGGAAGTGAAGTCGTCTCACACATGCTGGATTGGCGGCTATTTCCTCGATTATGGGAAGGGTAAAGGTGATTCCTGTGGAGGTGGCAATCAGGACGACCGTTTCGAAGGAATTCCAAACGGGCGGTGAACCGTATGGACCGTCGACGAATGCCTTTAGGATGACAGGGGCGTTGTCTACTGGTGCGCATTTTCGGTGTAGTTGCTTTGAGAATCCGGCGCGGGAGCTGATGAGCAGCTGCAGGTCTCGGGTTCCTGTATGTGGAACGGTATCATTACCGAGTTCTTTGTACTCCTTAGCGAGTACCTGTGGGGATTCGTAGACGTTGGATATCGAAAAAGGATGAGATTCGAAGGGTCGTAGGGAGGGGATGGAGAGATAGATATGCTGGCCTGCCCGCCATTTCATCTTGACATCTTTAATGACAACACGTGTTAAGTGTTCCTTGCGGTCGAGAACGTTGATCTCTGCAGTATGGCCGAATCGCAGGGAGTATTTGGATTTAGTGTCAGAGGAGAGTTTTTGTGAGAAGTTGATATTATTGTAAAGGAATAAGGCAGCACGTAAGAGCCGGTCGAATGCGATAAACGAGATTCCGAGGTAGACATTGTACACGGCGTATGTGGGAACGTGCATGTAAAGACACCAGAGAAGGGCGCCAACGCTGGCAAGGTGATTGATGTAGAATAGTTCGTAAGTGAACCATCGAACCGGAGCTAACGATGTCAACATTATCCAGCCTAGAACCCCAAATCCGGCGAAACCGTAGATCACCATGGGCATGATTTCAAGCTCGGTCTGGACGAAATCCGAGAGATACCATTCGCGCCAGAAGAGTGACATGTGAACCAACACTGAGCATAGAATCGTTCGGCCGACCCAGCGATGAAGCCAATTTATCCGTTCGCCGGCGATGTTTGTGAGCAGAGAGAATAGAGAGATCCGACCGCTGATTAACAAGACGAATGGGATTTGGGTGACGGTAACCCAGGCGGCTCTGTATGCGATTTTTTCGTAGTACCAGTAGCCGCTCGTATAAACGTTGATGGACAACATTAATATAATCATGATCATGTAGAGGAATACGACGAGTGAACGCCCAAGAGGGAGAGGCGTAAACATGGCTAGAAGACCGTTCTTGCCTGTGAAGGAGCGGACGGAAGGTAGGGCGACCTCTCGCACAAGAGCTGTTCCAGTCGCCCACATCTGACCTATGCCAGATTTCACTCTGGTAGGATGCGGATGGTTATTCGCAGCGGCTCTGATCCGTAGACGGGTGAGAATTTTGTCGACGATGTTGACGACAGTAAGGAAAGCGATAACGACGCCAACAACGATCCAATACTTGCGAGCGATGGCCTGATTGGTAGGCGTGAACATGTTATCTGACATGTTACTCGGCATCTTGGCGGTATTGACGGTAGCTTATGCCGACCGATACAATTTATAAAAAAAATACTTTGCTATGTGCGTGGTGTAGATATTGCGAGGGATGCGAGGGATGAGTTATTGAGGGATGTGTTGGGCGTGTTGTCGAGGAGGTCAGTGAGTTTCAGTCGATCGATCTGTTTATCGCATCGTACAATTAATTCATTGCTGTTGCGCTGATCAGCTGATAGATATATATCGATATATATATTACTATCGATTAATGATTGTAATTATAGCTTTGATATATCAGGCCGTATATCCCGATATTCCGGTGTCAATAAATTAGTTTATGAGAAAGAAAGACAACTTGAAGAGGGTGGATGTGTGCGACCCGAGATGCAATCAACGTTGAATTAATTTATAATTTGCAGATGCGGAAGAATGTGGTACCGAGGAGTACTGTCCAGATGTTGATGTCTGATCTAGGTTCCTATTCCGACTGATCAACCGAAAAATACGTCGAAGAAAGGTGAAATGTAAAAATGTAGAGTATCACCAGATGGTGGTTCTCTACAAGGAAGAGCGATGCAATTGGTAAGGCAGCTAGCGATGGAGATACCAAGGAGGAAGGGGAAGGAGAAGCAAGATATTTGATATTTAAAGAATATTCTGCTAAACAAGTTGGCCTCTTTTTAACAGTGGAAAGACAGACATATTGTATATCAAGGATTGCCTAGCGGCAAAGTGGGCACATGCTTCATGAACTTGGCCGGGTGGTGGCGTTCGCAGCTTCCATGCCAGTGGAGTGGTTCTGTCGTTTCAGGGCTTCCATGTGGATAACGTCTTGCATTCTATCAGCAAATTCTGTGACAAAATGTTCGATGTTGAGCATATTATTATCTTGAAGCTCACCTGCACAGCTGCACAGCTACGAATCAAACCAAGCTGGCGAAAAAAAAAAAAAAAAAAACACCTAGATGCCAGCAAAAAAGAAAATTCAGCTCAAAACCCCGCGCGCAGTGGGCTCCTGCAGAACTCACCTTGCCCTTTCGAGCAACTCTGTCGGGCGGCGGCCAATCGGAGGCCCTCGTCGTCGAACGTCCGGCAGCGTGTGGCAGCGTGTGGCACCCCCGCCAGCCCGCCCAAAACCCACTCCAGCGGGGCAACAAACATCATCCAAATCGCACGCCAGAGAGCTAATTATTAAATTATAATAATTAAGTACTTACTTAAGTACTTAAGTAAGTATTTTATCTCGCTTGGTTCCAGCTTGCATAAGCATGCATGCGAAAGGAAGGACGCCGATGGAAACTGATGAAACGGACGGTTACGTTTCTCTTTTGAGGTATCTCCCAAATTCGGTCAGGATCTTGAGATTGATTTTATCGTACAGCTATGCTTAGCTTAGGAATGAGGTCAACTTAAGATTTAATAGGGTGCCTGAGCTAGCTCTATATATCAATCCAATTCGGTGATTGTCTCTAGTCTGTTTTTGGTTTTCATCCTACAACAATTAATAGTATATGCTAGTATGATTCCTGTCGCGCACATGCTGCCAAAGATGGTCAAACGAACCGGTCCCTCTGTTTCGATCGTGGTTCGTCACACCAACCTCATGTCATGGGTCCTGCGAATACTTACTGCGCTATTCAACTTCCATACCTGTCCAACCGATAAACTTTTTGGCGATTCAACAGTCCAGCGCAGGACGGATGCCCAAGGCCCTGTTTCCCTGTTTTGGCGGCACATTCCTTAAGAAATGTTTTGTCCGATCTCTATTTCTGCTGATTGCCTTGTACGATTTTTGAGAGGCGCGCATTCCTAGCGTAGAGTGCATGTGCGAATGATCAACTCCTAATTGAAGCCTAAGCAGCTGGCCATGCGAATTATATATATTCTAGATGTGCAAATTCCAACTCCTAACATATAAAATGTACCCCTCCTCCCTCGTCCAAATGCCTTAATATCATTCCTCCCCCTCATCGCTTCTAGAATTCTGTTATCATCAGGCCCCCAATCTTTATATATATATCATTCAATCCTTCCTCCTTTGCTATTCTAGTTGTTGTTAATATATCATTTTGTGGTATATCACCAATTCAACACAACGACATAGATCTAGATTAGCCCATTGACCCGACATCTTGACATTCGTTTTCAAAAGAAAGAGATCGATCGAAAATTTCGAAAATGCAGCTCAAGTATACCATTCTCATGGCTCTCTTGCCATTGACTTACGCTCATTTTTCTCTTAATTTTCCTCCCACAATGGGTTTCTCCGATGACGACGAGGATACATATCCCTGTGGAGGTTTCGATGTTCAGAGTCGCAAAATCGTTACCGACTACCCTGTCGCTGGGGCCCCAATCTCAGTCACCTCAACCCACCCTCAAGATACCTGGTTTTTCCGCGCCGCTCTACTCAACGACACTGAAAACTGGATTGACTTGCAGCCAGCAGTCGATCAAGAGGGCACTGGTAAATTCTGTGCATCTCGCGTTCGTGGGCCGCCGGGCTGGGAAAACCAAGACGCCGTCTTGCAAGTAGTAGCAGTCGCACCCGATGGATTTCTCTTCCAGGTAAGAACACCCACGCAGTCATGCGCAGCGGATTTTTCCTTGTCATGCATCACATCCCCACCCTAACCTTAACGCTGCTTGGCTTTAATACCGTAAACTGACACATTTTCGCGAAATTTGTAGTGTGCAGCCGTCAGATTTGTTAGCGGCGTCGCGATCACACCTGCTGATGAAAAATGTGTTAATGATACTCGCGTCACCGCGTCGTTCACAGACGAGACGATTATTCTAGATGCATCCACGACCATCACTGCTGCGGGTACCCAGCCTACTGGAGTCACTCGCTCTCGGCCTACATCGTCTCCAAGTACCACCCCTAACGCCGCTGTCAGACGAAAGGGAGAACTAGCGATCGTTGGTTGTGTTGTTGGTGCTATTGGATTAATGTTAATAATGTAGAAAATTCAACTCTTTTCTCAGACGAGAGAAACGCCACATTCCTGGAGGCTTTTTATCGCCTTTAGTTACTTATATATGCCACGATCTCATTTCCAATTATGTTTTTGGATAGATTTTATAGAGAGTCCAGACGTCCTTTTTTTTTTAGCTTAGATTCACGAATGATATACCCAGCTTATTTAGTACTTTCTTCAGATTGATCAATTATCGAATGGATTTTCGGGAAATACTCAACACATGATTATCTTATATCTGTTTTAACTCCAAACTAGCTGAAGCCACCAAAACAACCAGAGTATATGAACATATCAAAATTAAAAACCTTTCTTGCAACCTGCAGCGAGAATTATGATATTACTTTTGAAAATTCAACCATACGAGATAAACTATTATCGTACATTTTCAGAGAACTTGAAACTTTCCGTTCAATATGATCGTGTTGTGATCAAAAAAATAATATATTAAAATAATCTTTGGGTCTTCGCATTCATGAATATGCATATGTATGTCTTGCTGCGTGGTAACGCAAAATAATTACTTTTTGAATTTCGGCCTATACAAGCAAATATACACACCATTAGCAGCCACTTCAGCCATAACATTTTGCTAGAGAGAGAGAGAGAACGTGAAACTCACATTTCGGTTATAATCTTACTATTGGCAGCCCGCTTGGCCTCCTTCCACGCTAATGGAGTGTTCGCACCATCCCGCATATCTTCCGGACGGGTGAGATCCTGTCCCAAGATTCTTCCCGGCGAGGATATCTCTGGCGACGCATTGCTTGCCTGGGCGGACGAGGAAGAGCCTGTACCGGCCAATGTGTCCCGGATGGTGGATGTAATTTTGGAGGAGGCGGAAGAAGAGTTGACCATTTTGGAGTCTTTGGAGGACATGAACTAGTTGAAGGTAGATGTGTAATGAAAGCTTCGAAAGTCTGAGCTTTGTAGTGTATGCTTTAGATTTAATTTACCGTATTCGATAGTGGACCTTTTGTCTTTGCTGGGGCTAAGCTATGAAGCGTGGAGCCCTTTTATAGAACAACCACTTAGTAACAAAACCTTCTCTTGGGAGAAGCACTATGGTGTACGCACCGGATGGTCATTTTGCGTCTTATGACGCAAGGAATTAGCTTTTTTAGAGACGGATCGATGCTCGGCGGGGAATAGACGTTCGCATCCGCTTTCTCGCTTGTTTGTAAAACATGGCACATGTGGGAAATATTCTCGCCCGCTTTTTCTTTTGCCCATTGACGATCTTGACGTGCTGGTGTAAGGTGCAGATCCGGGTGATTGATTTATGGAAATGAGTGGTTCGGAAAACGGGTGCTGGGGGAGGTGGCAAGTTTAGCCGGGATGGGTGTGTGGTATTATGTGCGTTGCGCTGCCAAAAGTTCAAAGTCAGCCCTGCAGCGGCCAGCTAGCGCTGGCTAGTTCATCTGAGAATTGTAATTCAAAGATCAGCTCAAAAAATTGTGCCACATAAAAGCAGATCTTGCTAGCATGGAGCTGATCAAGAATTAGCCTCGCCTCAAGATTTACGATCTTAGCTATTTGGAACGTTGAGCTAGATAATAGAAGCTAGCCCGCTGTATCTACTCGGAGGGTGTAACTGGGCAAAGTGGAAAACCATTGTAATCGATTAAGTACAGTAGCAAGTGCTAATTTGGTTCTAGTCTCACATATTGCATGTTTATGGTTTCGACAAGCAAAAAAACCAGATTTCGATATAAGTTCTAGGAAGATCTTCATGGATGATTCAAGTCAGGTTATCGACAAACAGCGATGATCATCAGGGGTGCAGCATTATGAGATCTCAGATATGCTATGAATAATATATTCCATATTCGAATGTCAACAAACATGTTAAGCCTAGCTCTCTGGAGGTGGGTCCTTGTCTTTTCTGGTCTGTCGGATTTTAAGCCGCTCCAATTGCAACCAGATCTCGTCCCTACCATATGATGACACCATCAATAGTTTGGCAAAGCCGAAGAAAGCAATACCTTACCTAATAGAAGCTGATACTATCACCACCATAATGTTTAATTGTTTGGCAATCGTTCGTCCCTCTACCATCAGACGGGATGCTGGGTCCTTGCAGCTCCCCGCGAGTGAAGGCACACGATCCACACCACCACGCAGACAACCACCCCTACCTTCAAGGCTTCGATATTGGAGTACAGCTTCAACAGCATCTTCTCAAACGATAGTTGACGATGGAGATTCATCATATCTCCAATGGATCTCGCCAACACAGGCTTTTCGCCCCGAGTACCTACCGTCTAATGTTCAACGAGTTATAATGCAACACCTAGATCTTCAAGACCTTTGGAATCTCTTGTTGGTATCCAGAGATTTTGAGGATGCGTACAAAGAGTCACCCGAGAAAGTAATAGCAAGAGTGGGCAGAAATTCTTTCCGCTACGACCAGAACTTTGCAAAATACTTCCCGATTGAATACCACGGTTCATGGCTGGAAGAAAGCAACAAGAACAAGCTGCCATTTCCCGGCTGGCAAAGACATCTATATCATTTGCAACTATTACTGTCAATAGAAGAAGACCTGTTCGAGGTATCTAAATGGATCCATTGGGGCTCTTGCTACGGTAATGAATGTCACGAGACCGGAAAAGACCACGGAAATAACAGCTCTTGCTCTCTATATATCCACACCAAACCGGAATGCGGGAGAACATACTCTGCCCTGATTGATTTTGCACAGAAGAGCCTTTACGGTCCTAGCCGTACCACAAGCGAGCTGCCAAATTCTTGGGACCACGTCCTGACCATCTCTCACCGTCCGGGTCTCAAAACAAGAAAATCGATGTCCTTCCGTGACCTGGAGGTGGAGAGACAAACCGGCATGCCACCTAAGTATCACACTGCCTTTCGGGATGCCATCAATACGGTGGAACTCATGTTGGTCCACAAATTGTGGTACAGTCATTCACGGCCGATACCGAAACCTTGCTGTTGGAATAATCGATTTGGAGACTTGACGCTACCACAGAGACCCAGGCGATTTGTTCAAATTGCGCCTTTTAAGTTGATGTTGAATTTATTTCATTGCAAGGGAGATCTCAAATGTGCTGTTTGTGACACGAAGAATGGGATCAAATGGAACGATGTGTATACTTTCTCTTGGGAACTAGCGACGTACTGGGCTGCCAGCACTTCTGCTGCATCGCTTTTATTAGAAAACGAGGATTGGATGAGCATTAGTCGCTTCTAAAGCATTATCAAGGATTTTGGCACGAAGCGCTGTCAGAAGGGAGCTACACTGTTGGTTCGCGGGAACAACTTTTGTTGTATTTTAGTAGTAGCCGTCGAGTTCCGCTCTCCCTAGTACTTTTAGTACTCATCGGAGAATTGAGGAAAATAAATGTCTGAATAGGTTCTGGTTCTAATATTTTTTCATAACTAAAAGTTAATCGTGTGATATAGTAGCTAGAGAAGGTCAAGTGCATGATGCTGCTCAATAGAACTGTGTTAATGAAACAAATCTAACTCGGTATCTCAGCTCCAAGGTTATATGATGGACATCAAAGTAGAACGGATTGACTGATGCAGAATGATTGCTGTTCTTGATGTTCCGTGTTATTTTTTAGTCGTCAAGTTACGGATTGAACGGCTTCTCTGTCCTCTGTGTTACAAGCGGTTCAGTGCCTTTACCTTGTATAAAGAGAAGATAACTCGTTTCTTGTCACTGTTTCATTCATTTCATTTGCCACTAGAATAATATTCTTCAAGTTGGCGTGGTGAGCCTCGAGGCCTACGTAGCTTCCAACCCACCTCAGAAATGTTGGGAATTTTAAGTAAAAAAGGTACATCTAGTGAAGAAAAGTGTCTCAAATGGGATAAATGAGCTCTGATACAGCATCGGGACCGTTCGGATTTTTTCTTCTTGAAATTTAGAGTATTATAGGCATACGAAAGATAGTAAAAGCGAGCTCTGAACACTGAAATTCACAGTAACGTTGATCGTTGCCCAAAGCAATGATAATGATCCGTCTCATGTGGCAGGGTTCTTCCAAGCGGGTTTCTGCCAGGTACACACCAAGCACAATCGCGGAAAGACAAGAAAAATAGATCGAATTCGTCATCATAATCATAGCTATAACAGAGATCGTTATGACTTTGCCATCGAGTTTATTAGGCCATAAATTCCGAATCTTTAGACACCGATAACATGAAAATTAAATTACAGGAAATAGCTCATATTCACGGTAGTACATGCGGGTAAAAAATCCCTCTAAAGGTTTTAGTTTAATATCAAGCAAATAGCCAGTTTTCTATACAACCTTGGACTAATGTGGATGTATCGGTGAAACAAATGACGAGAAATGGAAAAGAGCTGCTTATCTTAACGAGTCTAAAGCCCAAAATCAAGTAACCCAATGCTCCTAGATTCGAACATCTAGTTTGCATTTGTGGGAAATTGTTTTTCATTTGTGACCATAAGAGGAAGGTGTTATGCACGGTATCACCAGATCAAGCTTGCAAGAGTATTTTTCAGTCTCTGAAACAGAAAAGCCTGCCAGCAATATCCATTTGACTCGCTTATGCATTGGCATACATTAGTTCAAATACTAAAATCTTCACGATTACAAGGTATCATCCAACAAAAAAAAAAACCGTCCACAGTTTGCTTCCTGAGCTCATAACATAAAATAATAGCAGAAATTCTTTTAAGCAGAAGATATGCACCAAAGTGAAAGAGATAGACCGTATGAACGCCATATACAAAGAATTGGGACAAAAAACAATTAAAATATCATATGCACTAATGGTATTTGTTTGGATATGCAAATGCCGTTGGACTCGGCTGTGGGCTGGAATTTGTGCTTGAGGCTGCGCTTGAATTCTGACTGATTCGATAAGCTGCAACAGCTCTCTGTAGCACGATATCCTCGTCATCCTCATCCTCTTGCCTCCTGAGTTCCTCAGCACTAGTCTTTTCTACCGTGACCGACAAGAAGGCCACCCCTGTACTAGAAGCAAATCCCAAAGTTCTATTGAATCTCTCGGCTAGCCTATTTAGCGAGGGACCTTTGCCGAATGACCTTGTTCTTCTGTGGTCCTTGTTGGGCTTGGTGGTCTGAACTGGTTTCTCAACAGGGATGTTTAATGCGCCTGTCTGGCTGATCTTGATTGTGAACTTCCGGGCATCTGGGCCAGAGAGATCTGCCTTGAAGCCCTCCGTTTCGTTGTATTGGATGTTGACATTGTAAGTGCCGTCGTCGTCGTTCCAATGGTAGACCAACTTTGCTTTAGGGCCTATTCTGAGGAAATCAAGGTCGTCATCCTCATCCGAAAAATCTTCTTTGTTGTCTGTGGTGACGAGAACTGTGCCTGGTGCATTCTTGTTGTTCAAGTCTTTTGGGACGTCAACGATCTCTGGTGGGACGGTAATCCCGCCGCCGACATAATAATTGTACCGGCGCATTATGCGACCGGTTTGATTGTGAAGAACCACAGCGAAAGATGTGCCTGGAAAATTCAATGTCAGGAAACTTTTCATATTACCCCAGTGTCTTATCTAAGGTGGTCTTACGTGAAGATTTTGAGGCGAAGGGCGTCGTGACTGGGGTTGAGAACCTTCGTGCACGGCCATATTTATAGGAAGGCATGGTGGGCTAATGCTTAAAACTTAGAAGATAGGATAGACAAAATATATCTCCGATTTGAGTAATGGTAAGATCTTAAGGGCCCTGAAGAAAGTAGTAATGGCAGGTAGGACCCTTGTATTATATGTCTGCCGTTTGGATAGACTAATTGGTTGGAAGACTACAAAGATTCAGTGCTTGTAAAGCGTTTGTTTTACAGAGGCAATAAAGTAGGGGTAATATAGGGCAAGCGATTTCGAAATTCGATGTTAAAGGAAATGATCTGTAGATGATGACGGTAGAAGTACCAGAGGGGTATGCTGTAACCACCAAGTCTCACTATAGATGAGCTTGTGCCTGTTGCAATATTGACTTTACCTCAGCGGGAAACACGCCTTTTATTGGCTTATCTCCAATACGGATTGATAAAGAGTAGCTAACCGACAACTGTCGGTGCTTCGCATAATCCTCTATAGAGCAGGGCCACCCGACCGGATGCCGTCGACATACGGAGATGGTTGCTTGAAAAGTACCCCTGGATCTAGGTATGCTTCGGCTGGAGGAGCACTATTGAAAATTTACCCCTCGCTTAGTCGAATGGAGACAAGCTTGATATTGAGCTACTTCTAAAGTTTTGTACCCTTGGTTGATACCATATAGGTGGCACTCTTTATTCCTTGCTTCCGCTGGACGAGGTACCGTTCCGCCGATACTAGAAGGTTAGTACACTACTTCTAGGAAACGAGCTAAAGAAAAGGCACAGCCATAACACCATTAGTAATTGCAAATATATTATAAGTACCTATTTAGGAGAAGCTTTTGAGAAGATTATAGCCCCATGGAAGAAAGCCGAAGACGCCATAATGCAGGTAGTCATGCTTTAGTCTGTTTTGTTTCCTGCATGCACATCCCCTCAGAAGGCGGCATCTGGCTAGCGAGACAATACTGATTCGTAAAAAAAATAAAAAGAAGAAAACAATCATATGCAAGATTCATCGTGATCCCACATCTAGCGTCCATCCATATTGGTTGCGAACGCCAGTGACTCTTTGACGCCTGGCCTTCTCTTGTATCGGCTCACTTCCCCAACCCAATGACTTGCAGCCATCAACAATAGGATCACCATATTTAGGCCAATACAGGCGACGAAAAACTGCCATATTCTGGGGTTTTCATTGTCTCCGCTGATCTCGACCACATTCATCCCGTATATGCTTGAGATTAGTGATATTGGGACGAATATGAAGGTGAAACTATTCGTCAGTGTAGACCATCGACCTTGGCTTCGTCGGTCGCGGACAGCGGCCATCTTTCGGCGTTCTTCCCATAGTAAGTCTGTCTGATTGAGCAAATGCTTAAAATCCTCTATCAGCGCAACTTTCGCCTCCTCGACGGGTGGAGGTGTGGGTGAATTGGTATCCTGCCAGCCTAGCGTGCCATAACGCTCAATAAGGGCTAGAGTATGTTGAATTTCTTCAACGTGACCAAATGAGGCTTCGGAGATGTCAGAAATGCGCCGGTCTTCTGTCCGAATCGTGTTGATGACCTCATTCCAGCAGTGAAAATTTAGCTTAAGAAGGGGACAGATGGCGTAAAAGGGCGACTTTGCGGCTTGGGGGACATCCGAAAGAGATAATGTGTGGATGTACAGCTCTCGAAGGGACTGCGGTTGGTTGAATTGAGACGTTCGTGTAAACGAAGGGCTGATTTGGGCGGGGGAATCGGGTATTCCCTGTCCGAAGAGTGGCGGAGGGGTCAAGGTGCGGGCGGACAGCTGAAGTTTGAAGTGCGAGTTGAATAGAATGAGCCCATACCATCCACTACCGTCTTCATCATGTTTGATGTATATCGACACTCGGAAAAACTTAGTTTCTGTGACTCGGGAGCGAGAAGGCTCGAGGACTGTAAAGCCGACACCAGCAAACGGTGCCCGATGTCTCTCCGAAGGCGAGATGATCATGTACGGTCCAAACAAGTTTGCAGCAAAGAACCTCGGGTCTATGGCGAGATGGGTACCCAAGCAGTCGATCATGCTACTTTGGAGAGAACCTCCGTGTTCGACGAGGTATAATCGAACCCGGCTTTTCCCTCGGACATCATCTCTCAGAAAGGCGTCGACTTCACCTAACGAGTAGAGATCATCAACCAGCTCCATTTTGTTATCGGGCTTAATGTCCAAAACAGAGACGACCAGGTTTATGTCTTGGATATCCTTATTCATATACCAGTCCAACTGTTTCAGGTTGTCCCAACCCGCGAGGGTTAGGTTGTGCACATAGTCGTGGTATCGGCTTCGCTTGACTGCTTCCCAAGAATAGCTAGTTCGATGAGCTGTCGGTTTTCTGCGAGAGTGCACACGATGTTTTCTGACATATGACGCCGGCAGCAAACGCGAAGGAATGAGAGAGTCTAAGATCGGGGTATCCGACGGTTCTGCATTCGGTATGGCGCCACTGGCGTGGCCTTCAGCAGGTGGCGATGCGGCGGCACTGGTTGCTGGTATCTCAGCTTGGGCAGCGTCAGAAGGAGCTGGTGGTGAAGACGCTTCCGGGTTGGACATATTATTGGGTGTTTGGAGCCTGCAAGGCCTAGAACGTGAGACAAAATGGTCTAGATTTCACGTCCGAAAGTTGGTGAAGACCAAAATAAGTCGATGGAGGCGGCACGGCCATGATTAAGATGTTGGCGGCGCTGACCAGGCCGACCGTCGGTTATATATCAGTGTTTTGGGAGTAGTGCGGCGTGCGGAACCATCCACAAGCTATATCATTATCACTGCTGTCAAATAAAGTGGGAACTGGGAGTATGAGGAAACAAGGACATGCATATGCAGATGCATGGCAGGCGGCGCTGTAGTTCAGTGATCTGAACTCCTTTCCTGTGATGTTTCGTCATTTGAAATGAACTACCGTTGCCGCTAACCGAATTGGAACGAATGTGAGGCTGAAAGGCTTCAGCCCGATTGGGGCTCCAGTTTGTGGTTCGCTTGTAATAATACCACGCACTCAACACATGCAGGCTCCTAAGCTTTGGTTTGATGCTTGAGCACACAGCCGGCTCGTTGTCAATCTTGAAGGTGAGGTGAGAGACGAATTGAAATCCTTATTTATTAGTAGTCTGGAGATTTATTAGTAACGTTTAGTAAACCGGTCGGATGACGCCTCGAATCCGTTCCATCTTGTAATATATTTGCAAATCCCGCAGAAATCTACAATTTCTCGCGGTCAGACCAGAAGATACACCCCTGTTGTATAATATAACCTTCCAACCCAAACTAATGTCATCAACTACCTAAACCATAAAAGGAAATATTAACTAAAAACAAGAATAGCATTGTCTTGAGAGCCATGCTTGCAGTCCTTTGGCTTTGCCAGATAAGGAGAGCAGAAGGGGTTACGACGGAAAAATCAGTACGCAGCCCCGGCTCAATCAAAGACTCTTTAACTGGGATATCAATTTTCGCCTTCAGAAGCCGGAACCTCTTCTTCTTCCCCTTCTCCCGTTCCTGAGCCGCTAAATCCATCTTCGGCTTCTCCGCCTCTTTCCCATTCATTCAAATCAGCTTGGAGATTATTTTTCTCTTCCTCGGTCATACTATCATTTTTAGTAAGAGTATGAGTATCTTGCATGTTGATCTCTTTGACAAGCCCACTAGTGCCACAATTGTGTTAGCAAGAAGAAAATTTTGAAAAGCGTTTACAACATATCAGAGCGACAAAGGGTGAAGACTTACGTTTCCAGGAGTCCTTGGAACAAAGGATCATCGCACTCCTCCTTGAGCTCTGTGAGATCTTGTCGCTCGACTTTTCTAGGTGGATCAAAATATTCTCTTTTCTTCCTTTGTTTAGCGAACTTGAGTGGATTGGAGCTGTCAACGACTCGAGCAGCGAGGGACGTTTTGAACAACGCCCTGTTTCCAATGACATCTTCAAAAGTGCCGCCAACTTTGAAGCGGTAGACGAAAACTGGCTTCTCTTGGCCAATGCGATACGCCCGAGCGATAGCTTGTTCGTCGTCTTGAGGCGAAAAGTCAAAATCGAAGATAACAACTCTGGTTGCAGCCGTAATATTTAGACCAACGCCCCCCGCACGTGTTGAAATCAACATCACATTCGATCCCTCGGCACTGTTGAAATCCTTTGTGAGTGCTTGTCGCCCTTGGGCCTTAGTGTTACCATCCAACCTGGTCACTCCAATAGAGCATGCCCTCAACTCCCTTTCCACGTAGTCAAGCGTGGGGATTGAAGTAGAAAAGACCAATATCTTTTCGTTCATTTTCTGGGCAAGATCCAGCAGTTTGAACAAGCAGACCATTCGGTTACTGTGGATTGGACTGTCAAAATTCTTCTCCTTTTGAGCATAAGAGTTCAGTCTCTTGAAAATCTTCAAGTGAACACCATCGAGGAGCCCTTCTTCTTCTATATTTAGAAGGGTGGATGTGGACAACTCTGTAGTCATGGGTTAGCTTAGAGATCTCGAGATATAACATTGATTTTGAGCTTTATGAAAATAAAGTGTGCTTTTGAGGCTTACTTTGGTCTAAATCCAAGTCCTTCAACCCCTCTTTTCGAGCCTTAGCCTGTGCTCGGGCCTTAAAAACTTCGTATAGGATACTTGGATGGTTATTGAGAGTTCGCATGCACTTGACATGATCAAAAAAGCCCTTAATTTCGATTTGCTCTTCGTCAGTGGCATTTTCGGCGGATGGGTTATCCCCCACAACCTTCTTTGCAAATAGCGAATAAAGGTTCCATTGAATGTCAGTCAATTCAACAGTTATAAAAAATTCCGTCTTGTGCGGGAGACGATCTTGGATGCTGTCGATGCCGCGACGTTGTATCTTTGGAAGCATCAAATGTTGCGACACCTTTTTTCCCAGCCAACGCCAATTGTTAGAATCTAGCCTGCTAAATTAAATTATGAAGTTCAAGAATTAACTCACATTGAGGCGTCGCTGGGATTCCGCCTTTTGAGAACCCGTGGATTCTACATACTGGCCAGATTCAATCGGATCCATGAAGAATGATTTGAATTTTGACTTCGACCCAAGTAGCCCGACCGCGACCCAATTTATGAGGCAGTAGTATTCCTTCAGATTGTTTATTAAGGGCGACCCAGTGAGTGCGATCCTCGATAATGTGCGTATTTGGTTCAAAGCAATCGAAAGTTGCGACTCCTCATTTTTCATAGCATGAGCCTCGTCAGCAATCACAATAGATGGTCTTCCCAGAACAATATCGGCTAGCTCTTTCGCTACCTGAAGCTTCAGAGCTTCTGCTGGGCTGAGTTCCTCAATATCAACTTCTGACACCTCTGTATCATCTTGAGTTTGGTCACTCTCGTCTTTCGTCGGTTTTGGCGACTTGGAAGCCTTCTTCGAAACTTTCTTTTTGTTTCGAGGGACAAAAACATAATCGCGGAACATTTGGTATCCCAAAAATAGAACACCTCCAGATTTGTCCCACTCTCGTAGCATTTTTGCGCGCTGCTCGGGGTTGCGGGCATCGGTCAGCATGAAGAAACGGCGAAGTTGCTCATTTGGTTTCTGCGGAACCCATTTCTCAAATTCTTGCTTCCAGTTTTGGAGCAGTCCTGGTGGGGCAACAACCAGCACGTGGAGTGTTCCTCGAAGATTCTCGGGCACCTGGCTAAGAAACTTTCCCTCTTGGGGATTTCCCGCCTTAGAAATAAGCTGGAGGAGAGCGATTATTTGAAGTGTTTTGCCCATCCCCATTGTATGTGCGAGAAGTGCACCTCCCTTATTTTTAACAACTTCTCTCCAGAGAAATCGAACACCTTCTACTTGAGAATCGAATAGCGTTTCTTTGAGATGGGATGGGAATGGGATGCTTGCAACACTATCATCATGCCCTGGATTAACAATGGGTATATTTGCAGAGTTCATCTCCTCTAGCTTTTCGTCGCCAGAAATATGGCCTTGCATGATGTCAATCGCGTTGGTTCTGTCAATTACACCTGAACTTGGTCTTCCAGGATACTTGATAGGACTAGAAAAGCGATTAAGTCATGTTAGTATACTAGCGCAACAATTTTATGCCTCAGGCGGCATTGCAGCGCCTTGGTCAACTAACGGCTGATGTATATTTATAGGCTTTCGCGTATTATCCCCAAGCAAACGTTTTTTGACAGGGAGAAAATGAAGCGAATCCTGAGGATGCATTAGCTCTCTCTGGCCGATACGGCCCGCGTGCATTTTGGTAGGACGCTGATGAGGAGCTTTGAGGTCATCGCGCTCTACGAGTGGTGCCTTTGGCTTTAGATGTGAATGCTTCTGCCTCTTGGGCTCACTTTTGATTTGCTCTCCTGCCTCAGAGCGGACTCGGGCTATCTTGGATGAGCTGGGCGCTTGATCCATTATGCTTTCCTTCAGGAAGTCCATATGATACCCAGGAAGGCGGGTAGCCTTCCGTATTGATGATGATGATGATGATATGGAGAGAAAGAAGAGCACGCTCTCCAGCTCTAGTAAGTGTGTTTTGTTGGAGCAACATGAGTTGGTGATCCACGCTTGCTGTAGATCTATGTACATATCTAGAAATTTCCTGATTAAGTAACCAGATTGCTTCTCATAACATAAAAAAAGAAGTAATAAGGCCGTCCGTACCACACCAGCGTCCAGAATCTTACAGAATCAAAGCCTTAAGTAATCAACCACATACCAAGTATACGAGAAAAGTATTCAGCAAGGGAAATACATCTCTAGAAAAGTCTGGGGTTGTTAGAACATTTCAAGCTTCTTCGCTATGATCAGAAGCTCCCCGGGGATCCCCTCAATCGGACGACCAAATTAAGGTTGTTCTGATGAACAAAGACAGAGTTGAAAAGCTTCCAATCATCCGTCGGATCTGCCAATTCAAATGTAAACCGTTGGAGCAAAGTAGGAATCAATTTGTACATCTCTAAAAGGCTGATGTTGCGGCCAATGCACTGCCTAGTTCCGGCACCGAATGTAAATAAACCGCGGTTCATTACTTTCTTCTCTTCTTCAGAAGCTTCAATCCAGCGCTCCGGTCTCCATACGTCGGCATCTTCTCCATACACCGACTTATCACGATGCATGGCCCATGCGTTGACCCCAATTGTGGTCCCAGGGGGAAATTCATACCCATATAATGAAATCTGTCGTGTATTAACACGTTCCAGTGGCAAACCTATGGCAGCATGTACTCTCATGGCCTCTTTCATTACGGCATCGAGGTATTCCAAGGTTTGTGACTGGGGCCAGGTTACCAGGGTGGATATCTGACCCGACTTCGCGGCGAGATCGATTTCTTCAACAAGTCGTTGCATTGTTATAGGGTTTCGAAGAAGGTGGTAGAAGACTGCGCGCAGAGTGATTGCAGTACTATCGCTGCCAGCAACAATCTAGAACGATACAGTTGATAACATTAGCATTTTTAGATAATTCTAGCAATATCCCAACTCACAGGCAGGCCCTTACATTAGTATTGGTATAGGCGAGTACCCGAAAATCGTCGACAATTTCGGGGAAAGTTTGACGAGCAGCAAGGAATCTTGAAAGAAAATCTCGCCTTCCTTGTACTGACAAAAACTCCTTATCATCGTACCTCACAGACTTAAGTCTTTGTTGCATCTGAGCCATTGTGAACTGAACAACCGGGGATGTTGAAGGTTTTGATTTGTATTTGTGATATTGCTTCACAAATATTCTATCGACCCATGGAATCTGACCCAAAATCTGGATCCTTGATAGGCTATGCAGAGTATGGATAATCCCTCCTACATCTTCACCCTTTTCCAAGAAACCAAACTTCTTCGAGAAGGTCATTTCGCCGATAACATCAAAGGCGTAGTATTGCAGCCAGACAGCAAAATCAATCGTCTGCCCTACGAGTTCCTCCATTTTGCTGAGAAATAATAAGGTAGTGTCGTCTACAAAAGGCTCGTACTCGACGATTGTAGTCATGGCGTACGCCTTTGCAACAGGCTTACGAAGCAGTTGATGGAAGTCTTCATTTGTTGTGTTGAACATGTTTTCATACGGTTTCCCACGCACAATGAACTGCTGGGGTGTATAAAATTCCGACTACGAGAAACGTCCCAGTTAGCCCGGTAAAGATACAGCCAGAGATAGCCTCGTACCTTTGGGAATTTATCTTGAACGTTGTAAATTGCCTGAATAGCCTCGAGGCCGGAGACGCTAACGCTATTCGGACCAACTCTGACAACGTTGCCATATTTCTTGTGAAGTCTCACGTATGTGACTTGAGCGTCCCCTTTCTTCACATAGTACACCCTCCATAGATTCGTTAACCCTGCGAGAAAGGGGCCTGGTATTCGTCGAAGTCGCAAATGGTTTCTGATTAAGATAATAAGCAAGAAAACTAGCGACATTAGAGGAATTTGAGAGATAAGGTGTAACCAATCCATCGTTATATCTCTTGAATAGTAAGATAAGGATTTTAGATTTGATTGGTGAGACTTGAAGGGCCTAGTCTGCCGCTTCGTGTTCAGTTTGGCCGCAATACTGCCGTTCCCCGAGAAATTGACGAAAAGCCACGGTGTTGTCGCGAGCTTCGAATTTGAATATTTTGAAGGCTTAAAGGAAAATATGACCGCGAATAGTTTTACGATTGAAGGAAACGAAGCTAAACGAGCTTTGATTAGGCTGGCGCAGAACCTCCTCTTTTATTGGAAATCTGGGCTCCGGATCCAAAAGATTTTCTAGCTGGCTAGAACACTAGGCTATTTGCCATGTCCCTAGTCTACATTGATATCATGTTTGCTGCAACGCCAGTCGACGGTCCCACCAATCTCCGAGCATCATCGCTTGAATAACCCACCTGTTTGGTAATAGGGACTGATCAAACGATCCCAAGAAAATGGCGCCGCGAGCTAACTGCTAACAATCAAGTGGCGGGCCCACATGGCACAATTTGGACGTGCTCCCTAGCTCTAGGCTTTGGAAGCCAGTCCCAATTGGCGTCAAAATCGGAAAAAATGGCTGATGGTTAGGCACCGGGGCCGGTTCAAACGCGCAGCCGATTGGTTTATATAATTATGACGAGAACGCTTTTTGTTTATCATGCACATCAAGACTGGCTGCAGGATGTCCGTAGATGTTCGTCCAAAAACTGAAAATAGCCGGGATACGAGAAAGCGTTTGACTGCAGCTCCGATATAGAACGGGTCAACTAGGAAATCTGCCCAATGGCGGCGACGGGGTATGGTAGCTGGCATGGTCAGCGGTACTTATGCTACCCGAGAACCGAAATTTTTAGCGGCCATCAATTGGAGTTTGGGGAATGCTGCATCAATTAAAACACTAAAATTTCATTTATAAAAAAATATTTACATATTACCCCATGAGAGGGAACCCACCAGCAATCACGATTGCATCGATTGCTCTAATGAAACGATTATTGCGAGGGAATTATCGGCGTATTATTAACGTGGATTCGTATTTCAAGTCATCGGTACAGTCTAGAGGACGCAGCTATCGCTAGTGTGTTTGCTTGTTGGAAGGAAGAAAGGGTTGGACTAAGTTAACTGCAGCTAGCTGTGCTCATTTGATGTGCACTGGTTCTGAACTAGGTAAAAACTCAGGTGCGTTTATTTGTCTTGGTTTGTTCGCGTTGGAATCGTTAAAATACAACAGCACGCAACCCAGATCTCGCAGACAGGCTTATATAGGGCGGAACTTGCTTTTATTATCCCCATGGGCCCAGATTATGACTATGTAAAGGCGATTATTAAAGTTCGCCATGGAATATTGCGCAAGTATCTTTGTCAGAAAATCGGAATTTATTTTCGATAGAATATGTACAGTTAATTGAAAAAAGAAACCCCCCCCCCCCCCGGTCGGACGCATCCAATTATTCTATGTACAATCTCCCCCTAGTCATATATATATTTACAAATAATCCTTTCTTTATAAATGTACAAAAGTATAATTAAAATACACTTAAACACCTGGGGCAAAGGATTGGATGATTGGAGCATAGGTGTTGACGGCCATGCCGCTTGGTGGCTCGATGCTTTGGAAGTAAGTGGAACCCCACCATGGACCGGCAGCCCACCAGAGGAAGCCGAGCCAAGCACCAGAGTTTTGAGCGTAGGTGAGACCATCAGTGACGGCCTGGGAGCAGACGGAGTTGGAGCCAGCACCTATTTCACCGAGAATGCACTTGACGTTGTTTTGCAAGCACCAGTTGGTGGCGTCGGTAAGTCTCTCCTTCAAGATGGTAGAGGACACGCACTGGTCACTGGTACCAGAGTCATCACTGTCGAGGTACTGATGCATTTCGAAGACGATGTTGTTGAGAGGGTCATTAAGACCAATCATGGTAGCAGAGTTAACCGAGATCCAATCCCAGGCACCAGTCCATGCGTTACCTTCTACGAAGATCATGTTGGTGGCGCCGGTGGAGCGGATACCGTCGATAGCGGCTTGGTTAAGGCTGACAACGAGAGATTGATCCATAGTGTTATACTCGTTGTTGGTATCAAAGATAACCTTTGAGTTGCTCTTATAACGGTTGGCAACATTGATCCACCAAGTCTTGAAGGCATTGGTATCGGTGATGATAGCGCCGTTGTATCTGCCGTAGTTGTGTGGGTCAATGATGGCATAAGCACCTTTGTTGGTGATGTAGTTGACAATGGTATCCAGACCACTGATATAAGCACTGTCGAAAGAGCCAGTAAGGCCACCGGAGGATGGAGGAGTGATACGTTCCACTAAAACATAGTAAGCATCTTACGATATCACAATGTTAGATCAGAGTTACTTCTTACTCATAGCGCAGACACGGAAAATGTTAGCTCCGCGAGCGACGAAATAGTCGATGGAAGACGGGGATGGCCATGTGTAATCTTTCCCAAGAGTTCCGGGAATGGATTGAGAACCAAACTCGGCACCAGATTCATTGACACCAACAAACTTGAACTTCTTGGAGCCGGAAGTTGGAGAAGCCGAGGCTGTTGTACTCTTTGTGGTGGTGGTGGTGGACCTGGTGGTCGTCTTCACTGGCGTAGTTGTCCTCCTGACAGAGGTGGTAGTCACCTTGGTAGTGGTTTTGACGGCGGTAGTAGTAGCCTTAGTGGTGGTAGCGGGACCTCCAGGCAAGCACTGGCTATAGTAAGGATTGAGGCTGTACTGCAGTGTTAGCAGGATATATAATATTAAAGATCTAGATCCACAATTGATAGTTATCAGGGTGCATACGATTGGCACGAATTTCCAGATGTGCAAGATGTAGGACCAGTCCAACCAATACCACCGCCTGTAAAATGCAATTATATTAGAGATATATTGTTAATATTGGTGTAGAAAATTCGAAAATACAACATACATTGACCGTAGAGGGTCTGCTGGGCAGAGATAAGCGCGGCACCGCCGGCGAGTAAGGCAGCAAATTCCAACTTCATCTTAGATCAAATTCTCAATTGATCAAGTTGAAATGCAGAGAGAAAACAGAAAATAAATCGATACGAATAGGATCTCCCGCTTAGCTATTCGTTCTCGCGTCTTTGCAAGCAAATCTGAGAAGATAAAAAGATACTGGCAAAAAAAAAGAATCGAGATATCTCAAGGACTTTCCTGACATATATATATATACTTAAGTATATATATGCTAATTTCTGAGGAGTTCTTCTCAGCAAATAACGCGATGAGAATCCCATAGCGGCCTCATGACGTCTCGGATCTAGGTTTCCCTCCAATTTCTAATCACTTGTGCGCTCCAACTCCATCCAAGACTTTTCTTTGGCACTGTCACACACTGACCGGTCCCACAATCCGTGTGTGTTGAAGGGAGATCAAAGCCAATGCGCACGGCAACGTTCTGTTTCAACCGGAGTGCCTTTCCGACCCACGCCCCACAGTTATCACAGATATCGAAACTCAAACCTGGCTCTCTCACACAGTCTAGCTCTTTCGAGCCACATCAACCCTCGTCAAGGACCCCCAAAACGATGCAAGGACCACATCGAATATTCGATAAAGTTTCTCACGTCCTGTCATGTGCTGGCATGCTGATTAATGTAAGCAAAATTTAAATACGCAAGAGCCAAGATGGAAAGTACTAGCACCGTCGCGTTAAAAGTGTTTCCTGGCAGAAACGCTAAATGCTGAATCGAACCATTGATGCAATTACAACTTGAGTATATATATATATAGTGTATAAAATATAAGTACACTGTATATATATGGGCATCCGTGCACTTGTAACGATGGATATTGTTTGTAATTAACTCAATTAATCGTATCATCCTCTCAGCTCCACGACTCTATGCGAAATTTGTCCACAATCGACCAAGTAGAGGTAAGAAAGGAGGCGAAATCGTCAAGTATTCGCGGTTCACTTTAGGAATAGCCTGGAGCGCGCGCGATCAGTTCCGCTTCCTCCACAGGCGACGTAATTATATTCTGTGACGGAAGGACGGGAATTCCGGAAGAAATTGCCAAACATGCTCTTTTCAAGAACTAGCTCGTGAGATGGAGAAACAGATGAAGCTATATCAATCTCTTAGCTTTTCGGTCAATCTCATTCCGTGGATTTTTCTCCCATGGACCACCAACCCTGGACCCTGTCCGATCTGAGAAATACTGGGCTATAGAGCGGAGTTGATCCATGGCCAAGCCATCCCATTGTCGACATGGCAATTACCAGGGCTCCCATCCCAAAATGCTCTTTTCTACCCTTCTACATCTAGGTCAACCCATGTATCTTGGCTTCCATCCATCTGATCACATCAATGACCACAAATTAAGCACAGAAAAAAAAAAAAAAAAGAAAAAAGAAATCTCATCGGCCCTATATTCTCCGAGCGACACCTTTCAATTAATTGGCCAAGGAGATTTCCCTTCTTCTGACAAATTATATTCTATGCTAACTCGATGCGATACCGTCTGATTTCGTGCCTCCAAGCTTGCGGCTAGTTTTATTATTTTAAATTATAAAGTTTATAATTCAATCTATTAATTCATAGTCATCGAAAAGCATGCAAACGTCGAATAGGCTCATCGCGCCGGAGAATTACACTAGAGATATTGATCTACATGTAATACTTTCTTGGTAGGGAGTCTCGTCGACGAGGCAAGATGTTGCTCACCTGCGAACGCGCAACCTCTGTTTGAAAATAACCAGGGAGAATTATCCGTGTCCCACAATTTACCCGGAGACGCGATTGCGTCGATTCCAGGTTATCGACACTCAACCTGGAACTGATCATAAGACTTCATTTTAACTTAGGAGCTTATTAAGGACCGGTGTTTTTCGAGCTAGGAGTAAACTCTATAGCTAACCAAAAAAAAGGTGTATCAATTGAAGTTTCTAGGGCGCCTGTTTACTACAGTGTCTTTCACTTTCATGGGTGCATTTTTCCAGTGACATCATTACAGTGTAATATATCGTTAAACAGAAGAAAACGATATTATCAATGCCACAGTTTTCTTTTTCAAGATCGATTGTAAATGTACACATGATGTCTAGATCTGATTACGGCGGATGCAGGGAATCTAAGCCTAATATATTAATTAGTTTTTACGGGCGCTAGCAAAGGGTGGATGAACTATATAGGGCAGCGCTCAGTAGAGTTAATTGTCAAGCGATGCCCTCCATCAATGCATTGCAACCTTCCGTCCACCCGGAGAATCATACATATCGATACTAGCGTCATTTGATACCTGAAATTCAAACCTCAGTGTGCTTGCATGGGTATAGCAAAGTAGCCCCCCCCCCCCCCCCCCC